>JAFIDM010008419.1:50819182-50904913 GCA_023159025.1 Thereuonema tuberculata | reverse complement strand
AATTTATTTTTCAGTGAGAATTTAACAATGACTAGAAAAGATATATTAATCTGAAAGGAGATTAAAAACTTACAAGTTAAAATTTACGATAAAAATACAATGGAAAATAGTAAAAAAGTTGGTCTGATACTCCAGTGGTTTAGGCGCTGGACTGGGACCAGAGGATCCACGGTTCTATTCACGGCGGTAGTCGCGGAATTTTTTGACTGTTATTTCTACTTCAGACGGACTCTTGGACTAGGGTTCACCCAGCTCTCTGTCAAATGGGTACTGGATTTGTTACTCGGGGATTAAAGGCGGGCGGGCGTTAGATTGACAATTCGACCTTAGACGATGAGAGGCTGATGCAATATTTATTATCCAATGCTAAGAAATATAATCACGACTAATAAAAATTAGATCTCTATATTGATTTTTTTATTCCCGTTGTTTTCGTTTCTGTCATGAAATCAAGCCAAGTTAACAACTTTCAAGTGCTGTACGTAGAAAACCCAAACTTGTTGTATTTTTAAATGTATTTTAAGCATTGCTTTCCTGAGAATATAAAGCTTAGATTGCTAAGTAAATTTCCTCTGCTAATAATTTTTGAACTCCAGCTGGATTTTCTTCAAACTTTGTATCCATATTTGAATCGCTAACTGCTGAAAGGAAACAAGTCCAATTTTGCCAATTTCACAGGAGAGACAAAAAGCGTAGTAAACCCTAATACACTTCTGCGGTAAATAGAATATTGAAGTCGTTGTCATGCCAATACTACTGTGCGGACGTGTTTCCTTTCTATATTAAACGTTCCTAGCCACAATTTTAATAAAAAAAAAAAATCGTAAAACTTGGACATGATGCCTTTCTGCAGTTAGCGATTCATTTAAGGACTATGCACTGTCTAACTCTATTTTGAATCTTTTCCCTGAAGTCTTTATCGAGAACTTATCGAGAATAGTGCTTCACTTTCGAAATGATGATATGACACTAATTAGACGAAGGAGTTTCAAAAACTTCATAGAAATATTAGAGCTTAACTCCTTTAATGAGAAATTGATGTCTTCAATATTTTTTTTTGGTTTATTCTTAATCTTTAATTAATTAAGGCCGCGTGGTCGGCGTTGTCGCTAAGACATTGGCCTCTCACCTCTGAATACGGAGGTTCGGTTCTCATGCGAGTTTCGTGATGGACAAACCGAAGTGGGCAGATTTTCTCGGGGTTCTCCCATTTCCCCTGCACTTCTCCCACCATTCTTTCTCAGTCTTTCTCTCCGTTTGTCCTTATTTCCATGGAATAGCACAATAGACCAACGGTCGCGGTGCTCGGCTTCCCTCCTACCCACATTCAACATAACATAATCTTAATTAATATTTTATTGTGCTTTGGTATGTTTTGTACATGTGGTTTTCATTTAGTCATCGTGAAGGCAACTTTTACTGACCATCTTGATGAGCTGCACCTTATGTTTTTTGGTAATGTTATAATGCTTTCTCAGTTATATTCCGTTCTCCCTAACTTGGTTTATCATTCTCTCTAGTTCTCAATGAGCAAATGAGGAAAACAGAATCGCTCAGTTTGGGACAAATAAATGTACCCCGCTCGCGACTCGAGCTTCATGATAAGTGTGGACATACTATAAAAAAATAAGGTAGGGATAATGATTAGTGGACCAATCACAGTGCCTCGCAACGGCTTTTGAGTCACCTTTAGTTTAGAATAGACTACGCCGGGGTGGTCTAGAAAATGCTCGCACGAGTCAGTTTGGACCCCATGCTATCTTACTCACCTCTATTTATATGGAATAATCGTAATTCTTAACTCAAACCTTGCTAATACACTGAATTCCTAATAATGATTTAAAAAAAAACTTAAGTTGATAAGGGGATCGAATCCACGACCTTCGCGTTATTATCACGACCCTCTAACCAAGTGAACTAACAGGTCACCTACAACATTAAACATTCAGGCCACCTAGAACTGAGCTAACAGAAGCCGTTGCAAAGCATTATGGAATATGTGTCCACAGACAGACAAGCCGGGAATATAAGGCGTCTTCCAGAAGCCTGAAACTTAAGTTGAGAAACTGTGAAAAGATTTAAAATCGGGAGAAAGAAATGAAGAATAATAATTTCCCATGAGGGGATCGAACCCACGACTTTCGCGTTATTAGCACGGCGCTCTAACCAACTGAGCTAACAGGTTACCTGCAACATTCAACATTCAGGCCACCTGCAACTGAGCCAGCAGAAACCGTTGCGATGCATTGTGGGATAGGTGTCCACAGACAGACAAACCAGGAATATAAGGAGTCTTTCAGAAGCCTAAAAAATACTATTAAAAAAGGAAATTAATTTTCCGTTCTAATAAATCTTGAATTTCTTTCTCTTGAAAATAAAATAGTTACAAAATACAGATCACTGAAATGGATTTACATAATAAAAAATTATTTATTGTAATTATAAAAGTTTTCTATAAAATTACAGCATTTTACAATAAAATTGAAGAAAGAAAATTATCTACAGAATAGATAAAATTGATATGACTATTTTGGGAAGTAGAATACATACATACAGCAAATCACCAAGTATAAAGTATTTGGTGATCTGCTGAATTTTAATTTAAAATTTTTATTTAAAATCTTTTCTTGCCAAAACTATTAAATGCTTACATATCTTCAAAATTTTAACATTTTATAACATCTCTTATTTTTAATAATGAAATTGCTGGGGTTTTTCCTGAAAAAGGTTAAATATTTCTTAGTTCAAAACTCTCTAAAAGAATACAATGAAAACTAAACAAAAAGTAAAAAATTCTGGATTCTATTAATTGCAGAATATTTAAAAAGCATTTATAAAATCACTTGAATCTTTTAAAACAATATCTCATTTAAAGTTTTCAGAATATCAAACAGTTAATGATAGTAATTTCAACTTTATTAAAAAATACTTAAATGTATTTTTTGTCTTTCTATTACATTTTGTTGTTTTTTTTAACTTGGACTATTCCTACGATAAAATTTATTAGTTATCCTTTGGGAGTACATACTTAGGAATATGCTGTAGATAATAAAGGCTATTTATAGTGAGAAAAATATAAAATCATATAAAAATGCATTTATTTTAAATAAAAATAAGGAGGTATCTTGCAGATCATCTTAATTAATGGGGGAACTGTGGATTAAAGAAAAGTCAATTTCCACGGATCAGATTGTTGGAAATAATTGACGACAGAAATTCTCATCGTATGTATATTTGTAAATGTCTGCCTGAGGATTGGTAAATATTTCCATATAATACTGATCGGAACTCCACATTCTTTTGTATTTCTCCTTAAATGCCAATTCTCGTAGCTTCAGATCTCCCTGGAGTTGTAAAAAAAATGAGACACGCTTCAAGCCTGAAATAGCAACAAGTAATATTTTTAATTAAGTTTCATTATGAAAATTAAAGTAAAGTACCAGTATATAAATTTCTAAATAATTTTTAACATGCTGGGTTATGCAGTATGTCTTAGATAAAGTAATGAAAAATTTTTTTTTTTTTTTTAGCCAACGCCCGGGCACATAGTAGAGTTGGTGTGCCGAATATGAGACCCTTTTTGATTTTCGTATATAACTAGGAAAATAAGTGAGGAATTACTGTACCAATATGATATTCTTTTAAGGCATACATTTTACTTCAAATAACAAAGACAGAAAATTTAAACAACTTTACATTTTATCTTGTATGAAATTTTAAACACAAATGTTACATTTTGGGGGTTTGAAAAAAGTAATCCTAATATGAGACCCTCTACTGTAACTAAAAATAAGAATTGTAATTACTGAAAAGTTCGTCAAAAACAAAACTTTAAACAATAATTAGGTAATAGTTATCTTCATCGCTAATAGATAAAAAAAGAAAAATGATATTTAAACGAATTAGTTGAAGTTTACTTCAGGTTTTGTTTATTTTTCGTTTTTAGATTCCAAAATTTCACATTGTTTTGGGCTAAATCCCTTAATTCTTGCGAACTATGTTGCTTGAGGTTTTTTTTTGAGACAGCTATGGGTGTCGTTGTAAAAATCCCTTTAACCACTTTTCACCAGCACATTGTTTTTCTGATGAAAACGGATGTTTTAAACCATTTTTCATAGCAAGCTGAAATGCTATTTTTTTTAATATCCCTCCTTCTGAAGCCATAAAACCTTGAATGATGAAAAAAAAAAGAATGCCTAATATGCATTCTCATATTAGGCATCCTTTGGGGTCTCATATTAGGCACGACCGCGTTGTCATACACGACAACGAATTTTTTAGGTTAGGCTTAACATTAGCTTAAAAACAAACCGACATGTTTATACTATACATTTAAAGCTATCTATCCGATACTAAGAGTTTCAAAACGAGTCTTATCTTAAAGGTGAAAACAGCCAAAGAAAATACACATGCAAAAAAGTCGACGAGCATAAATTCAGGGGAAAAATTACTGAACCTTTGTTTGCGCTAGGAAACACTCGACTGACTCACCGCTGATGGATGATGCATTTGACTACTGTTTCACTCTCTAGTCGCAAGGCGGCAGCACTTAGTACATTCTGTAGGCTGGGGTCTCATAATAGGCATACTGACTCTACTTAAACTGTTGGCCTCAACAAGGGGCGAGAAATGTGAGTATTTAGCCGACGAAACGTTGCCCAGGGTACGCCATAGGAGGCAGCTCACGCTATACCCGCAGAAACGGTCGAAACACAGAAGAAGAAAGAAACAACCATGCCACGACCGGGATTCGAACCCGGTTACTGGCACACTGGCCGCAACGGCAGACCGCCGTCTAGACCGCACGACCACGCCAGCACGGCAGTAATGAAATATTAATTGTTTAATTGACTTCAGTTGTCAGCTACTCATTATTAATAGAATGTTTATTACGATTTCGCATTCACTCAGTACAAGATATTGTGATGATTTTTATAGTTGTATTTGTATCATAGTTTTATTTACTCTATTTTATACTATTTACTCTTATATATTTTTAGTGTTCTAATCAATCATCATTTAATCTATTGTACATTTCAAATTCTACTGTTAACCGTCGATTCTGTTTGTTTATTTTTAAATTCTTTCCGTTGGTGTGCTACCCATAATTCCCTATAATTTAAAAACTACAGTTAAAATCAGTTAAAGATCACATGTCTTTTAAACCCCCCAATGAACTGTAAAGCAACCATTGTACATAGGGTATTTAAACTCATGCTCTCCCAAAAATAAACCGATTCCCGTTCAGATCCAGCTAGACTCGGTCTAACTTCTTTCACGAACCGGAGGCCAAATTAATTCATCACAATATGAAATTAAACAAGTGCAACATCTATTCTTGGCACAGGCCAGGTATTAAGCACAACTGATAGGCTAATGCGCAGAAAAACAGCCTCTGCTGGAGCTACTTGCAAGCTTTAACATTACAGTTATTCTTAGAAAATAAAGCGGAGATTTTTAATGAATTATTTAAAGCACCGTCATTATTGAGAAAGGAGGTTGCTCCATTTTAAAATTAACCCTGCAAGGCAATTGAAATTAAGTTTTATAGATTTAATATATGAATACTTTTGTATGAATAATACAACAATGTTTAATATGACAAACAATATTGAGACTTGAAACTTTCTTAGCACCGGATTATGAAAAATTCTTCTCGAGTGTCCAGTCACGTCAAAATTTTGGAGTGGTCAAGCTTTCGAACACTGTCATAGCATCAATCGTCTAGGAATGAGAAGCGAGATGATCGTCCGCTATTTAAATCGTCGAGCATCGCTCCTTATTCGGTCCGGTCTTTCTGTTTAAGTTTTAAGCGCGAAAAAAAACAAACAAAAAAACAAAACGGCTCCTATGGAAGGTTTGGTACGAAGGACGATGTTTGCGAGCCACCACTTACTGAGTTGACCTTGTTGATTTCATCTTTAATGGCGATGGCTTCACGGATAAGACGATCCAAGTAGCCAATTGACTTAGCACGGATGTAGGTGCCGAAGAAATCAGGTTAGTGTCCCTGGTTGACGCAGTGTTTGGATTGGCTGTTTTTGGACTTGGGATGTTTTTGAATTGTCCTTTCAATTACAAACTTCGAAAAACCAACAAGCTTCTATTAATACACAGTCAGAGCAGCTAAGACGTGTAAGACCCCATACGATTGTAGAAAACCTCAAGACTCCCTGCTACTACAGACAAAGTCAAGGTTTTAATAGGCTCGGAAGAAGCAAATAAACAAAACTGAAATCTATTCCTCTTTCCAACGACACTTAATCAAAGAGAATCAATGAGATCAATACCGATGTTGAGAAAACTCAGAAGGAGAAATCAAGTTTTTTTTTTTTTTTTTTGCTTTGCCATTTTGATGAATCAAAAGATCTATCGAACATGTCTCAATTTTTGTTTCATCAGATAGGAATGCGATGGGTCAGTTGAAGAAAATATGTTGTTTTGCAAAGCAATATAAGATAAGGGCTTTTTAACGTTTTACATGAGGCGATAGAAAACAGTAACATGGAGTGGACTAGATGTAGTGCAATTATGTAATATAACAGAGAAGACAGGCGATAATAGGAAAGATCAGTGGATTGGTAGTGAAAGTAAAAGATGTAGGCCAAGGACAGAATGGACACACTGCTTTCTACAGATATGCGCTTGCCACAAAAAAAATATACCGGTCAATCTGAAAAAGATTCTCCGCGAAGCTATAAAAATTGTAAATTTTATTAAAAATCGACCGTTGAAGAGTAGGATGTTTGCTATGGGTGCAAAGAACAAACTGATCCATTTCCACACTGAAGTTAGGTGGTTATGGCTGGGAAAAGTGTTAACAAGGCTTTCTCAATTGGAGATGAATTGTTAATCTTTAAGGATCAACAAACTTCATTCGCAGATATTGTATAGATAATGAGTGTTATGTTGCTGCTAGCATACATGGCTGATATATTTTCTCATTTAAATGACAGGAATATGAATTTAGAAGGGCGTAACAAAAAACATTTTGCTAATAACTGACAAAGTCAATGCTTTCATCAAAAAGATTGGTATTTGCATTACATGTCTTGAAAAGAAATTTCGAAAGTTTACACTCACTACGGATTATCTGCATAAAAATATGAATCAAGACGACCTTATTACGTTAAACATCAGGAAGACTTCATTTACTTGAACTATAAATTCAGTTCTTGGAATATTTTCCAGACGATAACTACTATTTCTCGAAGAGATGGGCACTGAATTTAATGAAACTATTGTTGCATCTGCAAAGTCACCAGTTATGACCACAGCAAACTCATTCAAATATTAGCTGATAAAGCATTACAACTACAATTTATATCTGAAGATTTAGATTGGCTTGCCCGTCGAAGTGAATACGGAAATTTAGTTAACAAATGCTTGGAAAATATCAATTCATTTCGCCAGGTCTTACCTTTGTTAAAAAGACTTTTCGTTTATGAAAATTAAATACAGGAATCGTCTGCTATCGCTTGAAGATAATTTGCTTGTGTTTTTCTAATGTGGATCCACTTACAGACAAACTTAAATGAAACACAAACCCATCCATCGCCTTAATTAATTTCTTTTTCATTTGAAAAAGTTATCAATACGTAGAACCAATAACTAGCTTTGTATCCTTTTAATTCTATGTATGATTATGACTGTATTACTTAGGCTTCTTACTACACAATATATTAGGCATAACAATCTATTAAATATTATGTAGATCTACATTGAAAACAATGAGTGTTCATATAATAATTACTTGGATTTTGGACTGCAATTTTTTAAAATAAATGTGTTCTTTTTCTCACAAAATATTTGTTTTTAATTCTATACACGATATGTTACTTTTATTTCTCGACCCCCAGTTTCAGAAACGATGGTCTGAAGAAACAAGAAAAGTGGCTTTTATTCCTTACACGGGTAATTTGTCGGGAATACTTAGTCGAATGTAAGGAAAGTACGACACGATTTAGTAACTCCCTATAAACTCAAAAGTCATCTCCTTTCTGTCAAAGATGATATGGGATTAAAAACTCCATATCATCTATCTCACTCCATGCTCGTTTGGGAAGCCCTACATTGGACAAACAGGCCTTATAGTGGAGACCCGTTGCCGTAAACATCGGCTTGGAGAGAAGAAATCTGACTTAGCCGAACATTTCATCAATCTGATTTTTTCCTGCATCTCCATCGTTGCCAATTCCAATTTTTAAAAATGACTCTTCTTTGCATTTGCTTTTTCCAGACTAAGGTTAACAATTTATGCAAATCATTTTTGTGTGTGTCTATTAATCGATTCCGGATAAGAAACACCGAGATATATATAAAATGATATTCCGTGTCCTTCCATTTAGCCAATTGGAATGTGTTATTGAATAATTCTCCTGTTTCTAAGCTTTTCTGCAATTAATGTTTCCGCTATCAGCTGTTTGATTTACTTTCCGGGGAGACCTAAAGTACTCGTTAATTCTCTGATCAAGTGGAAGTGCAAAAATATTGCAGAGATTAGTTTTTCACATCTTTGACACACATTGTGATTAGCTTCAACCATATTAATCTGCACATGAGAGACTCATCAAATGTTAACACCAATCTTATCCTATAAAATGTCTAACGATGAAGTTGCTTCAAATATCTATTAATTTGATGGAAAAGCTAAATTAGATATATTTTTTTCCAAGTTACTCATTAAGGTATGTAATTTAGAAACATTTTCTTTACTGTGGTGTCAAGCAACAGTCGTATTTCGACATCTAGGTACCCAGGGAAATCTGCTTACCACTTGCGCTTAGTTTCCATATAGTGTTGTGGTTATTTTGGAAGTTGTTTAGCAAATAAGAATATTCTAAAGCTATTATTTGATTGATGGGAAAGGATGTTACATAATGGAGGGTGAAAATTTTTTTAGAAATTTTGATATTTAAAGTATAAATAGTTTTCTTACCTCTGAGTTCTTTTATATTCAAATCTACCAATATATCAACAGTCTCGCTTGAAAGTTGAGTCATAAGTTTAAGCATAGTTAAATTTGCACAGGAATTAACCAGGTCAATAGTAAAATATTTGTATCCATTGCATATTAGCTCAAGTGATCCTGAAATATATAAAATATTAATATAGAGACGTACATTAATATAGAGATTTTCAACTGTCGTAACAGAAACATTTTAAGACTGCTTCGGCATTTAGTTTCACAATATTCAGTAGCTACTGACAATAGCCAATTACCATATTCTAAACTAATTTCTTAAATTTGTTTGAATAGGTTATTGATGTTATCAATACAAAAATATATATATATTTAAGTCAATATTTCTTTTCGTCATAACATTGAAGATTAATGAACTATTAATTCAAGTCAGCTTAGAAGGTATTTTTTTCCCCACGTAATTTCAGGGCTTTTTTTAGATGCTAAAAGTAGACCGTTCTTCGCTCAAAATTTATTCTGTGAGTTTTCCAGAGGATTCTCTTAGATGAAAAGAAGAAATAAAAGTTTAGTGTCCCTTAGGAAATTAAGAACAACGTTTGGTGTGCCACGGAATTTTAGCAAATTTGTAAGTATGTCATAAAATAGAAAAGGTTGAGATACACTGCACTAATACTTCTGCAATAATTGTCAAAAACATAAAAAAATATATTTTTGACAATATTGCAGAAGTACGAAAAAATGTAAATCCTTAACATTAGCAGAAGACCAAAGTGGATAACTATTCGTTGAAATTAGACGCTATCTATCTATAATTCATTGGAACTTAGTAAATCCATTTAATCCACCATGATTGCTCAAAACTTTAATGGTCCCCAAAATACTCAATCCTTTTCCAAGACATGCAGAAACGACTTGTTGTGTAGCCGATGACTGCTGTAGCCGGCAAGACTGGTTGCGAACAATTCGTCAAACAGATTGTGTCAAAATGGAAGAGCCTTCGCTTCTGCTGCTGGACCACTGGTATCATTTATAGATAAGGTATCAATCGTTCAATGGTTGGCTCCAGACAAACAAGTCTGAACTATTGAAAATATACCAGAAAACATTTACTGTCAGCAGTGGGATGTATATAGAGCCAGACCATTCAAGGCGTATAAGAAAAGGCTTACGCATTACATTCGCATTACAAAGCCGGACGTTCGAATCAGTCAACGCGATAATCGGAGCAAACTGCTGTCGATTTTACACAATCAATTCACTTCTCCTGGTTTCCTTAGACTTTTTCAATATTCATTTAAAATCAGGTTATCGTACAAATATGCTGAATTTGAGCCACCTGAAAAATATTGGTTTCAATTTTAGTTGATGATTGCCAACGTTTCGTCGTGCTACATTCGTTCGATGCTCATGATGCAAGAATTCATTTTGCTTTGATCACTTTTTCTTGGATAATCCTGATTTTGCATCGTGTATAATTAATCAGTTTTGGTTCTCCTTATCAATGAAAGTGTCTACTACAAAGAATTGTCTAGTTGTTTCTGTGTGCATATTGTACACACTACAATGCAAACTATCGAGAATAAGAATTCTTATGGTTCACTTAACTCACTTCATTGTCTCCAACAGAGATGAATGAAGTCTATCTAACTGAAACTTTAAAATCAATTTGCGCAAAAGGTTATGGAATCTGACAGATGTTCTTATAGGTTCTTTGTAATCAGGACACTTAGTACTGTCGTTTGACGTAGTCGGCACTCTGACTTTTTAGTTCCAACTTGGAACTTCCCTTGTCACTCCCAGAAGCGTCATTTTAACCGCTTTGTCGTTTTTGTCCTTTTTTTTCCTTAACCTCTACGTAATTCAGCTTTCATTTCACACACGGTATTAATCAAAGAAGCCCAGAGGCTTTTGTTTACCCTTTATTATACAGGGTGATTCATAAAGTATTCGAAAAATAGACCTATAAATAAACATCGAAATGGAGTGCCAGAGACTCCTTTGTGTTTTAAATAAACCTAACGGACTCACTACAATTTGTTTTATTTATTTCCCCCCTCCCCCCCGGGCTCTTTGTGTTTGAAATAAACCCAATGGAGTCAATACTAAAGTCCCTTAGCCATTCAGGGGCCATGGTTCTTTGGACAGAGTATAACTTAGCCTATTCTAATCTCGATTCCCTTTCCTTGCTCTTCCCGGTTGTGAAGGGTGCTAACTAGATCATTTTTTTTCATAAGGGCAGAAAAAAGACTAAAAGGGGACCCCATCATCCGACTCAGAATCGCAAAAATCCGGAAATCCATATTTTACTTTTTTTTACGCCGAATTTGACAGAAAAATATTTCGATGTTCGTTCTTTATAGGCCTATTTTTCCAGTACTTTATGAACCACCCTATATTATTAAAAAAAAATTATTATTTGTATATATGAAACGATGAAGTGCTGGTAATATGAAAATTAAAATACAGATATCTTTACTCGATCTTTTTGGTAACTTATCTAAATTGCAGTTTAACTTGCTAATAAATAATAATAGTAATAATTAATCTTACTTAATTGTTCCTTGAACCGATAGAGATGGATAATCGTCATAGGATGCAATGAACGCTGTAATGCTCTTACACCAATTAGTGGAATTGTGGGTGGAAGAATAATTTTCAAATCTTCTGTATTTGCTGCGAAAAATCCTAATTTTATAGAAATTAATGGTTTTGTATAAATTCAAACTATAATTAAGCTGTTTAGAAATTTATATTATAAAATTCATCTTAAGATCAATTATTTCTAATGATTATGTACATTTGAAAAGGTAGAGACATTATATCTAAAATAATTTAATTGTGAGGATTAAAACTGTTGTACAATGTAATCCCGATCAGCTGACATCATTTTCATTATAAAATAAAATTTCAATGAACTAAAATAAATCTGTAAACTATAAAAATAAGCAGATCGGACCAATGTTATTTTGACACATTTCGGCACTAAAAACAACAAAAAATAACCACCACCAAATTACTGTAAGACAACAATAAGCACCAACAATAAGGTAGTTTCAAATTTAAAAAAAAGGACCCGAGAAATAGGTAAGAAACATTAAGATTGCAAAAAAAATTTGATTCGATTCGTAAGAACTAATACTTTGCGAAAACGACGTGTAAAGTTAACCATCCCTCATGGAAGGCTAAGACGCATATACAATACCAAATTATGTCCAGAGAGAAATCGGAAACCTAATCGATTAACTCCAGATTTTTACATTTACTTTTTATCTCTCTCCCTTATTTTAATAATCGATTATTGAATTTGGAATTCTGTTGTTAGACCTAATTTTTATGGAATTCAGCTGAGCAATTTTTATTACAGTACATAAATAATTTCTATGCACTACATCGTTTTTGCTGTTACATATTTGAATTTAAGCAGGATTGGGCATGGCACCTCCAGAAAACTAAACTAAAAACAAAAACACATTCAAAATAAAATTAAGGAAATTCTTGTGCTGTCTTCCGACAGTCTCAAAGAATTTTCTGTGCGTATTGTTAAGAAAGATAAAGCGCCTAAAATATATTAACACATTGAAAGGGTGAGACCGTGGTTACAAGTGACATCCCAAAACAGCCGTTTCTCGCTATATTGGCGATTATCAGTTGAGAGTAGTCACAGTAAACAAACCAGGTCTCAATACAGAGATAATATATTACATTACATTAAAATTATTTTTAATATTTATTTTTTTTAGTTTAGTTTTCTGGAGATGCTATTCTTGCTTCCATTTATATTCACCTCTGTATTGAGACCTGGTGTATTTGCAGTGACTACTGAACTGATGATTGCCAATATAGAGAGAAACAGCTGTTTTTGGGATGTCACTTGTAAACACGGTCTCACCCTTTTAATATTTGAATTTAAATAGTTAAGGAAAGAAAGTAAAATGAATACGAAGATTCTCATCTGCTGAAATAAGACAGTAGGATTAATAGAAAACACGAAAGAGTATAATAAGATGCATATTCTACGAATTCTGTACTGATAAATTCTCTGTTTTATAATTAAGATTTTGGAAAATAATTACTTTCAAAGTATTACAAAACTAATTACAAAAATAGCTTATAAGCAAATTCAAAGTTATTACAACTTTTCTTTTTGTGACAAGTTTGTAGTATTGTAATGCAGATTGGTCGACTATCTTACAGAATTGTGGAAATTTCAAAAGAAAATGGAATATCAATGAAACCAATTTTTCTGACCAACCATGATTTTATGTTTATCCGATGATAATTCCACTTTTAAATAACTTTGATGAACAGAACTTTTTATCGCCCTCATTGTTAAAATTTAAATTTATTCAGTATAAAGGTAGAGAAAACTTACCAATTTGAACTGCAACTTTTAATTGTGGAATTTTTTTCAACACTTCTTTCCAGGTATCTTCTGTCACCATCAGATTGTCTCGTAAATCAATAAATAGATCAGTTTCGATAGACAGCGTTAGCAATCTTAGAAATGGACAGTTATTGGCTATTGCTCTCATTGAATGTTTCCGCAATGTTTCGTAGGGGAGCGTGAGATACTGCAATTGCTTCAATTCACATAAGGAAGTACGATAGATCTCTTGAAGCCTTCATAAATTGTACATAGATTATAAGGAATTATAACAACAGCTATTAAAATTATATAAAGATTATAAGAAATTATAACAACAGCTATTAGAATTGTATATAGATTATAAGAAATTATGACAACAGCTATTAGAATTGATTTAAAAACTAAGAAATATGTCATTGTGTTTCCTAATATCCTTATATCACTTTTTTAAAAACAAATAATAGTTAGAGAAACTTTGATGGAATATACACTGTCCGGCCACTTTATTACGTACATCCCTGCTGTGCCCATGAATGTCTGGACCCGTCGTGTCTCACAATAACGCTTCAAGCCGGTGGGGGCAGTGTCATGGTATGGGGGATGCTTTCCTGGCACAGGTTGGGTCAATTGATACCTCTGGAGCACGTCAGGATGCTAGAACGCACCTAAACATCGTAGCTGACCAAGTGCATCCGTACATGTTAACAGTTGTTTATTCTCATGAAGATGGCTATTTCCAGCAGGATAATGCGCCGGTGCACAAAGGCCGCATCACTATGGGATGGTTTGAGGAACATGACGATGACTGTTCCTTGCTTGCAGTGGCCCGCTCAGTCCCCGGATATCAGCCCGATTGAAAATTTGTGGGATTAGCTAGAACAGGCTGTTCGCTCCAGGTCTACACCTCCATCAAATCTTCAGGAACTGCGTGACACACTCATGTCTGCATGGTACACAATACCTCAACAACGTTGTCAGCATCTTGTGGAATCCATGCCTCAACGAATTCAGGCTGTTTTAAGGGCTAAAGGTGGCCCAACACGCTACTAGGTAGGTATACGTAATAAAGTGGCCGGACATTGTAGATAACAGTTAGTCTTCCTACTCGCAGTAGCATGTTGAAAATATTTTCCTCCTTCTCTGGACAACCCTGCCTTGTTACCTTTGGCATTAAAGATTTTTGAACAGATCAGCCAAGTGGCGAACTGATTTAGACTGCCGTCTTTAAACCTAGTCTCTTGAAATTTAGTGGCAAGACTTCTCTTGAATCCAAATTACAAGAAGATTTTGAACTTGTTTATTACAAAACAACTCAATATTCTAACTGCAATATTTCGCAGGATAATACTTTTCCTGTTTCTTCAGGCTATTTTGAAATGAAAAACGAAGCAATCATAACAAAGAATAAGAACTATACAACAAAAAGAATAAAGAATCACAGTCCATATTGCACTAAATTATTACAACAAAGAATAAGTCTGATACAATAAAAATAACAAGATTTATGCATGTTTATTCTCATGAAGATGGCCACTTCCAGCAGGATAATGCGCTGGTGCACAAAGGCCGCATCACTATGGGATGGTTTGAGGAACATGACGATGACTTTTCCTTGCTTGCAGTGGCCCGTTCAGTCCCCGGACCTCAGTCCGATGAAGCAGGAAAAGTAATAATCCTGCGAAATATTGCAGTTAGAATATGGAGATTTTTGTAATAAACAAGTTTTGTAACTATGAATAATGAATTTTATCATTTACAAGAAGATTTTGTTTGATGTAAATATAAAATAATACATACGGAATTTGGATATCGATTGCTGCCAAATGGAAAGGCTGTAAATACTTTCCATTAATGTAAAAATACCTAAACGCTATGGTGGACAATCAACAAATGGTCACAAGATTACTATCTTTTGTTCTAAACTGTAAGTGCCTCTGTCTGTTTTTAGCCAATGTAACATGGAAACTTACGAGTTTAATTTAACAGCAGCCTTTCTGTCTTGGGAAAGATAATCTGATACATTATACTAAGTTGAAACCCAATCGTAAAACTGATATTCAATGATGTTAATTACTTCAATGAATGTATAAACCGATATTCATATTAATTTGCTTTCTCTACAAATGAATATGCTTAGGGCGGGACTTATGAACTGTGTAAGACATATTAACCTAATAGTACTTCTCTTTGATTGGTGGTTCTTCTCTCATTTGACAGACATTAATAACAAAGCAATTTCGTGTATAATAACTTAAATCAGAGCCGGCGTTAGGGGGTGGCGAATGGGGGGGGGGGTTGCCCCAGGCCCCGCGCCTGGTTAGAAGAAAGAGGATAAAATAGGATTGTCGTTTTTTTTTTTTTTTTTGGTTGTTAAAATAGGATTGTCAAGGATCCCGCAAAATTCATCTTGCCCGCGGCCCCGCACCCTCCTAGCGCCGGCTCTGCTTAAATGACTTACCTCCCTGGAAAATAATGAATGATTTCCAAAGCTTTCAGTGTTGTTCCTGAATTTGGAGTTAATGCATCGATAATAGCAGCACAGTGTATTGGAGACAAATTCCAGTTAGTGTGGAATGAAATTAAGCTATTTTGTCCTCGAATAAATTTTGCTAAAGACACAATTATTTCTTTTATAATTACATCACTGATTGAACGATAGTCGAGATCGAAAGAAAATTTACGTAACTGGATGTAATCTTCAGCATTTGCTAAACTAGTGGGAAAAAAAGAAAACAGTTGAGAATTATGGGAAAAAAAAATACAAAAAAAACATGCATAAAAACATGGCTAAAAATATTGAAATGAAACTGTTGGAAAAGTCCGGTTTTGTTGTTTATTTTTTAAGAAAATTAGAAATTTAAGTGGGACTGTTTTTTTGGAAGCAGTCCTTCAAAATAAGGAAAATGGCTGTCTTAGAACCATCGCAAAATCAAGAGCCTTACCGAAACGGAAATTATTATTTTTTTGGGTGTTTTTCCGAACAATACATTTTGAAACTATCTTGCCTCACTTTATCTAACCTACAGTTAATTGCATGGAAAATGTTTGCTTTTTTTTTATTTTATTTATAAACGAAAAATCGTTTCCTCCAGCTGTTTTTTGCCCGCTTGATAGCGAGGCTACAACCTTTTGCCTTCAAAGTGTGCACATCCGCCGCTCACGAAAGAGTTCCAAGAGTTCTAATTTTCATAAAAAGTACAAAAAAAAGCCTCAGTTTTCCATCAATTTCATGCCTAGTATGTGTTTATGAATCGTTTTGTTCAAAAAAAAAAAAAAAAAAAGAAAGAAAGAAAGAAAATTAACGGTAATTTAACAGGTGAGATTTCATTGAAAACTACCGAGTTATGTTATAAACTTTTCCAAAAGATTGTAAATAGTTCTACTTTTATTTTTAACACTTTCTCTCAATTTTAGATACAGAAGAAAATTATAAACTATTAGGATTTTAAAAAAAATCATTTTTCTTTATGTGCAGTATTTGACTTTTATTTCTTATTAGGTTTTAACTTCCTATTAAGCCATTAAAACCTAATATTACGTGTACTTAGATTTTATGATTTATTATAAAAATTTAATCTTAAGAAAATTTTAGAAACGAACGTTTAACTATTTAAAACCTATTGGAGACGTTATTACAGGTGTGCAAGTTATTTGGCTAAACCAGACAATATGGTACCTGCCAATCACAATCTTCGTAAAGATACATCTATGCAGGGATACACATGATGTTGTGTACTATTATCTCAAGATCGCAGTTAGCCAGATGAGGGTTAGTTTTTCTAGTAAAAGATCGTGCAAAACCATTTTTAAATAAGCTTACCTGTAAATTTATTTCATTTAACTAGTGAAAAGTAGAATAGCTAAAATTCATATCTTAAAAATAGTACCAAGGCGGCCATTTTGTTAAAACTCGACCGTAAGTCCAAAACCATCTGATACCGTAATCTCTGATTTTATCAAAAAATTAATTCCCATTTTACCTTTACTTGGATAAAGCTTAAAAATTTTAGACTAAAACGGAGAATATGGCACAAGCCAATCACAGTCTTCCTAAGGGTACATCCGTGCACGGATACATGATGGTGCATAGTGTTATCTCAAATCGCAGTTAGCCAGATGAGGGTTAGTTTTTCTAGTAAATGATCGTGCAAAACCATTTTTAAATAAGCTTACCTGCAAATCTCATTCTACTTTTCACTAGTTAATTGAAAAACTAAAATTCATATCTTAAAAGTAGTGCCAAGGCAGCCATCTTGTCGAAAGCCTGTGTGCCGTGCTCTCCGGTTTAACCAAATTTTATTTTTGGTTTTCAATTTCAGGGTTAAAATCAGCGATGAACAAATCAAATATTCTCAAATTTATAATTAATCAAAAAATATATATATTTTCTTGCCTGTCTGTAAAAGTCTTCATAATTGCCAAGTTTTCTTCATTGTCATCTGAATCTTCATAGAACTTAATAGTCAGTTCCTGAATCCAGGCAGAGCAATGTCTCACAAGAGGCAGACATTTCGTCAATTTGCAGCCTACTTCAAAGGGTCCATCGTAACTTGGGTCGGAATAGAACAGACAAAACATAGAACGCCACAGAGAAGCGGAATCGAGAATTCTAGACCAATTCTTACAGGTGACACTAGCATTTTTTCGATCATTAATATTCAAATAGTGAAAAACTTTTAGGAGTATTGGTTGTGCAAGACTGTTCCATTTTTCCTCCATTTTCTGCAGAAAATCCCCGGTAATGTGACACCTTTCCTGTTGTCATTTTTTTATGAATTTTCCATTTATTTTATCGCTTTCAGCATTCATTCACTATGTATAAATATTATTTCATTTTTATAAGTATGAATTTTGTTATTAAAAATTTACAATATGCTTTATTATATTTAATTATGTTAATTTTTTAAAGTCTTATCTCATTAAATCTTCGGGAGGGGGGGGAAGAGCATTTATCATTGAAATTTGATTTTTTTATTTATATTTTGATTCTTATGTATCTTCTTTAAGTTTCGCCTTTCGGCAAATTTTTTAGCTATTTTTTTTAATTATTAATTAAAATTGTTATTGTTTATTTTAATTTCTAATTAATTCATAATTTGGTCGATTGGCTGGCTTTTCTATTTATATTCAATAATTTTTTCCTCTGACCAATCTGTGATTGTGATAAATATAATGTATTTATTGTTAAGGCATTAAATATATTGTTGTTGCATTGTTATAACAACAATAATGCAAGTGGAAGCTTTGTAAATAACAATGAGATTATGTCAAAAACGTATATGTGATATGGGTTGTCGGTTGATGAGGATGCAAGTTTGTTTAAAGAAGTAAGAATGAAGATAGCTTGCATTTCTACGGGTTACCATGTTAAGAGGCCATATTTGTTTCAATGGTATTCCGTCGGAATGTTACAAATTATGACCTATAATATCTCTGAAGACACGTGATCTCAGTTAACCAATCATTATCATTTCCTTTCTTCACTAGAGTTATTGTTTGGTTGCGTCTGGTATTTTCGTAGTAAGGTACTTCCGGTGTTTACATCAAATTCGTCATTGCCCTATAATATTTAATTTTTTTATTTTTGTTAGTTTTTCAATATTAAGTACATTTTTTATATATTTATTTATTTTATTTATTTATTTTCGTATTTTCGATTTCATAAGAAGTTTGTTTTTAGTCGTCCATTTCTGTTGATGGACGATGCCAGCAGATATCTTTTCTTGGCCGGTTTTTCAAACATTGGGCTGCGTGGTAAGCGGCGATGCTTCGATTTCCTTAACAATATTGAACACTGAATGAGATGAAATAGCTTCTGCTACAGCCGTTTGACGATAGAGATAGTAAACTTGAAATAAAAAACAACATTCCAAATGATTTCTTTCGATTGACTCTTTAAAGTTTTGCTAGTACAGAAAAACAACGGTGTGTGTTCAGCAGCGGCCATGTTCAGAATGGAAGTACTTGGAATAACTAATGCTCAATCGTTCACCATATATGGAGTTGTCAGATGTCTTCATAGATATATGAATAAAGTATAATAAACATTAAAATTCAGATTATATTATTTCAGAAAGGAGAACAAGAACTTTATATTATTTTTTCAGCAACAGTTTTTTAAGGAGATGAGGATTCTTCGAATGTGGGTTCCTCTAGGGTGTTCCCAAACTGGGGTCGCAAAGTCTTTTCTAGGGGTCGCCGTGGTTATTTTTAGTTGCAATTATTTTTATAGGTGATTACATCACAAAGGTTCTCAATACTCATTTATATCAATATGGCTACACTGCAAAATTCTGAAAGTGGTTGTAATAGTGATTTTTGATCAATGAAAAGAAATGATTTAAGGCCCATCCCGAAGGATACTTAAAAATATTAAAAGTTCGCCGTGTTCATACATATTAGACATTTCCTATATTTTAGCATATTGGCAAAAATTTAACGTGCGTAAGAGTTAGTAATAAACAATAAAGATAAAAACGCACGCAATGAAAAGATCTACTGAGCTATTTTTGGTATTTTTACCGGGAATCAAATACAGACTGTTTCGACTTTCTCAGGTCTCATCAGTTTGATTCGCCCAGTACTCATATCTCACGTTAAATTCTTGCCCTTATGTATATGTTTAATTTAAAAATTAATCCTTTACAGACTAAGTAGTCTGCTAGCGGGGATTAATTCGCTACCCTTTTTATTCTTAATTTATATTTTGTTGTTTTTTTTAATTGAAGGGCCATTATTTTGTTGATGCTTATCCTTTGTATATGTTTGTTTGGATCCCACTGAGTTATGAGTACTGGGCGAATCAAACTGATGAGACTTGGGAAGATTGAAACAGTCTGTATTTGATTCCCGGTACAAAAATGCCAAAAATAGCTCAGTGTATCTTTTACTTTGTGGGCGTTTTTACATTTATTGTTTATTCATATTTTTTTTTTAATTCTAAAGGACAACGCCTTGTCGCTAGTCGCTCTCCAACCGGAGAACCGCCCATTACTAAGGAACAGATACTGGGGTGGTTTCCCGTTGCCTGCCCCAGGACGCCATTAAGGAATGACGTCAGACCGAGGAGAAAGTGAAGAAGAGGCACAGACACAGGAAAGGAAATTGAAACAGCCAAGTCCTCGTCCGGGATTCGAAACCCAGATGTCGACACACGGCCACACAGCAGACAGCCGTCTAGACCGCTCGTCCACTCCAACACGGACGTTTATTCATATATTTTAATTATTTGTTAAGGCGGGCCTTAATATTTCTTCAGATTTCCTCTCACGATCCTTGATTCGCTCCCTAAAAATAAAATACACAAATGCAGTTTTCTCAGTAGAATAAAAATGGATGCTACCAATAGTAAACTGAAACGAGTTATGTCTGCGATGGCCTTCTAATGCAAACTAGCGCGAACTTTCAGATCCAGTCACTCGCTGTCGAGTGCTGGTTAAAGTTCTCCCAGCGAAAGAACGACTCTGACCTTGAACAATACCCATAATCTCTTAATCATTCCAGGACTGAATGGGTATCGGGAGAGAATATTCAAAATGGCGACTCTCGGACAGAGAAAACCGTTGGAAGCCAAACAAAAGGAAGTTACTGCTAACGTTACTTCTTATTTCGAAAAGGCCTTACGACATGCTTACTTATGGCACATCAGAGAAATTGTTTTCGATCGCAGTGTCGTTTTTTTAGATGAGACGTGGGTCAACGAATCCCATACTGTGTCTTCGTGTTGGCAATCTCAGGGATGTAATGTCGTCAAAAAACCAATTGGGAAAGGTAGGAGACTGATTTTGAACGATTGAAACGAACGAATGAATAAAAATAAATTTTTGAAATTATATTTGATGAGAAATCAGAATAGTTCAAGAAAATAAATATCGCCTTTTTTCCGTAAACTTCAAACTCTCTAAATGTTCACTTTCCCGCCATAAACACTGACATATACAATCGATTCAAATTCTACTATTGCGCCATCTGGTGTCCACGGTTGTTCTTTCGCTGAGAGGACTTGCTACAAAAACGCAAATAAATAATAAAAATACAAAAGAATTTTTTTTTACAAAAAAGAAGAAAAAGATTTAATTTTTATTTATAATTTCAGAAATCTGTACCCATGGAGGAAAAAAAAACGCAAATATTCAGAAGATTTATTTCACATGACAGTTCTGAACATTATTAAAATTAATGATATCCTTCAAAGGTTGTTAGTCCCATGATGCCAATCTTATTCGTTACGATTAGTTGTTTATTCAAAATTAATTTTCCACAGAATTATTTTGAGAGAAGTATGCAGGAACAAATTTTTATATTGGAGTTTACACCTTTCGCTGGTAGATGGAACAATAATCTAAAAAAAAAAAAATCGATTTTGGCGCTTGGTCAATGATGCATACTGCTTAGCCAGACGAAAGAGACTGGTCACGTGATTTACTGCTCGCTCCGACCTCTTTCTCGGCGTGAAAATAGGGGAGATGGGTATGTGCCGACAAGAACAGAAACAAACGACGTATAAAGGAGAGATGCATAAAGTGAAAAATTACTGCACAAAATTCAGTTTAAAGTTAACGCGAGAATAAAATACACACACACACACAATAAGAAATACATGTATAATAAACTTTTAGAATGTAATTCTCCCCGTCGGCTTGTTCCATTGTTTTGGCAGTGCGCCAAACCCAGTCATTAGCGTTTGGGCAAGCAGTAATACCATCCGTATGATGTTTTACCAGTTGCCAATAGAAAAGAATGGTAGTCAAGAACCCATTATTAGGGCCTAGCAACGTTGAATCATCATAGAATTGAAATTATCATAATCATCGATTATAAGTGTTCAAATGTAATGTATGAACTTGATGAATTTGAAGAGGACAAGGAACTTGAGCTTTTATTAATCAGGTTGGAATCCGCTTTGTTCTTGTTCTTTTCAAATTCCTTTTGCGCCTGACGGATTCGCAGGCCAGGATTTGAAGCATTGCTTTTTGTTTTGATTATTTTAATTGCAGAGGGAAACCACTTTCGGGTGCCAAAGTGGTTTCCTTTATCTTTTTCACTATCTGCGCTTTCATAACTTTTGCACTATCTCCGCATTTAATTTCAGAAATCAATTGAACAATTGTAACTTAAATGATAACGTTTGTAGCATTTAAAGGATAGATAATGTTTGTTACCAACTATATCTAAGAAGTGTACGTATATGATATCACCTGATTGTATATTATTGTAACTGACAATCTTGAAAAAGGAAGAAAGAAATGTTCTTCCGAAAATTCGGAATTAAAATATATTTTTATTTAGTATGAAGCGTAGATAAAGTATTTTTGCAAATATTTTCCTATTATCAAAGTGACAAAAAAATAAAGGCAACATGAATGATTGTGAAGGAAAAGAACAGTGGACCAATAAGACGGAGAAATGAACTAAACCATGCAAGACGGAGAAGAGGATAACAGTAAAAATTCAAGTATTGTTGGGAGAAAGAAAAATTTATGAAGGACCTTGTATTTTTTTATCATAATCCTTACAGAATTTTTACTTCCAGTGATAAAGTATACTTACAATTTAATCATTTGAATTCTTTTTGTTCCTCTCCGAAACTTTTCTAATTCAACAAAATATCTTTTTCGTCAGTTTTGCTGACTTTTAATCCGTCTTTTTTCCGTTTTTTATCCACATATAAAACGAATAAATTTATTCATTTTCTTTCAGTTTTCTATACTTCTTTCTCATCTTTGACATTTGCTAATTTTCTTCGTATACCTGCTGTTTCTGATTCTGTCTTAGTCCGTTTTACAGTGGTTGATTCTTTTCTATTGTTTATACTCATTCGTTTACTATTTCATTCTTCGCTTTCTTCCAATGGATATTAACTGTTCTCTTTGTCTTTCTATTTCATAATGGCATCAGTTGATTTCCAAAACCTCGATTTTTTTTTTTTTATCTGGGGTTTTCCTATCATGAATCATTAATGGAAAATTTATTATTTACCTAAGTTCGTTAAAAATCAATAACTTTGAGTCTTCTTTTTTATCTTTACGATAAGATGAAATGATAAGTATGTGAAATCCTTTCTCATTAATATCAATAATGAAACGGAATTTAAAGAACCTTATATGTTGATTTCTCTGAATTAATTTGCTTTCACAACCCTCACAAAGACGGATCAAAAAAATAAAAGTAAATAAATAATTAAAGAAATAAAAAAAAGAGAATAGCTAGCGGGTGTATCACTGATCCCTGGCATTTGCAATGATTGGTTAGCACAGATGGGAGCCGTGATTATCACCGCTTATTGGCTGTTGAAGTATTGTAAGTGATTAAGAACAAATCATGTCATTTTGTGAGGATAACTTTTCATATTTGACTGAACCGCGTGAGATAACGCCTACAGGCAGTCAGAGCCTTTTTATTCTAAAATGCTTGACTAGTTTTAAAAGATAATTGTTGTTGTTGTTATGGCGTTCATTTTGATTTTGTTACCAATATTGATATGTGTTCGTGGTGAAGAATATACTAACGGTTGCACTATACAGGTAAGCTTTCTTATTTATTTATTGATATATTTATTGATATATCATTTACATCTAATCATTTCTGTTTAACATGATAATGTCGGGCTAGAAGGTAGGGGCAGAAATTATTTTTAAGAAGCATAACTACAACAAAAAATAATAGATCTCAGATTTCATTTGTTTGTTGTTTTCATTTCAGTTGTGAAACAAAGCTTACTTAACATCCGTCAGGTGCTAAACGTAGAATTTCCAAATTTGCATAGCGTATTTCTAGTTTGCTTTAACTAAGAAAAAGATGATTAAAAATTGATTCTAATAATTGACTCTAATAATTGATTCTAATAATAATAATAATTTTTATTTCCAAAATACAAATTGAAGTCCTGTTAGGATCTTCCATAAGGAGATCCCGTCAACAGGTGCTTAAGATTAAGTTGTACAAATTGTTTAATTACATAAAATAACAATATATAAAAAAATTACAAAAATAAATCACACAGAAAATTACAGATTTAAAGTTATTATTTTATTACTAAAGAGATACCAAAAAAAAAAAAAAATTTCTTTAACAATATAATGAATGTTACTAAATTATATATTTTTCTCTTATATATTATCTTTTCCCCCTTATAATAAAAAAACCATAGTAACTACAATAATAATAGTCACAACAAAATTGTATGAAACAGACATAATAAACAAGGAAAAAACGAGGAAAAATAAATAAAAATGAATTCTATTTGTAATTAAGTATATTGTTGTTTTTTACAAGCCATTCTCGAACAAATTTTTTTAACAAAGAAATTTTAGAAAAATTATTGATATTTTTTAAACCAATTTTATTAATTTAATAGATGTTACATTTGTGATTTTGTGGCATTTTGTACATTCAGAAAAATTTTCATGTAGGCATTTGTGATTATGATAGTATATCTTTGGTATAAAAGTATTTATATGTTTTCTAGGATGTATGAGCATACATTTGGTTTTATTTTCATTAATTTGCAGTTTATTATCGCGTACCCAACACTGTAGTATATTAAAATCATTTTGTAAAATTTTATTTATTCTTGATAAGTTATTTCCATTTTTCAATAAGATTATGTCATCTGCATAAATAAATTTAGAACAGTTAGCAATATGCATAAAAATATCATTAATATAAATGATAAAAAATAAAGGTCCTAAAATTTATAATAATAAATACATTTTATTTTCTTTAATACAATATTGAAGTCCTGTTAGGATCTCCCATAAAGAGATCTAATAATGACTCTTAATAATAATTAACTAATAATAATTGACTAATAATAATTGACTCTAATAATTACTCTTAATAATGATTGACTAATAATAATTGACTCTAATAATTGACTCTAATAATGACTCTTAATAATGATTGACTAATAATGATTGACTCTAATAATTGACTCTTAATAATAATTGACTAATAATAATTGATCCTAATAAGGACTCTTAATAATAATTGACTAATAATAATTGGCTGTAATAATTGACTCTAATAATTAACTAATAATGATTGACTCTAATAATTTATTCATTTATTTATTTATTTATTTATTCATTTATTAAATTTATACAATTCAGTCCCGTTAGGAATTCAAATTCCTATCAACAGATGCTGTTATTTTATTATAATACATAATAATTATATTAAAAATTACGTTTAAATAAATTTTACAAAATAATTTCAAAATCAACTTGTCATCCTCAAACATATTGAAACATTATATTAGCACAAAAATAACTCAAAATAACATAAAATTTATAAATTATTAATAAATATTATCCAATATCCAATTTACCTTATTTTTTACAATTGAAATTCTTTTATAATCTTTAAATATATTCCAATTTATATCATTAAAGGTTTTCTCAATTATATAATTTAAATTTCTTATACCATATTCATTATAGATATAAGGATAATCAAGTTTTATTCTATTTTTATTTCTCAAATTATAATTTTCTTTTATACTTTCATCTTTTAATTTAACTACACTATAAAAAAAAAATTATTATTATATTATATATAAATTTTTGTTTAGGATATAATATATTATAATTTAGTAATATTTGTTTCCTTTTATTAATATTATTCCAAATGTTTTTAGGAAATATCAACTTTAAAACTTTGGTTTGTAAATTTTTTAAATTTTCCAAATGTATATTTCCTACATTTGCCCATATATTAAATCCATAATTTAGTAAAGAATCAAAAATTGCATAATAAATTAAAATTTTTATCTTAAGTGGAAGAATATTTTTTATATAATAAAACATATATGGTTACATTTAATTTTTTATATAAAATATTTATATAGTTATCCCATGTAAAAAAAATCATTTATAATTATAACTAAATATTTAAAATTATTTATTATATCAACTTCATGACAAGAAATACATTTTGTACTATTTCCATGTAAACTCTTAATAATAATAATTGACTAATAATTAACTCTTAATAATAATAATTGACTTTAATAATTGACTTTAATAATTTTTGACTGTAGATTTTTAACTTTTATATTTAATTTTTTTTTCCAACTGGGTCCTTATCAAAAACTGAGCGCGAGACGATGATTAAAATTTTTATAAAAAAAGCATTCGAATTTAAACACTGGATTTCTATCTTATTTCTGTTAAATAATTCAATGTTTTCTATAATGAATTTCAATCCTTTGTTATCTAATTCATTAATTAATATGGGACTTAAATTGAGAGTTAATCCGATTTGAGAACTTGAGAAAAATTCGGATTTAATGAAAATGAAAAAAAAAAATCACATTTTAAAGAAAGTAAGCTTTAATTTCTTTGAAATCCTTTATATTTTTTCTTTCTCTTTTTTCTCCTTTTTATATTAGTAATGGATCTAGCAAAAAACAAACATTATTATCGTGTTGTCATTGCGTATAAGTTTTGCGGTCCTAAGTTTTGTAGTTCGGAAATATGTCGAGCAAATGTATAAAAAGGATATTGAATTTTTTCTATATTGAAATATTCCAAAGAAATTAGAAAGAAATAGTACTTGACTTTTCTGGGAATTAGGATAAATGATCGGACCCCGTGATTGGTCATTTTCTAACGGATCTGACAAAGGTGTAGCCTACAAGGTGTATCAGTGCGTCTAAATAAAGTAGTTAGGAATTAAGGAAAATAATATTAGTTCCAGATGTAAAACTATTTCATATCTATTTTGTTACATCACCAAACTACACAACTATTTTAATAAATGCTATTGAAGGTTTAAACTTTCTCATCTTTTTTATTCATTATATGCCGTATTTCATCCAGAGAATTTCTGAACTTCCTCAGGGTTTATTTTTTGAAAATTAATAATATAGATTCAAATTTTTAATAATTATAAATATTTCCATGCAATTTTGTTTTAAAACAATTTCCAGACATTTTCATGCCGTCTTTATTTTAAATGATTTATAACAATTTCCAACCAATTTCATATAAATTTGAATTTATTTTTTAATACAAGTGAATAAATATTCAATAGAAAAGTTTAAAAAAGTATTAAAAAATAAAGCGAAATTCATATGAAATTGTTATTATTTGTTAAAGTCGAAAGTAAAAACAACCTGGACGCAATAACCGAAGTGCTTTATCAGATAAAAGACAGAGAAACAAGACTGATTATAGAGACACTTGTCATAAACAGTTTTCATTGCATAAAGAAAGCAAAAGGTTTGCAAGTGAATAAATATTCAATAGAAAGTTTTAAAAAAGTATTAAAAAATAAAGCGAAATTCACATGAAATTATTATAAATTGATCAGGTCGAAAGAAAAAAAACGCTTACTTTAAAGTCAAATTCACATGAAATTATTGGAAATTGTTATAAATTGTTTAAAACAAAGACGGCATGAAAATATCTGTAAATTGTTGTAAGAAAAAGTCGCATGGAAATATTTTATAAATATTAAAAATTTGAATCTATGTATTATTAATTTTCAAAAAGAAGCCTGAGGAAGTCCAGAAATTCTCTGGATGAAATATAGCATATAATGAATAAAAAAGATGAGATAGATTAAAGTAAATGAATGAAGATAGTTTGAAGTAATATCTATTGAAGGTTGTTGAAGGCAGCGGTATTTGGATTTTTAGAAATTTAAGTAAAACTATTAATGTTTGAAAAGGAATAAAAACGCACACAAATAAAAATCACTGAGCTGCTTTTGGAATTGTTGATTCGGGAATTCAAAACAGACTGTTTCATCAGTTAGCCATCATCAGTTGAATTTCCCCAGTATATCAGCTCAGTGAAAGCAACAAAACATGAACAAAAGACAAGTAAAAGCCTGAAACAGTCGGTCGTGAATTTCCGGAATCTACAATTCAAAAGCAGCTCAGAGATTTTTATTTATATACATTTTTATTCCTTTTCATACATTAATAATTCTCTGATGCACGTTCAATTACTTCACTATTGTGAAGTAAAAACGACACTTGTGAAAATGATCATTTTATGAGTCGTGTTTTACAATTAAACGAGATGTTTCGAAATTAATGATATCTCATTCCCGAATGACAACAAAACCGAAATCAAGATAATCAAAATCAACCTCATCAATCAAACTGTCACTGGATCCGACAATTAAGTCACAGAATAAACATATTTTAGAAAGGCAGCAGGAGTAGCAAGTTACAATCACAGTGAAAATTTACACATCAGGTCAGAACTATCAACTTATAGGAGAAAATTTCAAGATCCTTGGCTCTTTCTCTATTCTTGAAGCCAACGAACAATGAACTTGGAAAAGAACTTGAAGCCTACTTTTCTTAAAATGTTATTTCTTAAAATTTGATTAATTTTCTTTTTGTTTATTAATTAAATTAAAATTAATTGTAATTGCTTCACACCTCACGCATTGAAATATCTAAAAGGATTTAATCAGATAGAAGCTCATTATTTTAAAATTCCAATGATTCTTTTGGGGAATTTTTGCTGCCTTTTCGCTCTAATTTTTCAACAGTTTTCTTTACACATCAAAAATAAAAATAGGAAAATTCATGTGCCAGTCTCAGCTGACCTCAAATGAATTTTTTAAGCATAAAAAGAAACATGCAAAATACCTAAAATTGTATAATATCAATGGTTGAGCCCAAGTGTCTACAATGTGATGTCTCAGAACGGCCGTTTCACGCTGTATTGGCGATCATCGGCTGAGAATAATCACAAGTAAACACCCAGGTCTCCAATACACATTAAAAATAAAAATAGGAAAATTGGTAAACACTTGAGGTCAGCGGAGACTGAATTTTGCTATTTTTATTTTTAATGTGTTTATTGTTTTTAGTTTTAATTTTTGGAGGTACTACGTTCTTCTTCACCATTAATTATTATGACCCCCGTACTGAAACCTGGCTGTTGACTTGTGATTACTCTCAGCGTAAGATGATCACCAATACAGCGTGAAACGGCCGTTCTGAGATATCACATTGTAAACATTTGGTCACAACCACTGATTCAGTACGATATTGACCTCAATGATTATTGATGATTACGATTTTTTTTCCTTTCTAAATAATCATTCTGTATTAAACATGCAAAATGATTATTTAGATGGGAAATCAAAATTCAAGAAACTTAAAATAAATCGAAATAACTGTATCTTATATGAAATCTTCATGTATTCTAATTAAGTGAAACCTAGCGTGAATTCTAAAATATATTACAAAAGATCTTCAGGTTAAATAATCTAAGAAACTTATGTATTCTTTCTGTTTAGTTTAAATTCTGATAAAACCCCTTTATTAACCTAACTTTTATTAAATAAATAAATAAAATTAAGCCTTTATTGCGTAAAAGAGTGATTGTAATCACCAATCATAATTAAGAAAAATAATAATAAAAAGATAAATATACAGTAATGATCATGAATGATAAAAATTACTAAAATCTTAATGAAAAAATAATTTTTTTTCAGGATTTAGGTTAGTTTTAAACGTTTATTAGGCAATTTAAATAAGAATAATAATAAAAAAAAAAACAACTAAATTTTAGTTTATCTAAAACCAGCATTGGAAAGAGTAAAATGTGAATTCATTCTTTTTTATATTATTATAAATAAAAGTTTGAATGACATTTTCGGATATTAAAATGCTACGACTGCAATAATACTGTGTCTTTCATGAAGCTTCTACATTTGAAGTAATCTATATTACTAAAATCTTTTATTTTCTCTCTGTCTTACTGGCGCAATTTCCTGTGAGAAAGGAAAATAGAAATAATTTTTACAATGAAACATCCGCGATGGGAATCGAACCTGCAACCTTCTGATCCGAAGTCAGACGTCTTATCCATTAGGCCACGGGGACTAAAGCTCACTTTACATTGTTTTTTCACTTATTTGTCCTTCCCCTTCCCCCCATCAATAATGAATGTATTTAACCTTTATTTTTAATCTCAAGATTGTTTATTTATTTCCGTAATATGTTTTCTGGAAAATAAATAACTTCTTTCACTTTCTGTTTTTTTTTTTTCTTTAGCTTCAGAAAATTTCAATCAAAATTTTATGGTATCATAATCTTTATTTATATTTACATCATGGCGTCCATTTTGAAAATAGTGATTGCACATGCGCAAAGTGATAGTCAGGATCAAATGCTTAGAGTGCACGGTATTACATTGTAAATTTCAATTTCAGTTTGCTTTTATAATTTTAAAGGCCTACATAAAAAATTATTAAATTAAACTGTTTAAAAAAATCCTTATAATATTTTATTAAACATGTAGTATATTTGTTTTCATGTCAAAACAAATGTGACCTTCAACGTCTTTAATTCACAATAAAAAAATTCACTTAAAAAAAAATCTAATTCGAGTGTTACTAAATCATTCAAAATATTTATTGCAATTTCTTCTTTGGAATCTCATACGCTGTTAGCTCATTTCTTGATCGAAAAAGCGTCATTTAATTGTAATTTATACCTATTGTCTTTTTTCTCCCCAAGAGATTAACGTTCTTCGGGTCACAGGTATGTTTTGTCCAATAAATGCTCTGCGAAACCTGATTGGTTGCCGTGGTGATGTTCAAACGCTGTAAACTTAAGTAAATTAGAAACTTGCTTTTAATAATATGGATGGTTTGATGAGTTGAATTACATTAAATGAAACTACAGAAATACTGTCGATTTGTTCATTCAACGATGAGCGCCAAGTTAGCGTGAAGCAGGCTGTCTTGAGATGTCAGTTTGAACATTGGTCTCCAATTTTAATCTCTAATTTAATTACATAGCAAATTAGATAGTCTGTGCGTGTATCTTCCTCCTCCCCTTTAAGAAATTTTTTACCTCTGGATGATCTTCTTGAAACTTATTATGCATATTACAGGACCAGGGACGACTCTAACTTTTATATTTGAAATCTTTTCCTATGAGTCGCCTTATCAAGATGACAAAAACTCACACAGAAAAGCATAGAACTGACACAGAGGATTTTCATTCTATTTCCGTCAGTAATTCATTATCATAATAAATGAATATTAAATCCTTAATCCACTGTACGTATTTGAGGTGATTGAAATTAATCCGAGTGTTAAAAAAAACAATGCGGATTTGATTTTTTTTTTTTTTTTAAATGGTTCTTTGTTAGGTTTGTAAAATTAAAATAAAGCGCAACACACTTGAATAGTTCTTAAAAAACATTTATACATATTAAAAATACATGCAGGGCACGGCCGGTTTCGTCTCAATGACGAGGCATTGACGAGTGACATATTGTTACAGAAAACATGGGACACTTATCAATGACTCGTCGTTGAGGCGAAACCGGTCGTGTCCTGCATGTATTTTTATTTTTAATGTATTTAAATGTTTTTTTAAGAACTATTCAAGTGTGTTGGTCTTTTATTTTATTTTTACATTATTATGCATGCACGATAAATCTCTCTTAAATTTTGTAATGTTTGTATTTAGAATATATTACAACTTAAATAGTAACAGGCTGTTAGGTTTTCTTGACGTAAAAAAACAAAAAAAAAACAAGATAAATTAATCTTTAGACAGTATCAAAAGCAAAGCGGCCCCATATGCACAATTTTATAAACTAAATGTGTTCAGAAGGATCGATATTGGGGGGACGTCTATCGCCGTTTTCCTCTTTATCGGAAACGACCACTTTTGCCCCCCCCCCCCCCAACATCTAGTCAGGGAGTGGTCTAGAGGTCTGATATCTTGGACGGGGTCACCTACTTTTTGATACTGAACACAATCGTGAAGGTTTCATTCTAAGATCTCTTAACTGTTTGGCCACTACAGAGTGTGACATCCAGCAAGCATAAAAGCAAGAACGGTCCCCCTATGTTTTACAGGCAAGCTGTAACCTATGGGAAGCGACCACTGTTGACCCACCAACTTCCGGTCAGGGAGTTGTCCTAGAGATCTGATTTCTTGGACATGGTGGCCTACTTTTTGATGCTGAACACAATGGTGAAGGTTTCATTCTAATATCTCTAACTGTTTGGCCACTACAGACTGTGACATCCACCAAGCATAAAAGCAAGAGCGGTCCCCTATGTTTTACAGGCAAGCTGTAACCTAGGGGCCGCTAAAAAGAAAAGAAAAAAAAATTAAGAAATAAAAATTTATGGAAAGTTAACTTTAAGTTCTTTTGAATTTCTTTTTTTTTTATATCCTTTTATACAGAAGTATATTTATTTCTTTTATTTAACTTATAAAAAATAGAAAACAATAGAATTTTCCTTATTATATAGGATATTTTTTAAAAGTAATAATAATAAATATATAAGAGCTAAAATTAACAGCAATTCAGAACACTCAGTTATCACTAAGAAAACTTTAATTTTGTAATTGTTTAAAAAAAAACTTATAATATTTATTAAATTTCTAGTATCCAGATGGTGTAATAAAGGAGTTGCTGATAATTTTTCATTATCAGCATTTATTTTTTCATTTATTTCCTTGAATGATTATCACAGGTGTTTCACTATTTCTGTGAAACAAAAATCGATTATCATGGCTTTAAAATGAAAAAGATAAAAAGAACTCTGATTTTTATTAGAAAAGTTAAAATTTTATGCAGCCAGACAAAATTTCAAGGAATTTTTGGGATATTTTAGAAATGTGAAAACAAGATATTTTTAAACCGAATTTTATGATAAGGGTTTTAAGATGTTTTAAAGAATAAATTATTATCTTAGTCAAAATAATCAAACAAAACTATCTCATCCTCTTAATATATTATAGTGTTGGACAAAAAAATATTAATTTTAACATTATATTAAAATAATAAAATATTAAAATTTTAATATGAAAAGAATTGCACATATATAATATAATATAAATGTTTTTTGAATTTCCAAAAAATATTTATATTATATTACGTATTTACATTTCTTTTTTTGGAAAATCAAAAAATATCAGGAATCAAACAGATCATAAAAAATGACTTATTAAAAATGCCTAAAAAAAATTAATGATTTTTATATTGTTTTTGAAAAGGGCTGCAAAGTAGTAAATGAAGAAAGAAGAAAAAAAAATGATTATTTTCTTAATGTATTTTCGAAATGTATTATTGTGTATTAATAACTTAAGTATGAAATTTACTTAATCAGATTAATTAATTTTATTACAAATAATTTAATTTTGCGTAAATAATATCTTTATAAGTCATATTTACGAATACCTTATTGCATTAAATTAAATATATAATATTTCATACATTTTATTTAAGGCATAATCGTACTTATGTATTTTAACTTGTATGTATTATGTAATTTTTTATTGCATGTAAATTATCATAAATTTTTCAGTACCCGTTGAAAGGAACATATTCCTGATATGATTATACTGAATTAGTACGTTTATAATAAAAAAAATACTTTTATTAAAGTTACATTAAAATCTCATTAGAGTTTATTAATATCCCATCAACAGATTCGTGGTAATATGTAATAAAAAAATAAATATATGGCATTATATAATTAAAAAAATGCAGATCTACTGGATTAGACAAGAGAATAAACATAATCACTATAACCAACCAAATAAACTATTAAACTAATAACCAAATAACTAATAATAACTAATAACCAACAAATACGAATACAGTACAATACAAAACTCTTGTATTATTGAGTGTACATCGATATGATTAGCATTGGTACGTAACCAGTTTTTGGGATCACTATAAGGGTCGAAATACTGCACCTATATTGTAATTCAAAGACTAAGCATTATTCTACAACAAATTCCTTTATAACACTTTAATTTTGTCTGAGTTTTTATTCTATTTTTTAATTGTAGGAATTTTATTTATTTAATACAAACGTATGAATGTAAATCAATTCCCTCATAAACACTGAAGTTATTATCGTCATTTTTGTAAATGTGAAATAATTCTTCCAAATTACTAATACATAAATATATTCATGTACAGGGTGTATCTGAAATGTGCTGCCAAACTTAAAGATTGTATTCAATCATGCAAACAACGAATAAATGTCATATAAACATGAATCTGAATTGCTTTATTTCCAAGATAGGAACGATGCAACAATTTCAGACGTACAGCCCGACGACTTCTGAACCAAAGTTATCCTGACTGTTGAAGAGGGGACTAACAGCATGGCCTGCTCGTTCCCCTGATTTAAATCCTCTGCACTTTTTCGTATGGGGTTATATTAAAGCATTACAGGACACGACACCGGTTCCTGACGCCCTCGCACTGCATGATCGCATAGTGAATTGGTGCAACACAATTCGACGTGCGCTTGGCATCTTCGACCATGTTCGGCAGTCGATCGAACGACGTTGTGTTGCGTGCATTGCGGCCAGTGGAGGATATTTCGAGCACTTTCTGTGAAACTGAGCAACTGTACGGCCAACACCTATATTGTTCCATCGTTCATACATCTTGGAAATAAAGCATTTTCAGACCCATGTTTCTATAACATTTATTCGTTGTTTCGCATGATTGAATACAACCTTTATGTTTGACAGTACATTTCAGGTAGACCTTGTATACATCCATCATTGTAGTTCACAACTTCATCGTTGTTTATTTTTCAGCAATCATGAAATTCTTCTTCATCATATTACGTGTCATATACAAATGTTTGTACGTATGTTGTATGAGGATGGTTTATTGGACATGGAAATTCTCGAAAACTAATTAGTTCTTCATGGAAGAAAACCTTGTCTCAAGAATTCCGATTTAACTACAAAATGATCCCAAACACACTTCCGAATTTGTCTAAGAGCTGAAGAAGGAGAAAGTAACATTTTTCTCTTGGCTGGAACTTGAATCCGAATGACAATATGAAAATCTGAAAGATCGTTCCTATTTTTATGTATTATAACTTTTATTATCGTAGATTTTTTTAACAAACAAAGATGATTTACGAAATAGAAGATGATTTACAATCACAATTTTTAAGTAAAAATGTTAAAAATGACATTCTTTCTTCTTTTACAGATAAATAAAACGAAATATCCTTGTTCTGCAATTGAAGAGGTGTCAGGTAAGTTTAAATGAATTAATAATGCTCTGGGGTGTGCCCTGTTCAGCTGCAAGCCCTTCGATGTAAGAAAACTTTGCCCTTTGCAATGATATTCAAATTGAATAAATTCTAAAATGTTTTCAATTAGGTCTGTAAAGTTTCCAAATATTCTTTGAAATTCAAACCTTCGCCTCTGCCATTTCTTATGGTTTAAATTCCTGAATTCAGTTTGCCCTGAATATCTTAATCCTATCGTTACAATTCCTCAACTAAAACAATTTTTTTTTGCTTATTCTATTCCCAGATAGACGGATTTAAATGCTTATTTCTGTGCTGTATATTTATATTCTCAGTGCCTCTTATCAGAAAAAAATGTTAGTGTTATTCCCTTTCGATTGTTTATTTTTTGTAACTGTCCTTGGTAAGTGGGTTGGAAACAGCACGAGTCCATTCCATTCTGTGGGTGTTCCTGCAAAGATCGTGTGTCAACTGAAATAATTTAAAAATGACTGTAAAGAAAAATGTACTTTTTTACTTTTAAATGAGTCTTACCGGAAAATCACAAACATTTTAGGTAATTTGAAACTTAAAATTGCCTAAATGTTTGTGATTTGATTTCATAAGATTTCATATTGATATCATTTTTTTTTTATTGGGGCTAATATTGGGGTTGAGAAAAACGGCAATTTTCAGATTGTTTGTTTGGCTTTTCTTTGAACTTTAACTGGATTTAACCCTGGAGCCATGATGCCAAATACAGCAAGGATTACGTATCGAAGTATGCAGCAGGCATCCTAGCTCTTTCCTTCATCTATTTTGCTTTCGGCCATGATTACACATTTTATTAATTTTTAGAGAATTTTATGCTTCAAGGATGAAATTTTATTTATTTCCTATTATCTCTTTTTTTTTTCTTTTATTAATAGTTTTTTTCAATACATATGTTATATATATATATGTGTGTGTGTGTTTGTGTTTTACAGATTGTAAATCACAATGTGACATAGTACAGGAAGACCTTTACATGTAAATCTAACTTTACCTTCTAAATTTCCTGGTTAGTTTTAAAGTAAAAATACAGTCACGGAAATTAAAACTGGAACATCCTGATAAAGACCTGAAATTCCTGTAAGAGAATGGCTGTAGGAGCACTAAAGTATTTTGTATTCCCGAGTATAGTCATTTCATTATATCTCTGAAGACACGTGACAACTCCATATATGGTGAACGATTGAGCATTAGTACTCCGCATACTTCCGTTTTGAACATGGCGGCTGCTGAACGCACACCGCTGTTCGTTTTGCCAACAAAACTTTGAAAAGTCAATCGAGAGGAATCATTTGGAATGTTATTTTTATTTTAAGTCATCTATCTCTATCGTACAACGGCTGAAGCAACAGGTATTTCATCTCATTCAGTGTTCAATATTTGTTAAGGAAACCGAAGTCTCGCTTACCACTAAGCCTAGCCCATTGTTTGAAACGCCGGGCAAGAAAAGAGAGTAGCCGGCATCGATAACAGAAATGGACGACTAAAAACAACCTTGTATAAAAGTAACTCCATAAACTCCTTCACAGTATTTAAATAATTTATTTAAATACAAAAAAGCGAATTTTCGGGAACATAATATTGCGTAATTCCCTTCTTCAAGCAAAATAAGAATTAATAAATCAAACAATAATACAAAAAAGAAAGAACATCATCAATTCAAAAGTATATATCAAAATGAATGCTATAAAATTGTTGTAACAATGGTAATTGAATTAACTTGGTCGACATTATTAAATTAATAGATAATGACAATAATATATGAAATTAATATTCACAAAACAATAAGTTGATTAAAGTTAATAATTCAATGAATTTGCACCAGTGATAGTAACACCTTTTTTATTGTCTGTTTTAATAAAATTTCTAATCAAACCAATGGTGATGGGGTCCACTTTGATACCCTCATATCTATTAAAGTTATTGTTTATAGAAATTTTATTAAAACAGACAATAAAAAAGGTGTTACTATCACTGGTGCAAATTCATTGAATTATTAACTTTAATCAACTTATTGTTTTGTGAATATTAATTTCTTATATTATTGTCATTATCTATTAATTTAATAATGTCGACCAAGTTAATTCAATTACCATTGTTACAACAATTTTATAGCATTCATTTTGATATATACTTTTGAATTGATGATGTTCTTTCTTTTTTGTATTATTGTTTGATTTATTAATTCTTATTTTGCTTGAAGAAGGGAATTACGCAATATTATGTTCGCGAAAATTCGCTACTTTATATTTAAATAAATTATTTAAATACTGTGAAGGAGTTTATGGAGTTACTTTTATACATTACAAGAATATGAAAAGAAGAGAATTTGTAGAAGAATTTGGTATAAAAACAACCTTTTTATGAAATAAACATATAAATACATAAATAAATATGTAAATACATTATTAATATAGAAAAATCAACAAATATAATAAAAATTAAGCATTGTAGCGCGATAACGAATTTGATGTAAACACCGGAAGTAACTTACAATGACATTCCAGACGCGATCAAACAACAACTCGAGTGAAGAAAGGAAATGATAATGATTGGTTATCTGAGATCACATGTCTTCAGAAATATAATGAATTGACTATAATGTGCTATCATCATACAGGATCATAATAGTTAAATCATGAGGCCAAAATTAATTGCAGTTAAAAGTCAGTCGATGGGCGGTTCAGTATTGCCAGCTTTCCTGGATAATATTGAAGTATTCAAACAATTGTCTTCAGAATTTCTACAGTATTTTGAAGGACAGAATTCCACTTTCTGAAACGCTTGAGAAAAAACAAATTGATATAGTTGAGGCCCGGGTAACTTATTCAAATCGGTCAACAACTTGAACGGAATTAAGTGCTAAGTATGAGGCAACGGTAGGCCAATGAAGATACAGACTCTAGCTCTCGGACTTCTAAAGAGATGATAGAAAAGAATTAATTGTAAATATTTATCTTCTACAGAATCACGATCATTCTCAGAATTTTCATTAATTTTCTAAAAAGCCAACTTTCTTTTTAAAGCTCCAATTTAACCCACTTTTCTAAACTTTCAAACAAAGATTCACTTGTAGAGACTTGGTGCAGGGAACTTCAATCCCGAAAGATGAATGGGTGCCATTATTTCTTTAGTGACAAGTTCACTTCTGAAATTGTAGTCTTGGAGGCATCTTTGTCAAAAGAAGACTTGGAGAACTCCTTACAAGAGGCGTTTTCTGAAAAACAAACCTTTCCAACATCTTGCTTTGTGCTATGAAGAGCAATTGGGTTCAACCGAACTTATTGAAAGCGCAATCTCACTCACCAATGCGGTGATTGAATTTTCCTTTCTGTTATCCTGGAAGATGGTTTTTCCATCACATTTGTGCTGTGTCAAAGAGAAGCTCTTTATAACATTGGAACATTAGCAAGATCATCAAAACTAATCCGATTGAGCATGCGTAGAAAGTAATTGGGAAAATCTATAACAGAATCGTTGTGGAGCTGAATATCCAAATGCAAACATGCTTGGGATTACTTCCTTTAAGATGGCATCCAAGGATACAACGATTATATGCAATGATCCATTCAGCAGTGTTGATCCTGTCAATGACGATACACCATTTCCTAAGTAACACACGTTGCAAAGCTTTGTTCCAGGGTTCAGTGCATTAGTCATTTGTTCACTAAACCATTACACAAATTCAATCTGAATCAACAGATGTCTTTTTATCGGATTCCGTCACAATATATCATTAATAATATTTCGATAATTTAATAATTCATTTATTAATGCTTTGTTGAATTCATGGAATTAATCACTATTAATTACAGTTATCTTTTTTAATAGGGTCATCGAAATTTGGATTTTATTTGGATCTGATGAGTGCTGGAAAAATCTCTAATCTTTGTTATCCAGTATCGGAAAGAGAAATATCGAGTTATCAAGAAGGATTAACCAGCGTTCAACGAAAGGTAATAAGGAACTTTAAAAATTATTTTATTTAAAATTTAAGCTATTACTTAAAAACCTTAACAGAAAATATTCATTTTGGAAACATTTAATTTGTGACGTTCAATTTCCATTGACTTGTTTTTTTCCGCAGAGGATTTTAGCACTTGGTTTCTTTTTGTTAAATGAATATTTCAATGTGTAGGATATTTCAACACGTTATGTTGTGTTATATAGTGAATGTGGGTGGCAGGGAAGCCAAGGACTGCGACCGGAGGTCTATTGTAATATCCCACGGAAATAACGACAGATGGAGAGAAAGACTGAGAAAGTATGGTGGGAGAAGTGCAGGGGAAATGGGAGAACCCAGGGAAAACCTGCCCAGCGGGGATTGTCCACCATCACGAAACCCACCTGAGAACCACTGACATCCCAGAATATTGAAGCTTCTTTGTGGTTTAACGGTTCTTTACTATAAAAAGACACTCACAGTTGAAAGAGAAGCAATTTCAACGATCAATATGCATTGGAAGAGAACAAATAGGCTCAAGAAAAAAACTAAAAATAATAATAATGTGCTGAGCTCTTAATACTTAAAGATAAACAAGTAATCTAGGAAAGAATGCCATAAAACAACTCAACTAAAATAATTCAATTTTATTTTTTTTTCTTATTTTCCTGTTTTAATGCTTTGTCAGTGACATCGTCAAAGCCTCGTATTGATGGCGAAACTTGTGTTTGTTGTTCGCAATTTTTTAATTAAAATGCGCACACGTAAATTTCTATATTTTATTAAAAAAAATTTTTAATTTCAGAGACATATTGAGAGATTAAAAAAAACCCTTAGATGATATGCAAATCCCTAATCAACATTAGCAACATAAAAATTACATATTAATGCAGGCTCGCTTTAAATTGATAAAGTAAACAAATAATAAACACTATTTTATAAACACTCATCTTTTCTAAATTGGCTATTCCAATTACAGTTCCGACAAACCATAAACCGCAAACTCTTCAGGCCTGAGGTTTTCTGTAGGTTTAAATTATGTTGATGGTGCGAGTAGTTCAGTTACGAACTCGTAATTTATTTTCTCTACAGAGTCCAAACAATTAGAATAATTGAACGAATCGTTTTCTGAGATCCCGTTCAGTGGCAACAAACCAGAGTTTCTTAACAGCAACTGTCCAAATTGATATGTAAGAATTTAGGCAGCAAAAGTGCAGAAGAGTAGAGTCTATCTGTGACATGATATGACGAATCACATGTTAGGTTTTGCGTTATCCACATGTTTGCCATGGAACGTTCAGGATATTAGAGTCATGAACAGATGGAAGAAAAGCCTTGTCAGACTTAAAATACAAATAATTTATTGTATTTTTTTCAAAAAATACAGAATTAATAGAGGATAGTTCTTATATCTTACATTAAAGATAGCCCTTTCTCCTTTACAGAATCAGAATTTAACTTGATGAATGTTACAGTATTATTTCGGATACAAGGGAGGAAAACAAACTAGAACCAACAATAAAACTATATTTCTGTTCACGCCTCTCTGACCGAAAAAAAAACCCCACGATTCTTTGTACCCAACAATAAAACAATAAATCGCTTTTTAAAAAAGACCGAGAACTTTCAGTTCACAAAGAGAAATCGTTCACACATACATACAGCAAAATTAAAAATACAGAAACTATATTGGCACTAACCTTAAAACATCTAAGACTTTAAAAGACCACAACGTTTCAGAGCTTCACATATCAAGCTCCCTTCTCAAGTGGAAATGACTCTTTGACTAAAACCTTTCCTTATCTGAGAGTGTTAAACAGATAGAAATGGCCATTCCCATATTTAACAAAAACACCTCCTGGTGACAGATGCTTTAAACACGCACAGGAAGTGGTCGTCTGCGAAGGTTTCAAATACACTCATATGGAAAAAATACAGCTTGGATGGCTTTGGGTTTTTCTAAGATATCCAAGAAAAGAAAAAGTGTTTATAGACAGGTATCATATGTTTTTAATAGCAAGTACTGTAAAATTGTTAAAAAAAAGAATAGAAGTAGAAGTCTATTCGAAATAAGATAGTGCTGAGAAGAAAAGGTTACTGCAAAGGTGCTACGACTTCTACATATATAGAGATTTTTGACTTTTTGGTGATGAAACTCCATGCAATGAACAACAATGGGTGAGACCAAATAGTTAACCAAGTGACATCTTGGAACAGCTGTTTCACGCTCTTTGGCGACAGCCAGGAGCAGTCACCAGTAAAACAATAAGATCACGTTCTGAGTCTAATATGAATGATCTTCGGAAGCGCAATGGTCCCTCAACTTGTCTCAACTGCCACCACTGCCCTTCCGATAATCATACATGCAATAATAGTTTAAAGTAGTGCGCTTTTAAGTATTTACTAGAATCCCATAACACAACACAACTGTTTGTTTATAGCTTTTACTGCTGAGAATTCTTTGAAATCACCTCAGCATGATTTACAAAACAATCACAATCTCTTTTAAACATTCAAAAATACCCAGACGTATTTTGTAAGATGATTCGACTGTGAATTACAACTTTACTAATGACGTTGCTATGACAAATGTAGCTTAAATTTATGTTTATTCACAGTATTTGACATCTAAAACTTATTGTAGATTCAGCATTGGGGTATGTACGAAACTAACTACTTAGACAAGAGATTTAATGTGCGTTAGTACATTTTTACAGTAAAATAAAACAAAGAACGCACATAACTAAACAAAACACAAATTCACTGAGCTATCACTTTGATATTAGCTCAGTGAATTTGTGTTTTGTTTAGTTATGTGCGTTCTTTGTTTTATTTTACTGTAAAAACTAACTACTTATTACACATAAACCCTCAGAATTTTTTACGGCTTCATGGTATAAAGTTTGGCTATGGTATCAGCAGTATTAATGATTTAGGCCATTATTATTCGAGGTTAAAGATCCAACTGACTTATGATTTTTGTTTTTATTATTGTTGCATTAATAAATGATTAACACTAAGTAAATCTATTAGAAAGCAGCCATGCTTCGATATTTATTATTAGATAGGGATCTCCCCTCTCTCAGTAAGATCTATCTATCTATTAAATTTCAAATCTACAGTAACTATAGTTTCTTAATTAAAAGTGGAGCTGAACGAACTGACAAAGAAATTCTTAAAAATTCTCTTTGTATAGTAAGCTAAAAAGCAATATGTAAAGAATTTCTTTGTCAGTTCATTGGGCTTCGCTTCCAATTCGGAAACAATAGGTCTTTCCCGATACAATAATAATTTTTCTTATTTTTATGACTGGCAAATAAAAATCAGTACATTTGATTGGTAGAAATGTACAAAACTAATCAAAAAGATGGTTACTGTTAATAAAACAACAGATATTGTACAGTTTTTAGGAATAAGAAAAAGGGAATAAAAGTTTTACTGTGCATCATAGCATATTAAATATCAAGATCCCCGCCGCTAGAGGTTCTGTGACGTTCTTCATGCCGCCACCAGATGTCATTCCCGATACCCAGAAGCCACCAGTTCATTTAATATTATATAATTTCACCCCACTGCTGTATTCAATTGCTTGAGAATACCACCTCTCGGTGGAGAAACTAGTTGCGTTTGTATTGTAATTTAAATTGTGTAAATGTGTTTTTGTTTAAACAGGTATATGGCTAAATTTTTGAAATTAACATATTAAATATCCTTTAAAACTATTAAAAAAAAGCAAATATGATTAAACCTGGTCAAATTCTATGTATTTTCCAGGAAATAATCATTCACTGCAAGAAAGTAAATCGAGTGAAAAAGAAAGTTATTAGGAAACATTCAAATGGAAAGAAAAAAACTAAAATGCAACCTTGTAAGTATATGTTTCAATTTTATAGTTGTCCAAAAACAAATCTTACGAAGATTAAAAAAGACATGAAAGTACAGAAGACTTAACCGGTCGCCCGCCTGCTGCACTTTGACTCACGCAGATTGAATCACAGATTTCTTTAAGTAATTGTTTTTCCTTAAATGTACAGTTTTCTTTTACTACTTTAGCAAATGTGTTTGTTTCGTAAGTTTATATCTAGGACGAAAGAAAGTTTTATTTTTGGTTATTGTGATTTGTGCTTGTGAATAATATGAGTGTATACTGCAACTTGTAAGTACTGAAAATTTATATAAATTTTTATTTTGTTAAATTATATAATCTTTGTCTCTTATATTGTCCTTTTTCATATAATTAAACAGTAGAAGTACTTTAATTCAGTTAAAAGCTAATTTAAATGTATTTTTGGTTTAACCGGCCATTTTGCTGGTCTAGTGTCCAAAATTGAACGGTTAAGATGGAGACTACTGTAAGTACAAAATTGAGAAATGTTTTACAGCATCTGTAGACAGTAAATATTCTTGATTAGATTACTCATCTAAGTATACATTGTAGGAGATTTTTTGCATATTAACGCCTATTAAAAGCTGAATTTCTTGTAATAAATTGTTTATGAAGCCTGAGAAAGAAGATATTGGGGAAACGAAATCTCTGAAAATTTGTTCCATGAAGAAAAGGTAATATATGTATGATTTTTATTGCTTCGTATTTCCTCAAAATTCAATACTTCCTATTTCTATGTATGTAGATTCGAGATTAAAAAGTGAAAGTTTTTCTACAAGATCAAATTGCACCCAGGCTTTTTCAAATACATGGAAAACAAGAATTGATCTACACGTTGAACGGTAATTATTTCTGTTTTTGTGTGAGTCTCTACGAAAACTTTTTAATTTAAACTTGGTCCTGTTTTATATGTAAAGTTCCCATATTTTCTTTGTAGATCCTTTCTCCGACAGCCTCTATCATTAGATATTTCTAACATTAAATATTCTGATATGTAATTTGAAGTATTGTTCTTTAACTTATTGTTATTTAAGGCTTGAAAAAGAGAAGCAGTTTTCTTTTAGAAAATTTGCTTTTTTGATATTAAATGTAGTTTACATTTTAATTTTGGTGCGATGTTAGTCCTGTTTTATTTCTTGCTTTTGGAATCAATAACTGATAAATACTTGAAAATTATATCAAAATACCTAAAAATACTTAAAATATCTAACGCATGGTATGCTTGTTACCAAAGCTGTTTTATGATTATCTTATGTGAATTTACATACATCTACCAAAAATTAAAAAATAATAATAGCTAGTATAGTTAGAAAACAGAGGTAACTAATTATATAAATTAACTTAACTCTTTTTTACTTCAATTACAATATATTATGAATTTATAATATACTGTGAACTATTTCAGTTCCATTTTAAAAAAAAAGTTCCATTTTAAACCTTCCTTTAACAGGAAGGAATAAGATTTTTTTTAATGCATATAGTAACATAAATTCAAAGAGGCCATTAAGATTCTTTTAAGATATTTAGTAAAGGGGGAATTCTGATAAGAAACTGATGAAATATTGAAATTTCTTCATTAACTTTATTCTTAGCAGTTTTACTTACTGTTAAATTGTAATGTTTAATTTTTAACCTGTAAATACAGAACTTAACAAAGCACGTAATATAATTGGTAAATCTTCGACACTTAAAGCAAGTGATGTGTTGTCAAAAAATACTCAAACTAAAAGGACTGTTTTGAAGTCAAAGTTAAGGATTTTTGCAATTACAGTCGACCTCTATTTAATGAAGTCGCTAAATTCCGAAAAAAAGTTCGTTAAATGGAAAATTCGTTAAATAGAGATTCACCTTTTAAAATTACTTTAGACTACATAAAACAGATTTAAACATAAACAATTATTATTATTATTAAAAGTAATAATTTTAATGACAAAGCACACATTGCCACATGCGAACTTAAATTTTACTTATAAAGTCTGTTAATTTTGAGTTGTTTTTTTTTTAAGTGTTTTCGCTCATAGTACGTCTTGCATCTTTGTAATGCACCCTTCAGTATTTTATTCAAATTGTAATCCGCGTCGGATTGTTTCAAATGATTTTAGCATTTCATCATATGAAGGTTTTTTTTATTTCTGCATCATGATCATTTCCATTTTCATCATCTTCATCGCAATTCATAGCTGTATTGTTTTTATTTTTCACACTGTCCAAAATATCCGATTCAGTTATTGTTTCCGAGGTCTCAACTTCAAAATCAAGTGAAAGATAATCATCAATCAGCACATCATCGTTAATTTCTTCTTTTTTCCTCAGCTGTATCCACATTTCTTTCATTTCCTCTAAGGGAATATTAATAATAATAACATTTCAAAGAGAAAAAAAATAGATACCACGAAAAAGTTCGTTAAATAGAAAATGTACTTCGTTATTTGGAGGTTATTTTACGAAGAAATTAGCAAAATGTTCTTGGTTCCAAAGAAAAGTTCGCAAAATAGAGAAATTCGCAAAATAGAGGTTCGTTAAATAGAGGTCCGACTGTACAAATACACTCATTTATTATAGTTGACAAGCATTCGTATTATTCTTTTTACTTTTTCAGAAGAACACTCCATGTTTCCATTCCACCACCACAATGTCCTTATAATTTTACAAGGTTTTTGGTGAAGTTATTTCGAAAAGATAATGATGAACTAAGTAATTGGACGTGCAATACAGGCTATAAAGCTTCAAGGAATCTAACCTATTTAGTAAGATTATTATTGCTATTATTACTACTTTATTGAAAATTAGGGAATATAATTTTGCTTTGTTTCGTTGCTATTGTGTCTCTTCTTATGCATTTATGAATTTAATAGTGATTATTCTTTTCTTCATGTGCTTAAGAAGAAGAAGCATATGTCTATGGTATAAATGATTTTTGGAAAAATTTCCAGAGGAAATACCTAGCATTTGCGAGACCCTTCAAATGTTCGAATCCCGGCATCGGCTTGGATGTTTACTTTCTTTCCTGTGTTTGTCTTCTTCTTCTCTTTCTGTTCCGCTGTCTACGACATTGAAGGGTGTGAAAACTTATCAGAATTAAAAATAGAAAATGTAATACCTTCACAATTTCTGACGATTGTAGGATTAGTGCGATTGATCCGCAAGGATGAAAGCACATGTTGGCCACATGTTTGGCTACGCCAAATAATACAAAAAAATTGGCTTACATATTCCAATTTTGGTCTGTCTATCAAGAGTTGAATAGGAGTAGGAGTTCCCATTAAAGCCTAATATATATTTTTTGGCCGTGCATTCGGAGTCTGTACCTTTAATATCTCATAGGTATGCTGGCAAAACTCAATTAGTTTTGGTTCAGTGCTTTTATTTCTGTTGTGTCCTAAATTTGTTCGTAGAGTGCACTATTTTTCTAGTTAATTCCTGAGCCAATATCGTTGTCCGGAAGCTTCTATGAAGGAGAACTTTTAATTTTATTGTAAAAATTGTATCTCTTCATTATACTTCTCTTGAGAATTGGATTTTTTCATTTAAATTCATTCTCGAAATAACAGATGAAATGAAGGTAGGTGTTTCCTATTTGGACACTGTGTAAGGTTATGAAGGTATAGGTCTCGACTTTTCTTTGACCAGTCAGGACTAGTTGAGAATGGGTGGATATTCCAGAGGTCACCTCTTCTAAGCCCTCAGAAAGAATTCAGGTTTCATCTGTAATAGGGTTCTGCTACTACTTCGCATCTAGAGAAGAAATCACCTCGGAAAAATCCCCAATCTTCACCAGGGATTCAGTCATCTCATCATCCATCAACCTGCAGTCCACGTACATAAACCACTGTGCTACCGAATTCACAGGAAAAATTTAGTTGTCAAAATTGTTTACTACCAAATACACTGCAATGAAATATGTAAAGAAATTATTTCATAAAAAAGTCATTATTTACAATCCTGTATCTTTCTTTTGTTAAGATGTTTCTTTAATTTTCTGTCTTTAACTGTATTGATTAAAAAAAAACTAATTTTATAGATTTTTTGTTTTTGTTTTTTTTTTATCCCATCGATCATTAAACTTTAATATATTTTTTGGTTATTTGAACGTTATTGCTAATTAAAAATATATTTTGTATGTTTGTGTTACAGTCTAACTACCAAGCTGTTTTCGAAGACCTTCCCTATGGTAATTACTGTGTTAGGGTAAGTTATAAATTTCTACAACTGCAGGATAATTAAAAAAAAAATGCTTTATAATATACATGGTTTTTCGGAAATGGTAGACAAAACGAAGAGATACGGGTTCCAAAGATCATTTTGAGTCGAATATGTTCTATGGCATTTTGTTGTACGGGCCGTAGTTTTAGAGTTAGGAAATGAATGCTTTGGGAATGAACCCTAATCAAAGAAAGCTCAGTTCACATTAGGAAGTGTAAGTAAATAAGGTAAAGATTTCTTTCAAAAAGTAATCAGGATAACAAATGCCATGACTGAAAACAGGTATGATAATTAAAGAAAATGCTGAAAATGGCCAGAACTTCATATTAACCTCAGTAGTGAGACTTCGTTGTTTACTTGTGACTGCTCCTGGCTGATGATCGCCAAAAGCTTGAAACAGCTGTTCCAGGTTGTCACTTTGTAAACAATTTGGTCTCACCCCATTGTTGTTTATTAATAATTCAAATGCGCAGTTTGAATTTTTATGCTTTAAAAAAATTTATTGAGGCCGGCGCACTGCTGGCACATGAATTTTTTCAGTAATCTTTCATTAGTGAGTTTCTTATTGTTCATTTTTTCTTTTGAGGCACAACTGCGCTTCCGATGATCATTTATTGAGATTTGATCAGATTTTTTTCACTTCAGACCCTCATTATTTCTTCAGTCACATTTTACGGAAGAAAATAAAATTTAGTAAGCCTACGACTTACTATATTGCTCTACAGGGGTTTGTTGACTGTTGAGTGAATATGTTTCTTGAGAGCATTGTTTCCTGAAGTTGCCTCAATAACTAGTAATATTTTATTATATTTTTAGGTGATGCCACAAGATAAGAAGTGTCCCGCTGGTTACTGCGGCACAGTTTACTCAGAAATTGCAACAATCAATGAAGGTAAAGAAAACTCTTTGTTAGAAATACGAAATACTGCTCCTACGTTTGTTGTATAATTAGAATATCTTGTACAGAAAATACAAAAGAGCAGAACATCTAATTTGGCAACTTGTGAAATACACAGGTGGAAGGTCACAGATTTTAAACTGTGGTTTTTTTTTTTTCTTTTTTATCCTAGGATTCTTGTGTGTAGGTACAATTTAGCTCGCACTTTAAAAATTTTTAAATTCTAGGATAAATAGATCGCGTGATCATGATTACAAATTGACTTGATTTATAACTGCATTCGAAAAATTCTCTTCTTCGAATCCTCTTTTCTGTCTAAGGCTTATTAAAGGATACTAAAAACATTGAAGCACACACATATCTTTGTAGTGAAGGCATGTACATATAAAAACTAATATCTATCGTAACTAAACATCTAAAGCAGACAAAACTTAATGTAAAGAATCACAAGAAACCAAGATTCCAATTACATTTTGAATGTTGGCATATCAGTGATTTTTATCAACCTATTTGGAAGCTATTTTGGTAGAGACCAAATTCGGTTGCTATTGCGTTTTTCCGTTCCTTCCGTCCGTGTCTGTCCATCCCTAACAACTCCTGAACGAAAGGTCGGATCGACAAATGGACTTCACCATCGTGTTCAGAGGCCCAAGTAACATAGGAATAGAGTATTTTCAGGGGCCGAACCCCTCCCCCCCTACCGTTCGAGATATTTTGCATTTTTGTCATTGTATCTCCTAAAAACTCCCGACGAAAGGTCGGATCGAAAAGCGAACTCCACCATCGTGTTCAGAGGCCCAAACAACGTAGGAATAAGGAATAAAAGCTAAAAGCTTTGAATGTTTTTTGAAAGGTTTTTGACATCATATAGTGTGCTTTGATGGTTGCAAATATTAATTAAATCTGCACGTTAAAAATGAACGCTATATTCACTTGTGTTTCTTATTAATTGCTTCAACTATTCAAAACTTAAGATGTATGTATTTTAAAATAATTTTATTGCAAAGCAATTTCTTTGTTTTTCAGATCTTCTAAACTTTCCCTTTAGGACCTTTAAAATCCTATTGCATAAATTAAGCATAAAAGAAAATATTCTTCTAATTAATATAATCAATAGTGACATTTTTTCTTTTTTAATTGTTCTAATTTTTCATTTTATTTTGATGAGTTTCTTTTGGTTTGGGATATTATTGACTGTTTAACAATAATGCAAATGTTATCCTACCATTGAGTGGTCAAATACATCAGCTTTTATAAACGACACAATTGCTCTTATTCCTGCTTTACATATAGAGTCAATAACGATATCAGGAAACAGAAATAGAAAGTAGACTAAGTTGATGAAACAAAAACAGCCCAAATCATCATTTAACAAAAAACTTGAACTAAAAATGAAAGAAATGCTATTCAATAAAATGATAGTAAAAATTGAAAGTCATGAGAAATTCTATGTCTCCTAGATCTTTTTTTATCTAAAAGGCATGAATCTGTTCCTGATAGAACCTTATCCAATTACAGTTCTATGTTAAGCTGGGCGAACACGCGGCAATTAGCTGCAATGTTGTGGGACAATATTGCCCCTTTTTATTGCTGACAACCGTTGTCAGTTCAGATCACGCGCGAACACGTAGTTTTTCCGAAACGAATATTGTCCTGACAATGGATGGTTACGGCGCTTCTCACTAGGGAGAGCTAAAGAGAGAGCGTGTTTTCGTACAGAATTGCTATAGTATTAAACGCCGTCCCTCTTTAGAAATCAATTACGATTCTTTCAGTATCAATTGACAAAATGTTGTTGTTGGAATTATCTGTTTTGGGCCGACCCATTTTGCTGATTTTAAGCCTTGTTTCTCAAAGAAAATGACCGGCGTGAGTGACTGAATTTCCGATGTTCAAAGTCCCGCCTCCTTCGACGTCAGCATTGTCACGTGATTTCCCATCCGTTCATGTGATTCGCTATTGTTCCAGCAATACGTTGCTACAACTGAAATTGTTCCTTTTTTTCCGACAATCTCAATTGTCTTGAAATGGGCAATCTTTGACAATATTGTTCATTTTTATTGCTGCAAACGGTTGTCAGCAATGAAAACGGGCAATATTGTCCCACAATATTGCCTGAAATTGCTACGTGTTCGCCCAGCATTAGGGGAGAATCCTCAAACCAGGAATGGCAATTTGCATCTGATCTCTTAGTGACTCCTGATTTTCTGAGGAGCTGATGTTTGAGGTTTTGAAATCTATTTCATCTTGTTTTGGTGATCAACAATTTCTCTTAAGCTGGGCGAACACTTAGCAACATGCGACAATATTGCTCATTTTTATTGCTGACAACCGTTATCACGCGCGAACAAACAGTTGTTGCTACGTGTTCGCCCAGCAAAATGGGCAATATTGGGCAATATTGTTCATTTTTATTGCTGGAAACGGTTGTCAGCAATAAAAATGAGCAATATTGTCCAGCAATATTGCTGCTTGTTGCTACGTGTTCGCCCAGCATTAATGTAAAGAAGTAATGTTGTTCTGAATGTCAAATTATTTCGTAATTTCATTCTCTAATTTGTATTCCAATTACCTTTTTTTCCCCTTTTGAACATTATTATCAAAATGGTCACTACGGAAGCCGCAAAGGAACCAAAAAGATTTCGCACCTCGAGCTGTCACTGGGGAAAGTCTGGGACGGTCATTTCGTCCTCTTTAGGACCCATCAGCCAGTCAAGCTTCACCGATGACAGACTCAGAAGGTGCGAACATATAATAATCCCACTGTCGCTCCCGAAACGGGATCCCACAAAAGCAAAAAACAACCAAAAATACACAATCCGGTTCCTTTGTGTCTTCCGTAGTTGCCATTTTGTTGAATTATTAGGCACGTAAAATTTGTTATAAGATATTGTTATCCTTACCTCAAACTTCCTTTTGTCCTATTATTACTTCATATGTCTTTATAATTGTTTTAAAAGTTTTAATATATATATTTCTCTTTTGGATGGTTTTTATTTCAAAATCCTTTTCTTTTTATTAGCTCCAATTGCGCCTGAGGAAAAAATAAACCCGTCATCAAATGAAAGCAATGTAGAATTGATTGTGATTCTTACAGTTGTAGCCGTATTTACAACGGGCTTTGTTGCATTCTGTTTCTGGAAGTTTCAATCTAAGAGTAAGTTTAAATCATTGATTTGTTTTAGCGTGCAATTCATGACATTCAAATTTTAGCATTTTTTTAAGCTTCTGAAGTAAAACAAGAAATCCCTGAAAGAACGTAAGCCTATTTCCCTTAAAATCTTGCATTTTGCATTTTTCTTAAAGTCGTGAAAATACACAAATGAATAGCCTAAGTTTTGTAATATCTACTCAATACAAGCAAAAATAGTTTCCCCTTTGACTGAAAAAAAATTAAATCCGTGTTATTTACTTAAATTATCTATTGTGCTCACGCCGAAAGATGAAACTCCCAGAATGCAAAGCAGATTATAGATTATCCTTTCCTGGCCGTTCGGTAACATTCAAATAGAAGAGGTCGCTTCTCTTCTATTTGAATGTTAGCGAACGGCCAGGAAAGGAAAATCTATAATCTGCGTTGCATTCTGGGAGTTTCATCTTTCCCATTATTTAAACACATCCAAATATAATACAATTCAACATATTTTTCAACATAACTTTCAAAATTGATTTAAATTTAAAATAAATTTAATTTTAAGTATATAATTTTCATAAATTCAACATAATTTTAAAAATTTCTTTAAAAAACGGGACATTTCGGCTGCTTAGGCAGCCATTTTCAACCGTTATGATAAGACCGATTTGAATAGCACTTAATCACGTGACTGGATATTTCATTTTTCATAGTAGAGGAGTTGATTATATGCCATGATTCCCCTAAGGATTAGTGAGAAAATTGAGTTGACTCTATTATTTTAACTTTGTCAAAATTGGGGGTGTGATTAGTGATTTTTTCATGTTTGTAAATTAAAGATTTCATTCATTGTATTATAACTCATTTTATGTTGTGAAACGCTTTTTTCGAGCGATTGGGCAATGTATCCTACATATGCCTTGTCATAATTATCGCATGGAATTCTATAGACTACACTATATTAGTTACTTCAAATTTATTTGAGATCTCATTAGTATCACGATATTTCAATTTTTTACTAGCTTTATTGATCACCCTAATATTACATCTATTTAAAAGATTTCTAATCTTTTCATTAATAATTAATGTTTGCATCATCTTTTTTTAACAATGTTCTTTTTAAAATCTTATAAAATATAAAATTGGCTCTTTTGTAAAGTGATTTAATGATTTAAAAAATTAACTGATTTAAAAATTTACGATGAAATATATGTTGCATTGTATCATATTTGTATTTTTTTAATAATGGGAAAGGTTTATTAATAGCATAGCGTAATAAAGCATGTGCAAAAATTAACAGATCAGCTAAAGTTATAGACATGGCAAAAATTCAGTGTTTATAGTGCTTAAATTAATAGAATTAACAAAAATCTAATTCTTTAAAAAAATGCTTCAAAACAAATTTATTTTTGGAAATGAAGAGCATCAAATGAATTTGTATATTTAGAAAGTCTTTTAATGAAAATGTTTTTTTATTACGAATATTTGATAGCATGTAAAAAAAAAAATAATTTAATCTCAAACAATTTTAGGAAACACTAATAATAAATATTTTAAATACAAGTCATTAGCTTACAAATTTTTTATCATTTCAGGTTTTTGTCAAGTTTTATTAAGTTAAAAGTATCGAGTAATACCTCGAAAACGCCCAAAAAAATTGACAATTTTTGAATTTTAAGTTAATTAATTACAGAATATTTTACAAAATTAAAAACAAGAAAATATAAATCCCAAATTTTCACAAATTCAGATTTAAATTTTCAGAATTTTAGATGCATTGATATATGTATATGTTTGCAGTCGCCTGAATTGCTTGTGTCAGGTCCTTAAGCTTTATATAGACATTGAATAGTTCATGGTCTCCAGTTACTGGTTTATGTGGACAGAGTTATATCATTAAAAACAGAACACAAAACTAAAAAAAAAACTGTTTTATTATCAGTCTGTAATCAGACAAGATTTTTTTTTTAAATCCAAAAGATTTACGTAGTTATATAGCTCGTATATGATAAAGTAATTCGTACAACCCAATTATAAAAAAGCTCTAATTATTATTATTCTTTCAATGTTCATTTATCTTCATTTTGTGATTAATTTGCAACCTTCTCTCCAATTCCTGTCTTTTATTTTTAATAGTTGTCTTATTAAGAAGGAATTTGAATCAATAAAGCTAAAACAATTTATTTATTATTTTTAGATGCATTACAGTCTGTAAATCAAGAATCTCCCAGTGAAAAACTTGGTAAGTTTTCTTTAATGCAAGTAAATATGGCAATTTATAAAGTAAACATGGGAATTTACAAAGTTGGGAATTTACAAAATGAAGATGGGAGTTTACAACGTGAAAATGAGAATTTACAAAGTAAAGTTGGGAATTTACAACGTGAAGATGGAAATTTAGATTTATAAAAATTTATATTATATTTATAAATGGGAATTTATAAAGTAAATAAAAATCAAACCTTTCGAATATGTCATCAATGTAATTTCTCCTAATAGATTTCTGGAATTTACCTTTAATTTTAATTTTAAATGTTTTATTATCATAACTTACGGCCACGCGATGTCGCTAAGACACTGGCCTCTCACCTCTGAGTACCGAGGTCCGGTTCTCATGTGGGTTTCGTTGATGGTGGCGATCCGCGCTGAGCAGGTTTTCCCGGGGTTCTCCCGTTTCCCCTGCATTTCTCACACCATCCTTTCTCAGTCTTTCTCTCCGTCTGTCCTTATTTCCGTGAGATAGCACAATAGATCTTTGAGGTCGCGGTGCTCGGCTATCAAGCCACCCAATTTCAATTAATCTAATCTAATCTAATCTAATCTAATGTAATCATAACTTAGATCTGCAGGAGGAGTAGACCATGTTAATTAAAATTATTCAAATTCTACAAGATGAAATGAGGGATTTACAATGCAAGTGATTTGTTCAATATTTCAGCTACGCATGTTGAGCCAACTTCAGAAGAAGTTTAAGAACGACATTAAAAAGTCGGGATCATTATTATGTCAATATCCATGATTTGGAAAATATGACGCTTGTGACCTTCTTATCGAAGACATTGTAAAGTTTGTTGAATTTTTTTTTTAATTTTTTTGTATTTAATCCTGGTAAGGAGATTATTCAAGACTGAAAAGAGAAGACTGAATTTAGCCTTCATTCAGAGACCCAAAGAAATGAAAAATAAGGACCCGAAATAAATATATCTGTATCTTTTTTGATAAAGTGGTTTAAGATACAATAAGATGAGAACGAGTATAAGGCTTTTTATTAACTTGTATAAAAGAAGTCTCGAAGCTGTTCTTCTAAATTATATACCAAAATATGTCTAACTACCAACCTGAAAGAATGTTACGAGAAAAAAGCATGAGGGTCATGGATGGACCATATGCTTCTAGGACCAGCAGAGCGGATTCACCAAATACCCTTGCTTCTTGTGAGAAGGGACAGCAAAAATAGGGAACAACACTGGATCAAAACAGAATGGCCAATAAGACCTCTCACATTTTACAAGCCTCAGTTTCTATAGACTACATTAACAGATTCTTCTGATTTAGTTGCAAAATTACAACAAAAAGGAAATAAACTTTTTAGAATGAACAAAATATTAAATTAATTTAAAGGAAAAGATGATAAATTGTTAATAAATTAATGATGATTAACAATAATAACAAGTAATTGTTACTTATAGTACAGTAATTTCTGATAAATTTTTACATTTACATCTTTCTCTAGTTTTCTTTATTAATACAAATAATGTTTGACACTTTTTGTAATAAGAACAATTGTTTAATGTTAATATTGCAATTATACAAACCATCATATTGTTATTTCTAATCTTTGATATTACTTTTCAGACTTTATTGTTTAAATTGGCTTATCAAAAAGCTGACCCAAAAATCATGAAAATTTGCTTTATATAGCAATTATATATTATATAACGACGACTTTATCAGAACTATTCTGTTTGCTTAAAGATATAAAATTTATTCACGTATTCATGAAGATCTAAATTGAGGTAGCATCAATCATCATAAATCATTACCTTTCTCCAGAAGTCGTTTCAAGAAGTTTGTTTATTTGACTTCTTTTCCGAGAATCGCACCTTCAATTTCTCAGACTCTCGTAGTTCTGCAAAACGGTCCTTCTTTAGTGTAATAGAGTTTTGAGCAGATTTAGTTCCTAATTACGTCTAAGCTATTTCATTATCTATATAGGATTTTTTAATAAGTTAAGTGTAATATTATTTCGTGCTTCTACAGCTGAAAAAATGCAAGAAATTAAAAAGACTTCCAAGCAAACCATTCTATTATTAAGATGTAATGAAGATGAAAAGATAAATAAGGATATTAATTATTTGATAAAGTTCCTGGAACAGTGTTGCTTTTGTAAGGTATGTATTTCTGATTTAAATATATGTAAAATATCGAAAGTTAAAGTAAAATGTAGATTAAAAAGCTGATTTTATCATTAGGGGTCGTCCATTAATCACGTGAGGTTTTTTTAGGAACTTTTTAATTCCCCCTCCCCCCTGGTGATACGTGGTGAGGTTTTAGACTACCCCCCCCCACCCTATCCAAAATCACGTGCATTTTTTTGATAAAAAAAAAACCTCCCAACCTATCTATTCAACCAAAAAAAAAAAAAAAAAACCTCTAAACGTATCAAAAATAAATACACGTGATATGTCGCTACACCCCCCCTCCCTCCTTGTGATACTTCGTGATTTTTTACGACCCCCCCCCCTTTCGAGCCTCACGTGATTAATGGACGATCCCTTATCTGCTGCGTTTTACTTGATCTGCTGGTTATGTTGTAAGTGGGGATTGAAAATTTTTGGGTAATCATGGATTAGGAGATGTAAATGTGTTAATAGGACTACCCGTATTAAATTTAATATTAAGGGGAATTTTTGTAGGAAGAGTTTTATCTTGATTAGTATTTGGAAATTACAGTGTAGTAATTTTACCTTTTTGATTAAAAATTATAGTATTTGTAAGTTTAATTGGTTTTTGATTAGGTTTATCAGTTAAATAAATCCTTATATCTTTTAAGTCTATTAGATTGGATTATTTTGGAAGAATGTGATTTATATCAGTATTAAGAACAAACTTAGATCTTATATGTTTTTAAAAATAGTGGATGAATTAATTATAATTAGTGATCAGGCTTAAGGGAGGATGTGGGACCTCAGGGTTTATTTACATTGTTGGTAGGTACAGTTTTAGGTCAATGATTACAAAATAATTCTTTAAAGGTATATTTAACTATTTATTTAATTTGATTATTAGTAATTATGATTATATTATAGATTTTATAATTTAACAAGAATGTATAGTACTGAAGCTGCTAAGGTGATTTATCTAAAAGTAATTCATAGTCTATGTTCTATGTAAACTATATGAAAGAATATTAACTATATTAGCTATTATTAAAGTTAGCAGCTTTAAATTTTATATTCTGAATTAAAGATTATGTATCAAAGATCAGATCGAAACTAATTGCGATATTTTGCTTTTTACTTAAACATAGATAGAGATTATCAATTTTTGCTTGCAAAGCAAACGTTATTATTTAAATAATAAAGGAGGAAGAGATTCCTTCTTGGAGATTCTATGAACTTCCTCTATTTTATGTTCTTTAATTCGCAGTTGATTATTTCAATAAAGAGAATTTTTTAATATCTTTGACAACTCTTAGGCTATAAATATGTAGATTTTAGTATATTAAATTAAAAAACTTCTTTTATTAAATCTAACTTCTCCATATTACGATATTTCGAATGCCTAATCGGCTTTTCTTTTTCAAGCTCCCCAACTAAAAATAAATAAATAACAAGATATATCGAAGGCTTAATCTGCCTTCTTTTTACAAAATAAGATTATTAAGTTATTAATAAGTTATGATATAAACATGTATAACTGATTTTAGTTTTTTTTTTTTTTTTTTAAATATGTTACCATTAAAAGTTTCAAATTCTATTCAACATTAAAAAAAAACATGAAAACATTTTAAAAGATAATAAAACTGCATATAATAAAATCCGTCAAGCAAACATAAACGGCTTTGTATTAGTTTTTACTGATTGACTTTTACTTTCCATGAAGTATATGGAATTGGCATTATGACATTATGATTTCTGATCTAATATAGGATTATCAAATATCAAAGCTTTCTTCCAATATAAGGCTAAGTCATAACTTTTATCATTTCATTTAGTATATAAAGTATTTTGAGAATCTTGAATGTACTCATTTCCATTTCGTTTCCTTAGGTTTTTCATGCGGAAACTGTTTCCGCCCACATTAGTATTTTAGAAACATCTCCAGTCGATTGGTTAATAAACATTTTCAAGAAAGCAACAAAAACCATAATAGTGGTAACGGAAAAGGCCTCTCATTTTTATCTTCCTGTCAAGTTCAAAGTAAGTTTTACTGTAGTTAGTTGTCCATCTATATCTTTCAAATACTGTGTAACCATATATCTTTTTTTTTATTATTATTGCAAAGCTAATTAACCATAAACATTTCATTAGTAATGGATACTAAAAAAAACACTTCCCTCATTTGATTGACTTATATGACATTGTGATTTTATTTCACGTGCTAATTAAAGAAAGTCTTTTGGTTTACTATATTTCTGACATTTACAAGTTGTGCTATAGTTACTTCATTCAATAAAATGCAACATAACATGTTAAAATGATTTTACGTGTGAGAAAATAATATAAAATAAAAAAACACACAGTCAAAAACATTTAAAAAGTTTTTAAAATTATACTTAAAATTCAGGAGCCTTTCGGGTTCCTTTGCAGAAAATCCCTCTTCAACACCATGGATTTTGATTCATTCAAATTTTAGTAACAAATCAATAATATTTTCCAATTTTAATTAAAATAGCTATTTGAAACGTAGATAATAATATTGCTGTATAGAAATGGATAAAAATATGAACCAGATCAAAACTGATATTATAATCTCAATTATTGTGGGATTAGTAACGATATTACATTAAGTTCCCAATGACTGTCACTTCAGCTAAAGTATAGACGGTGCAACCTAGAAGTTAGTCATGAGAAAAGAAATCCTGGTGCAGTCGAGTCTTACCTGTGGAAGGGACAGTCTAATATTCCAGCACATATCGAGTGAGTGTCGAATTTCCTGTATAATCATCTGGAGTTATAATTCACTTCTTGTATTTGTGCAGTATAACTTGACAGCCCACTGATACATCAACGGGGATTCTGATACTCTATTTCCTTCCATCTCTTTGATGCACTTCTGGTGCATTTTGCAGCAGTATATAGTACAATCCTATTCACCACCGTTGTCTTTTAAAATGTAAAGATTCTAGCAAAATCTTCTCAATAAATTTGAATTGTTACGGGGCAGTTTTTCTCCTACAGCAATTGGATAGCCTTCATTTTAATCAAAGGAATTATGGAATTATCTCAATGTCTAGCTGCACTTGTCACCTTTAGAGTAAACTCTCCAGGCAATCCTTACCGTTATTCGAAATCAAATATTTTTTATATTTTAATCCTATCGGAAATTTAAACATTTGTTTATTTAATACATGTTATTAATTCCACAGAATTTGAATTACATAACTTATATACAATAAGTATTTTTATATTTAATGATTTTTGTGGCTATAGGTGTATTTATTTATTTATTTATTTATTTATTTATTTATTTATTTATTTATTTATTTGATATATTGTAGGAAAGAGATGATCCCAATTTTTGTCCATTCAGTGACAGAACTTTTAGCATTGGAATACAAATGCTGAAACAGTGTCAAGATATTAGGCGTATATTTGTAAGGTGAAGTATGTTAATTTGTATATTATGAAATCCATAAATTCAAAAATAGAATTTTTAATTTTTGAATTAGTTATTTTTGCTGTATTTCAGACAAGTTGGGTGCTAAAAATTAAATAGAAACATTGACTATATCGTTGTTTATTAAAAAGTTTATTTAAAAAATGTAGTACTTGCAACGCTGATAAATTTTAAATGCTTTTTGAAACTTTCTAGTGTTCTCATTCGTATTATAAATGAAAGGAAACTTAACGTGCCTGAATAATTAAAAAAAAAGGTACCAAAGTATGTGCCTTACTGTATTACCTTTTTTCTCATTCGTATGTAACATTTACGTAATTTTATACCTATTTGCATAAAATTACATAATTCATAGTCTATTTAAAAATAACTTTGAGAGCGTTATTAGTTACAACTTCGATAATCTTAATATCATTGTGAAAGTGATCTTACATTGGATCATATGTTCCATGCTGAACATACGACTCAGGCCACTGACACAGGAAAAATGTGATCCCCACAATGGTAGAATGGGGAGATGTGCTCTCTGTTTCAGATCTCATAAGCTATAATACACTGTTGTTTCAAAATGAAATGGTTAAGAATGAATGAAACTTGAACTAAACACATCTTTCTTTCTTCTAGGTTTTGCTACACAGAAGACATAATCTCACTGAATAATCTCACAGAGGAAGTCATTGAAATCCCTCAAGTCTTAGTTCACCTATTTCATTGCATTCATAACAAGAAATCCCTCCTTTGTGATGAAGATGATCTCATTGAGCATTGGATGTCCAATGAAGCATTTCGTTATTTACACCATTTACGACCTAGAAATGTTTTAACAAAAAAGGAACTATCTGAATTTTTACTGCCTAAAAACGACAGTAACGACAACTTACTGAATTCTTGTAATCAGTGTATAGATAATCTCACTTCTCCTGATGTAGAAATGAATGAAGAAAACTTGAAAAATTTTGATAAGAAAGAAAAAAGTGGATTTCATTCAGAAAGCCTTTGTAATTACCTAATGTTCGAAACAGAAGTCTAGTTAATGTAGATGGTAACTGTGTTTTTGTTTTGTTTTTCCTTCTTCTACCAATTATTAAAGCAGTACATTTAGGATTAAAAAGGATAATTCCCCTTGAATCTTATATTTTGAGAAATTCAAACATCAGAAAAACTTCTGGAAACCTACTTTAACCAAGTGAAAACTTATGAATTGGGAAAAAAATTGCACTTTCGGTAGTTTATGTACGACTAAATAGATGGCACCACTGCTCCTAAGATGCTGAAATATAAGAGCAGTCAAACGGTAAATGGACTAGCAACCCTACTTCAACTGAAAACATTTTCTTTTCCAACTCCCGGGCTCTTGGCAATTTCGCCTTTTGGCCTCGACATTGGGCGAGAACCACTGTAACCAAATAATCGTTGCCCAGGGTACATCCCTAAGCTAGGAGATAGCTTACATTGTACCCGCAGTAAGAGACGAAACAACTTACATCCATGTCGGCTCTGGGATTCGAACCCAGGTTCAGACATATCAGCCTCATGGCAGGCAGTCTCCTTGATCACAAGACTACCTGAACGGTTCAACGGAAAAAAGATTGCTAAGATATATTTTACATTTTCGTTTATCCTCTAAGTGCGATATCCGATTACGAAGATCAGAGTTCCCATCATGGCTGACGCCTAGAAGGATCCACAGAATATCCTAAGAAATAAATAATGACGTGGTTCCCGTTGCCTTCAGATCTTAAGGGAAAGAGAAAGAAGCAGACACAGGAAAGAAAACCAACATTTCGAGATTCGAACCTAGATTCCAACACATCTGCGTTGTGAGATGTCATCTCTTTGATCATAAGGCTATGCTGGAACTGCTTTTTTGTACATAAATATAGAAAAATCATCTACAGCAAATATAACATCAAATAGACGAAGTTTTCATGTGACGAACTGGAAAGAAATTAGAATAAAATAAAAATCTATAAAAACTAAATTTGAATCAGTTTTATTTTAAGCATATCCCATTTATTCTGAAAACTTTAATGATCTACATTTATTAATTGACTAAAGTTAGTTTCAGAATAAAGATCAGGAGTGACGTCATTAAACCAAATTACACAATATCCGTCAATCCGAAACATACTTCTACCTTTCTGTAAATACTGTTCTGCAAGCAAAAGGTTTTGTATGATGTGAAATTACTTTAATTTTGTAGTGATATGTAATAAAGAATTTAAGATTGTTTTTGTGGAAATTTTCAAACAAGTAAAAATCAATCGTGTTATTGGCTCAGTTGTCGAACTACTTGACATCATAACTGCTTCCACTACCTCGCAAGTGTCTCTTCAAATGTACTTTAAAGTTAATCGTAATGGTCAGTCTTTGCGTGGTCCTGTGATTTGACTGGCGAGAATAAAATTAAAATATATAATTTAAATAGGATTAATTAAAACTGGAGAGGGAGAAAGAAAAAACAAAACAAAAAAGGTCATGTAGGAGAATCGATCCAGTTAATTTTACAATTCAAACGATTGTTGTCGGTGATAGCTTAGATGTTATCGTGTTGGCTTTCAGTGACGTAGCGTAATGGGAACGCCACGACTTTCTGTTTAGGAGGGTTAGATTTCTTGTTCGATTTTTACCTGCTTCCTTCTTTGACAAACTCGGCGTTGGTGTTTTAGTTTATGACTGGCATCTCTGCTCATAAGTAATAGCCCTTAGAAAATTAAGTATTTTACTCATCAGTCACGTTCAATATTTATTCAACTATTGTTTCTGTGTTCTTCTCGAGACTAAAAGAAAAAGTACAATCAGAAATTAATTCACCAACAACAACTTCCATCGTGAAACGACTTAAAAATGCCGTACCATAATTCTAAGTATCTTAGATAATTACGAGTAATGTCCTAATTTCAGGAAATTTAAAGATATTTTTTGTTGTTGAGCCGGTTCGCACCGAAGTGCGAGCTTCGTAACCGAAGCCTTCGTGTTCAGGGGAGCGCTAGTGTTCCTAAGATGGCGAACCCCTAGCAGACTCCCTAGAATTTCAAGGGAAAGATACTGGGGTGGTTTCCCGTGGCCTTCCCCAGGACGCCATTAAGGAATGACGTCAGACCGAAGAGAAAGTGAAGAAAAGGCTGAACAACACAGGAAAGGAAATTGAAACAACCATGCCACTGCCGGGATTCGAACCCAGGTACTGGCGCACTGGCCGCCACGGCAGACCGCCGCCGAGACTGCACGGCCACGCCAGCACGGCTTAAAGATATTACCCTTACTTAAATATTTTTTACACTGACCATGACGCACAAATAATTAAAATTCCCAATTTTTTTTTTTTTTTTTGTTAATGTCAGTTTTATTGTTTTTATTTTATTGAAAATTTCCATGTTCCAAAATTTGCGGGCGAACTAAAAACAATGATTGGTTAATAATTTCAGATCGTCACCCTTAATTAAGCAGTAAATTCTTCATTCCCTTCATTCAAAAAGATTATACAAATCTTTACTAAAGCAGGATGGGATTTACCAAAGAGGTCGATGAAGAGATGATTAAATTGATAGCGGCAAAGCCAAAGATTCAGTTGCAATACCTTGGAAAAAAGGACCACCCATAGAAATTAATTACATGACATTACACTCGTTTTTTTATTTGTTTTTTTTATTACAGGAGCATCTCATTTATTAATGAAAACAATGAACAATCTTTAATATATTTCTTTTAGTTTTTCCTCTTTTTGCTGAGCGTTACAAATCCAAGGTAATAAATTCATACTGATACACATTAATAAATAAATAAAACTTAAAAGAAAGAAAAAAAAATCTAACAAACAAGGAAAACAAATAAGGAGAAAAAAGCTTTATAGTAACAATATTGAAAATAGTAAGTTCATACTATGTTTTGAAACCATCTTTGAGAATTTCTTTGGTTTTCCTTTTAAGGCTTATGAATCTCAATGGTAGGTGGCGTTATTCAGCCGTTTATTACAATAATCGGCCGTAATGTGGTTTCTATGTCTGTTTGTTTTGTGATTTTAACATAGCTGGCCTTTGTATGTTTTCTTTTTAATTGTTCTCGATTTGATGACTCAAGTTGTCTTTTGTTTTGTATTAATGTAGTAGTTAAGGAAATGCTTATCTCGAGATGTTTGTTCTCGTTCTTGTTTAGTTTCTTTGATAGCCTTTATCATCTACTGTTGTTAGCAAAGAATGGTTTGTCATATCATTAGCTTTATTGGGTTCATGCTTAGGTTTTGGTTTGAACTATGGTTTGAAAACTCGTGATTCATGTTCTAGGAAATAGATATATGAAAAAGTATATATATATTTTTCGGACACTTTTCCTTCTTTTCTTCTAAGGATTAATAAGGTTTTTTTTTTTCAGCTGTGATGTGTAGCTTATAGCTGAAAGTTTTTTCACACCACAAGAATGATAGGTTTGGACATATATTCAGGCAGCTACCAGAACAGCCATCGATTATCGAATCTGCCATTCAACTTTGATCTTCAGAATGAGGGTTCCGATTTGGTGATATAGTTCAACAGACGGATCTTGACGATCTCCTATTTTCGTGATTTCACGTAATTTACGCGAGAATATCCTCTACCCATGTCTTCTCACAAAATGGCGAAGTAAATTGAAATATTTAAATGAATTATAATACGGGGAAATGCATGAAACTTTTACTACATTTTAATATCGTTTTCATAAATTGAAAACAGTCAATAAACAAACAATAAAATCATTAGGTAGCATTTTCCTAGTGACAGACATTCAAAATACTAAATTCCTTGAGAACTGCTGAAGAGGCTAATGGCCAGATCTCGTGTTTTCCGTAATTCTCACGCAAACGAGATCGTCAACATCCATCTGTTAGACTGTAAGTAGCTCTTACTAACTTTTTTTTTTGTTTGATTATTTATGCAGATTTAAAGTTTTAATTTGCATTATTTTTCAGCTGTGGTGTTGTCTTCTTTACTGTAAATTAGAGATACACTTGAGCTTTAGTATTCTGAAAGATTTAATTATTTTATTTTTCTTAGTATTTCCATCGCATCTACTCTAAGCCTGTTCCAAGTTGCAAAGGTTTCAGTCATGTTCTGGTTCCCTAGGCTACGGTAGAATGTTTCTGTACTGCGTATATTTGTCTTTGAGTTAGAATTTTCCCATGATGTGTTTTTTTTTCCCTCCCCTCAATAATTCAATTAAATTTTGTTCCCTCCTTCTTTAAAATATTTGATTATTATACTTAAGTAAATTTCAGTATCTATGAAATATGGAACAAATTTTGGTACTTGATTTTCCGTAATTTCTATGTCACAAATGGAACCATGTCTGAGACGTTCAAGTCAGTTGCCAACAGTCTACTAAGCCTATTTCAAGATCATCGTACCATGGAGGCTTCCCTGCATTGATTTATCCGTACAAGAAATACTGACTGGGAGATTACGACATTAAGACTATACCGTGTTGGGCTTGCCGTTTTAGACTATCGAGCAACCACATTTCCCACAGATGTTACATCACAGCCACGTTAAACGTTCGATTGAGCTCCAGACTTAAGATTTACTCCTATGAAACAACGAAAGAAACAAACTGTTCTTCACTTCTTCAAAATCTATATTTCTTCCTAACTAAAGGACTTCATCAGGATAAAATAAAATAAATACAAAATGAAGAAAGGAAGAGAAAAACTATCTCTTTTCCTTTTAAACACAATCGAAAATGTAACAAAGTAATTTCAATAAACATATCTTTTTACATCAAATAATTAAGAAAACATATTACATCCAATTATTATCAATAACAAAGAACATACCTTATACATCAAATACAGTGCAACTTGGATAATTTGAAGGTGGAGGGACCACTACAAAACTTCGAATTAAACAAGTTACATCTTTTAACTTTAATTTCAGGTCCACTGAATGCTTGAAAAGATTATTCTGTCAATAAGTAAATATTTATTCAGAAAGATCGTGGTATGAAAGACTTAAACACTATATGTATGTAAACAAAATAAGATTTATATTACGTAAGCTACAGTACATGTTACATTCAATACAGAAAATTATAGTTTTTCAAAAAATTCTGCAATGTCTGATTGTTTTGTAGAATTAAGTCGCTTAAGGTTAGCAAAATCGTCAAGCATGTTTAGTGAACGGAAAACAGCTTCAATTACGTTGGTTTATCCTTCAATGTACCGACGAAATTCGGCGCTATCCCGTACTCGTTGGCGATTTGGCATTTCTTCTTCACACCCTTTTCCACCTCGCGAATGACGGTGACCTTTTCAGCGAACGTTAAATTCTTGTACACGCGTGGTTTCCTGAAAGATATGGTGACACTGACAGCAGGAAGCTCGAATGGCGTCTGAAGCGTCACGTGTCGAACGGTGGCGGGAAGGGGATTTCAGTTGTCACGTGTCGAATTTCTTAACGATGAAACGCCGAAAAGTCGTTATGGTTCGAACTTTTTTATAAAAAACTTCGAATTAAGGAAGTTGAACTTCGAATTATCAACGATTTTTTTAACATTGATTTAATAAGAAATTCAAGGGACTAAGAGAAATCTTCGAATTAACCACGATTTCGAATTGAACACGTTCGAATTATCCAAGTTGCACTGTAATTAATAACAAATTTACATTAAATAATTGAAAGTGAAAATCATCAATAATAAAAATAATCAACAATAAAAAACAATAAAATAATTGTGATGATCAGACGTAGAATTATTTCAAAATTAAAAAATCTTTAATTCTCTTATTCTAATTAATCAAGATTTTAATTTTGCAAAAATTGGCAAAATCTCACCAAATCTCACCAAGGGGGAGGGGGGGGTCCAAATTTTTTAAAAACACCTCACGTAATTAATGGACGGCCCCATACAACAAACCACAAGTCAATTCTAATGAATTAATCGTTAAAATCACTGCAAAATTAATTAAAATATAATTATTACGAAATTATTCGATTTTAAATGTAGAAAAACAAGGTACGAAACGTTTCGATCCATTAATTGAGGAAATACTGCAGAATTTAATGAAAAATTCTTATTTGTAGTGTTAATATACGAAATCTTCTTTTTTGGATGTCTTGACAGTGCTGCCATCTGTGAACAGACCCTCGAACTATACCTAAAACAAAACGACAGCGCTGGATTTCAAATAAAACGCTTGATACAACGGACCACAAAGTCATTTCTAATGAATTAATCTTTAAAATCAATGCAAAATTAATTAAAATATAATTATTACGAAATTATTCGATTTTAAATGTAGAAAAACAAGGTACGAAACGTTTCGATCCATTAATTGAGGAAATACTGCAGAATTTAATGAAAAATTCTTATTTGTAGTGTTAATTTACGTAATCTTCGGTTGCGGGTGTCTTGACAGTGCTCCCATCTGTGAACAATCCCTCGAACTATACCTAAAACAAAACGACAGCGCTGGATTTCAAATAAACCGCTTAATACAACGGACCACAAAGTCAATTCTTATGAATTAATCGTTAAAATCACTGCAAAATAATTAAAATATAATTATTACGGAATTATTCGATTTTAAATGTAGAAAAACAAGATAGGAAACGTTTCGATTCATTCAATTGAGGAAATACTGCAGAATTTCATGAAAAATTCCTTTTTGTAGTGTTAATTTACGTAATCATCGGTTGCGGGTGTCTTGACAGTGCTCCCATCTGTGAACAATCCCTCGAACTATACCTAAAACAAAACGACAGCGCTGGATTTCAAATGAAACGCTCGATACAACGGACCACAAAGTCAATTCTAATGAATTAATCTTTAAAATCACTGCAAAATTAATTAAAATATAATTATTACGAAATTATTCGATTTTAAATGTAGAAAAACAAGGTACGAAACGTTTCGATCCATTAATTGAGGAAATACTGCAGAATTTAATGAAAATTCTTATTTGTAGTGTTAATTTACAGAAATCTTCGTTTGCGGGTGTCTTAACTATACCTAAAACCAAACGACAGCGTTGGTGCTCAAATAAAACGCTTGATATAGAAGGTTGTCTCTGCCGCGCAAACGATTTCTATTGGCTAGCGCTGTGACGTCACCTGGTTGGAAGGGGTTGAAAGGTTGGATTATCTTTCAAAAGTTCGTTTTTTTCGATTGATTTATTTATTTAATGATTTATTATTTTAATGTCAGACCGCTTATAAATTTAATATTTCAAATATTATTTCGCTCATTTTCATGGCCGCCGAAAACCGTATATTCGCTTCTCGTTCTTCAGCCGTTCCCGAAGTTGTTGTGCATTCGTTCCAAAAATCGGGACTTTTTAAAACGCCGCGGGGGGACGCGGGACAAATTGTTAAAAATTGGGATTGTCCCGCCAAAAGCGGGACGTCTGGTCACCTTAGTACAGGAAAGAAATACAATAAAAACAGCTTACGCGCATGCGCTTCGCACCTTTCCTCTTTCTACAGTTTTCTTTAGCAGAGAAGCTTCAAGCAAATGAAATATCTGGGGAGGTTGACTTTTATGAATAAAAATAGATGGTCTAGAAAGGTGTTTGAAAATACAACAGAAAAAAACCAATGGGTATTGTCCTCCAAATGAGAGTTGGCCGTCCTGTTTTTGTGAGATCTGCGCATGTAGCATCGATTAGTCTGGTCAGGCACTTCCCTCTGATCTTCTGACAGGAATCTGCCATTCTGCTAATCGCTGTTACTGATCAAAAGGGAATTGTATTTATAAATCATTAAAATATTTATTATTAGCGATTAGTATTGAAATAATGCTAAATGTTAGAGAGAAGTTTTATTTTGCGTTATCAACATGTCAGCAGAGAAAAATAGCCTAGAAGGACTCTTCGTCGTCAAGCAAGAGAAATACTTGCCTCTGTGAAGGGATACTTTCAAAACCTAAAATCTAAGAGACATAATTTATAAATGAAATTCTCTACAATCCTCGCAGCGAGAAATGATCCTCCCAGAATGCAACGCAGATGATAGATTTATTTTTCCTGGCCTGTCGCTCACATTCAAATGTAAAACAAAATGGCGGTCGTTGGATTCACATTCAACATTTCGACGAGGAAAAGGTCTCAAAAAACAAGTAGGGAAATTATTCTTAACGTTGCTCGTCGATTTCAAGAAGATATATGTGAGATTTTTGATATTTCCTATTTTTGATAATTGAGATTGATATTTTCTGTGGAGCTTTCGGCATTGATACTGGAGAAATTAGTCAATGATAATGTGTTTGCGGGTTCAACTCTCACCGCGACGATAATAAATAAGCAAGTATTTTTCTAAATTACAACTTCTCCGATAATTAAACGTTAGCCTACTATAAGTTAACTATACTTTCTCAGTAAGAATAGACGCCGCGCAGTCGTCCATTGTGACAGGAAAACATAATTGCTCAGCTACCGGAAGGGCTGCGCAGTTCAAACTTCCGCCGGCCACCTTTCATTTGGAGGACAATAGATAACCTGGAATATTTAGCAGAATATTACGATACAAAAGAAATTAAAATAAACATATAATCGGAAAATTGAAACAAAAGGTGTATTAAATGTTATATTACCTGGAAAATGAATCTGGAGTTAATATTCTTATTAATGTTTAAAATTAGTTAGTATTATAATAATATAAAATAATTTTACAAAATTTGAATGAATTTTTTTTTCCTAAGCCTAATTTACTTCATATTAATTTTTTTCTAATTTATTTCAACTATTAGTCTCTTACATTTATTCAAAATATGTTCTTTATTTGCAATGTTCTATAATTTACAAGTTTAAAAATGCCATTATAACATAAAGGAATTGAGGTCTGAGCGAACTGTTGGTTTCCTAAGAGGGCGTGGCAGATGTTTCACTTTTGCACCGGTAGGGCACTTCCGGGGAACACGTGTTCGAGAGTGTAGTTCACTCGTATCGTCAATACGTAGCGCTACGAGGAAGAAACGAAGTTCCTTTGCATTATATATTTATTGAAAATGGCTAGTTGTAGCGCTCAGTTCAAAACTAAGTAGGTAGAAAAGTGAATTTTTAGTACAGAAAATGATTGAACGAAGTTATAGTCCTGAAATACTTCAACTAGTTATATAAAATGATTCAGAGATGCTGTAAGACATGTGGTTTCGATTGTGTTTTGCCGTAGTATGAACCACGTGTGTGATTATCATATTCAAGCTTGAGAATTTATTTCAAAATTTCTACATCTATACAGCTTTTGGCTTTGACAATGAAATCTATAATATCATTGATCAGTGATATTTTGAGAAGCTAATGTATATAAACGAAATGAAAACCCATCAGTATCTTTTTCTTTTTTCTAAGTAATTTTATTTGTGATTGCTGTCAAAATAACATTTGTAACATTTTGATAAGTGCTTTTAATTATCCAAGTTATTTTTGTTGGGTCTTAGATCTTAGAAAAATATACTGCCGATGTATTACTCGATCGGTGAAATATTACTTTTAGTCTTCTGATAACATCAGCAGACTAATATTCCCGTTTTGTCTGTCCCATAGGCTAGTATCATTAAAATCTCATTAATTACAATAATCGCAACACTCGCGTCTATTGCATTCGAAACAGTCACATTTGTAATAATCAGGAAAATAAAGCAATATCAATATTTTCTTATCAGAAGACGTTGCGGAGCATTGTGATTGGTTTACTTATCGCTTTCCCTACCTTGTTGTCTTTCGTGATTATAAAGTTTTTCGTGATCCGAAAAAACATAACACTTGAAATAAATATGGCAACAGATGGAATTTTCTTTTTAATTTAACCGTTTTTAATTATTTTCCCATTTTGGTATGGAGTCAGATATTATAGTTTGTGTTTTCTGAATTTTAATCAAAGAAAACAGCAGTAAAGAAAGGAGAAAGATAGTAACTTTCTTAAAAATTGATTAAGAGCCTCAGCAGTTAAAGAACATTATATACTCAGTCTTCAGAAAAGGTTGCACACACAACACAACAGAAATTGCAGGAGTTAAGATGGGTATTTTTGCCCATCAGTGATCTTTTGTAGAGATTGATTGCAGTTAGAAATTGATTTTCTGTTATATGATCATACAAAGTCATTTTTTGTTTGTTAGGCATAGCATTTGGATAGTTCCAATGGGGTATAAGTGCTGTTACTACTAAAAAAAAAAATATTCAATCATTTTATTTTTAGTTACCTTAGAATTTGGCATACAATATATAATATATTCCATTTTAATAATAATGTATTACAGAATTTAATATTCATAATGGATATGTATTTTTAATATTTTTTTCGGCTGTATTAAGATGATAAGAGGATGCATAGATTTTAAAAGTCTATATGCAAGAAAACTTATTTTTGATGCAATTACTTCTATAATCATTTTCCCTCAAATAGTATCCCTTTGGTTCTTTTTCTTATTACCTATGATAAAGACAGTTGTATTTTCTGAAACTGTTATACTTTTAATAAGCTTTTTTTCTACTAATGCCTGGGCTCTTAGTATTTACATTATTGGCCTCAACAAGGGACGAGAAAAGTGAGCATTTAATCGACAAAATGTTGCCCAGGATATGCCATAGGAGGAGATTATGCTACACACACAGAAGGAGAAAGTAACGTTCGTGCCAACATCAGGATTCGAACCCAAGTTGATACATCAACCTCACTGCAGACCACCTTCTGCACTACTTGGGCCGAAACGTTTAAAAAGCTGACTTCCTTTCTTATTAACAAATAAAAAATCATTCAGATTCCATTGAAAGCACAAAAGATTTCACAATGACTTTGCTATTAATTAAACTTTAGTGGTACTCTTTTCATCATGGTAGGAATTGAATACCTGTGCTATTGCTCAAAATACACTAAGTGAACAAATCTTACATAGATTAGATTTTATCAAATTAGTGTTAAACACCTATTTTTGGATTCCTGCAGGAATTTGGAAAGGTAGAGAGGCTATTTTCTGTAAATTGTTATTCTAAATGAGCAGAGGGGCACTAATCATACTGGCATTAATTTTATTAAAGTTTTATTATTATTAGATATTTATTAATGTTTTAAATAGCTTCTTGTCCCTACTTATGAAAATGTTCCAATGCCCATGAAAGAAAGAGTACTCAAGAGATGCCGGACATAATTTCAAAACACGAATGAGCAAATTTAGTAATAGATAAGTAGATAAATAAATCACTGTTTTTTGTCTGAAATGAAAAACATAATGAATTAAGAGTTCTTTTGCTACTTCTCATAAATGTTCTACAAAAGGATGTTAATTATTATTGTGATATTCAGATTTCTCTTTAATTTAAAAAAAAAATTAATATTGACCTTCTTATTTTTGGCAGCTTTGAAGTCAGTTATAAATCAGAAGCATTTTACAAGGGAGGCCAAATACAGGTACAGGCTTTTATTTATTTACCAATAAATTCTCCATTGTTTCATTTAATTACATCTTCACACCCCATATCCTTTGACAATGTTGACAGTATTTATTATTGTTATTATTAATACCTTCATACACTGTTCAGTAATTATTCTCAAAACATTTCCATGATCAGTACAAGATCTCTTCCTCCTAAAACCAACCTGTTCTCTCTTAAGTTAACTATTTGCTTGATCCTTAATCTGATTAAAAGCAGATTTGTGAAGACTTAACTTGGTACAGACTGTAAAATAATACCTCACCAGTTTTCACATCTAGTTAAAAATACCTTTCTTAGTTATTTTCACAAAAATTGCCTTTCTTTCTAGTCTTCTTGTAATTTTTCTTCCTTTTTTTAGAGTAGTGTGTTTCGTACAAATGTTTCAAGCAAATGAATTTAGCAGCAAGTTCGATATCTTTTAACATTTCAAATGTAATATTATCAATCCTGGGAACTTTACCACATTTAACTATTTTATTGCCATCATAATCTCCTATTTAAAGGGTGGTTCAACTTTAATGTTACGATGCATCTCAACATGTTCATGTTGATCTTCTTTCATCTGTTCTTTATTTTCTCCATTTAAAATTTCATTAAAATGTTATTAAAATATTCCAGTTGTTCTTTTCTATTTGTTCCGATCAAACCATTTTTATTTTCCATTGTTTCATTTTGCCTTCAGTTTCTCTTCGATAACCTTTCAGTCATCCTGTAAAGAGTTTTGGATAACTTTTTTTTTGCTGCTCTATCAATTTAAAAAAAAAGTTCTTCTGTCCGTATTCTGTGATTTCTTCGAACACATTTTACTTCCCGACCCTTCTTACTATTTTCTGGCTTCTTGTCTTACAATTATTTAAATCTTGTTTTAACTCCTTCCTCTGTTGGATTTTCTTCAAGATGTCTTCCAACATCCAACCTTTCTTTTTCCTTTGTATATATATTTATAAATCCAAGTAACATACCATTCATTACTTTTTCCATTGTTCAGATTACAACAATTATTGTTTCTTCTTTTAGCCATTTTCAGTCCACTGCTGGACAAAAGCCTCCTCCATTTCTTTCATTTCTTTTTTACTGAAGTCAAAACTAAAAGTGTATTCCTATGAACTGTGATATACAAGAGGCTTTCAAGTTTACATATTTTCTTTTTTGTATTTTAAAGATAAGTTCTGACGGACAATCAATGTTTTGCAAGTGCGATCATCAAGTGAAAGTCATTTCAACTGATACTGGAAAATTGACACAGGCTATAGGAAAGGTGAGGATTGGTTTATTTGATGTGATACTAAAAAAAGAAGAATAACCTTAGAAAGGATTTTCATAGGTTTTAGGTTTCCATAAAATGAGAAGAATAAGAAAATCTTATTAGAAAAAGAAAATCACAACTGGACAGTACATATGCCTTTGCACACTGAACCAACATCAACGGGAATCCTGAACAGCTGTTTCATCCTTATTAGGAATCATCAGCAGAATTTACCCTTGATGTTTGGCTCAGTTTGCATGAAAGCTAAGGTATTACTGTGGATTTCTCAAGATTATTTTTTATTTGATTGTTTTTTATCTCGGCAGCCCATTCCCGGGATTGAGAATGCTTTTACCTTAGCTTTCATTAGCCATTCCAGCATGGCCGAGCGGTCTAGATGGCAGTCTGCAATGAGGCCGACATGTCGGAAGCTGGGTTTGAATCTCGGTGTCGGCATGGATTTCTGTGGGTATAGCATGAGCTGTCTCCTATGGCGTACCCTGGGCAACGTTTCGTTGGGTAAATGCTCTCATTTCTCGCCCCGTGTTAAGGCCAATAGTTTCAATTCTAAGAACCTGGGCGTGGCAAAAAAAAAACAAAAAAAACATTAGCTTTCATGCAAAGTGAGCAAAAAACATCAAGGATAAATTCTGCTGATGATTCCTAATAAGGATAAAACAGTTGCTCAGGATTCCCGTTAATGTTGGCTCAATGTGCAAAGGCGTATTTACTGTCCTGTTGTGATTTTTTTTTTTCCTTTATTTATGAATTGTTACGAACGTTAAATTTTGCTTTTCATAAGCTTTCTTAGTTGTAGGTTTTCAAAAGGATACTGGAACCCCTCACATTTTGGTAGATTAAATTAAAAACACATACAAAAAAAAAACCCAGAAAATTTCAATTGAAATTGAAAAAGATTAGTTCCTTTTGAAAGTTAAGGAGAATTATGGAAACCAATACATCATAATCCACAGGGAACTTTTCTGCCTTTGCTTCTGCAATCCATGCATATGTAGACTACAAATGTTTAAGGTCCATTGACGAAATAAAGAAAGTGGAAATAAAACGGGCACAAAAATATAGGACAACCAAGTGTTTTTGTCTTGTTTTGTTCTAAATGTTTATACTGTTCCCCTGATGGGATACACAAAGTATTCCAAAACTGTTGTGTATAATTCCCCATTATGCCATTTTTATTTCAACTTTCTTTAATATGTAGATTGCTTTCTTGAATGAATTATTTAATCTAGTTATTTATTTTAATTTTTTTACTTAATTTGTTCACTTTATATATGGATGAAAAGTTAAGTCACCAAATCAGTATTTTAAGGATTAAAATTTGATTTGTTTTAATTTAACTGATACTTCCAAATTCCTGGCTTGGTTTGTGCTTTGAAGCAAAATAAAACATCTTTCCATGGTAATATCCAGGAAAGTTTGCGATATGCCCTACAGGAATTTTTTTTTTTCCTCTCCAAATAACTCCAAAACTTAATTTTATAGTTTTTAAATTATCAAGAACTGACAGCTATATAACATATTTTATTTTATAAAATGCTTTAATCATGAATAAATTAATAAACTTAATAAAATGCAGATCACTAACGTACTGAAGATATACATGTTAAACATAACATGTTAATTACTTGGCATGTTTCAAGTACCCTTCTTGAAACTTATCGAGTAATTAACAAATCATGTTTAGTGCTTTAGTGTTCTGCATTTCATTATATTTATTTTATTTTTTTAAATTTCTCAAAATGCAGTTTTCCAGCAGATGATTTTTTTTCCCCAAAAATATTTTAAAAAATTATATTTTCCCTTTCTTCTCTTCTTATGTAGCTTGTAAATAGTTTTCAAATGTGATTTTTTTCCAACAGGATGAGGAAGAGGATGAAGTAACATGCTTTTCCGTGGCTCTCGATGATCAAGTAAGTATTTCTTTATTTTTATCTTTTTTTTTCTTTAAATTACAGATCATGTTATGTGTAATTTTGAAATTATCATTTAATTACATATAATTATTATTCTTTTTTTATTAACCTCTATACGAGGGAAAAATAGTTTTCAACCCCTAGTAATTAACTTTACGAGTTCACTATAAAGCTGGTGGTTTCTGAAATAAAGAGACTGTATGTTCAGTGCCGAGTGGTCATTCTTGTGTGTATCATTGGAAGTGTGCATTGGCATTTCAAATGGTGATCCGCTTGGTAACTGGTCTTGTTTTGAAGTGTCACAGCTGAGAGCCATCAAAAGCTTATAAGAGATTTACGCAGACTGTGTGTTGGGGGCAACAAGTTGCGAAGTGATATGTTACTGGTGAGGAGATTTGACTCCATCAATTTACTGCAACTAATAAGAGATCATTGATGGAATGGAAACATATTGGTTCACCAGTGAGGAAGAAGTTCATAGTTGCACCTTCTACTGGAAAAGGGCTGACCAACCATCTTCTCAGCAGGCATAGTATTGGTTGATGTTCTGAAACATGGACATAGTCAACACCGATAGATACTGTGAAACCTTAAAGAAATTGTGCAGCAATATCAGGAAAAATTGCCTGGTCTTCTGAACATTGATGTGATCCTCTTTCATGACAGTGCCAGGCCACACAGAACTTGCTGCACAGTTTTCATTGGGAAATTTCGGGACATCTACTGTACAGTCCAGATTTGGCTCCTAGTGATTTTCATCTGTTCCCTGCTCTTAAGACCACACATCAGATCAAGGCTTCACATCCAATGAAGTCCAATGTGATGGGAAAAAAAGTTACTACAGCAGCAGGGCCCTGACTTTTATGAGGCTGGGTTAGATAAACTGATCAAATGTTGTGACAGATGCTTCAATTGACAAGGTGTCTTGTAGAAAAATAGTGTATCTGTGTCACTTTCAGCATACAATCTCTTACAAGAAAATGAGATTGTATGCTGAAAGTGACACAGATACACTACTTTTCTACAAGACACCTTGTCAATTGAAGCATCTGTCGATTACAAGAAAATCGTAAGCTTGTAAAAAAAAAAAAAAAAAAATAACAACAACTCCTAATCGACCCTCATACATAAGGAGGATAAACAGTTATTGTTTGATCACATTTTCAAGTTTTTTTTTTGTCAGTTTTCACTTCTGTGTAATTCCTTACTATATAATATACTTTTTTTTTTTAAATAGACAGTGGTAGTTTCATATCGAAGTGGTTTATTAAAACATTGGGAATATCCATCAGGAGAAATCAGAAGAACTTGGAAGGTATGATTTTCAATTAGTAAGTTTAAAACTGTTCTGAGCAATAATTAACTTAGAATTACTCAAGCACATAACCATTGTTCAACTGTAACAAAAATAGATATAACTAAATCTTTGTCTTTCATGCTTTAATTGCAAATTTTTGCTTTCCTCAGTAAACTGTTTTATAAAAATCGAGATTTTTTTCGAAGTTTTTAACAAAGATAATTCAATATTTATTACATATCTATCATATTTCACCTATTTTTAAAAGAAATAGCAAAACATTTTTATTATTGACATATAATGCAACAACTGCAAATCTAATTTCCAAAAGATATTTAACAGAAAATATATTTTAAAAAAATACAAAAACAAATTAATAAAGACACAGAAATTATATATATATATAATAACATCAAATTAAAAACGTAACAAAAAAAAATAACCTAACTACAAAATATCTATATATCATAGTTAACAATTTCAGATAGTGAGTCCCATGATTACAAGGTGTCTGTTGAATCCTGCTGATAACCAGTTTGTTGAAGAACTCGCAGAGGGGAACAAAGTAATAACCTTAATTGAAAGCACAGTGAAGCAAATGAAGGAATGAGGGAGGTGGACTGTAAAGCACAGTATTTCTAACTAAAGCATCTCGTGCATTTTCTATTGGGTCCGTTTTGGAGTTCTAGGGATCAATTCTTTTTTGTTTTAACTTTATTTTTTATTAAGGAAATTACTGAGAAGCTAAGCTGTCAATATGGGATGTCTGTAAAAATAAATTGGAGGGAAACAACACTTTGGGAAGGATCACATTTCTGTAGGACTGAATAGTTAGGAGCTGAACTCCTTTCAGACATTTGGAGTTACATATGTCCATTTACATGATAATATCTATAGTTGCTATTAAAAAAATCTTTTTCCTTTTTACGTTCCAGGAATAATTATAGTTTCCTTGTTCTCTAGAAGTGAAATAACATTGAGAATCTCTTTATAAATTGAATCTGAACTTGCATGTTAAATGAATGCTTCCTATTTGTACTTGCTCTAGGCTTAGGTTTCTTTCACTAGTTATGTAAATAAGCTGAAGTGAGCAGGACATTCAGCACAGTTTTGTTAGAATTAAGTCTGGTCATAAACCTTTGTTATATGGATTACCTTAAAGCCATTTTTCTAGCTCTTATAATAGGTTATAGAGATCCTGTCTGGTAGGAAATCCCAGGTGGTATTTTACTGTTAAGCCAAGGTAATGATCATCATCGTCTGGTCTAATCAGCCTTTGTCCTACCACTTCATTTGTTCTGAAATGTTTTCTCACCTCTTTTTCTTTTATCTGGCTTAAAAATGAAGATGGAATTCATTTTGAGACAGGTTGAGAGGTGTTTAAAATAGTGATGAAGTCTTTGTATTTAGTGCATTCGGACCAACAAAATATAAAGAAAATTTTCATCTAAAGAAAATTGGTTGTATTTCAGAAACATCTTTTCTGTGTGTATGAAAAGAATAAATATTAAAATTACCTGGCCTTAAAGTAATGCCTACAACAGGCTCAAAACGAGAACTACTTTGATGGGTGATGGATTACTTCCATGAATTATCAACATCATCTATTGCACACTATCTTAATTATATCCTACATTCAGCAAATTAAAGTAGAAAATTGCAAGATTTTCATTTTTTTTTAATTATTATTAGCATCTTGATCCTACCTATATACTGCTATTATTATTTTTACATTATTCACATTTTTTTATAAATCATCTTATCTGAAAATGGCTTCAGATAAGCCACTTATCTGACAATGAAATGCCTGAGAGAGGAAAATGAACTGCAGCTCTTGTCTTGTTTTTCGCTCATTGGCAATTCTTTTCACTGTCAAATGGAACACATTTGTAGATGTTATTCAGAAATACATATTCAGTAAAAGTATCCTTGACTTTTAAATAGTGGAAAGCATTCCAAATTATACCTCTGGCTTCTTTGCTATGCAGGCTCTGTCCTTACTCACAGTAATGTGTTCTTATAATGCTGCCATATTGCTTTATGTAGCATTGAGTTCCAGGATCAACTAAGTGATCATTATTTTACCATATTTGGAAGTTCTTTTTTTTTTTTTTGCTGACAGAATAATTTCCATATTTTAATTTCTTAATACATGTATGTAAAATTATTTGAATAATTTTAAATGCATTTTTTTTCTTTTTTAAATGCATTACAACAATTTAGAATTGCTATATCTTATTTTCTTTATTTAACAGTCAATTCATAAGGGTCCTATTAGCTGCATGAAATTTGACGCTACCTCAACTTTACTTGCCACCGGCGGAAGTGATTCAACTATAAAAATTTGGGATGTAGTGCGGCAGTATTGCACTCATGATCTGAAAGGAGCACAAGGAGTTTTCAGGTGAGAATCAGTAATTAGTATATTTAATGATGATAAACAACAGTAATATCTGACTGATGAACATTAATACACAAATTAAAGGTAATGTACGATATACATTTCAGGCAAAAATAATGTTAGTAATTTTGGTCTGCTTTCAAAATTATAAAGAAATAGAAGGAATAAGATTTCTAAATGATGGCATAATACAATCCATTGCCAGTCTTAAACAGCCCATAATCAGAAATTCACTAAATCTGCAGAACTACCTATAGAAACTAAAAAACATTGGCAACATAGAAATGTTTAGGTTTTATCCTTGTCATATCTACAAATAAAAAACTGTATCAAGTATATCAAAAGTGACAATGGTGAATATACAAAACATCTATACACAAATATAATACACTATCATCTCAAGTACCTGTAATATTATAAGACACTAAATGATTTTATTTAATAAAACATTCCCTTGTCACAGCAACTGTGCTGTATTTGGTATAGAAATCACCAAAGAAATGGTGTAATCATAATAATAATATGATGATGAAAATAATAACACTACTTGGAATTATTTAAACATGCATAGACATGTATTAGAATGATATAGATTAAGTGACAATGACATTACACAGTCATAACACATTATCACATCGTCATCTTGTTAAAGGAATTGATGGCTGTACAGCTTTCAGGCTGTAGTCAAGTTCATTTAAGAAGTACATTTTCTCATTCATGTTTAGAGATTTTTTTCTACTTTAAACATTTATTTATAGGTACATTGGAACATTGTTATGATGGGAGGGGGGTAAATTATTATAATTATTTTAAAAACATTAAATAATTAATTATTAATGTTATTGCAATAAAATTACTTTAATGCAGTCAATGTTGTGAATTTTTTTACTTAAATTGTCTTTTTACTTCTTTCTTTTTTTTTAAATTATATTTCAGTGTTGTTGGATTTCATCCTGACATGCAACGTCTTCTGATATTTGGTGCTGCTAATGATTGTTATTTGAGGGTATGGGATTTAAGAACTAGGAAATGTGTAGCAGCTATGGAAGGCCATTACAGCACAATTACATCTTTTGTTTTTACCCCAGATGGTAATAAGTTACTCAGGTAATAATATTGCTTAATTTCCTTTTATGATGTTGAACTAGACTAGTAGCATTTGTTTCATCTAACTTAACATTAAAACCATCTCATGAAAAAATGAAGTAATCTCGATGCCTGCATTGTAGAATTTAACACATGATTTGAGCTTCGCTATGTATATACTGCTATGATCCTGTGTTTTTTATTCAGTGCAAATCTTAGTAGTTTATTGCTAGTATCATTTCCCTTCAAGCCATCTTTGTTATTGATTGTTCTGCTACAGAGAATATATCCAATGATATACATTGCAATAGCTTAACATAAAATTAACTATCTGAAATCTTCTAGTTTGATATTCATACACTACAACTTGTAATTCTCCTGTACTTCAATGAGATCCTTTCTTATCTTATTGACATTTATAAGACATAGGCATCATTTGGATCTTGTGTTTATCTGAGGTTCACCTGCATACCATTCATTCATTATTAGGAAGATCATTTCCATCTTTGGATGTGGTTCTTCCATTAATATGAATTCTGCCATTCTGTTCAATTTGGTTGGACCTTGAAATTGTTTTTCATTGAGTAGAAAAAGGACAATAATTGAAAAATAACATTTAAAAAGCATTCGAGCAATGATTTTGATCTAGTTTCAATGCATTCCCTTGCTGTGCTAAAATTTGGGAGCTTATGTTAAGCATATTTGATTCGTTATTAAACCATGTGAGCTTTGTAAATTTATGCTTCTTATGTTTATTGCTGCTGCTAGAAGATTGGTATTTTAAGAACATAGGGTATGTACCAGTTCTTCTTTTGTAGTAACTAAAAATAAATATTTATGATAATAAATTTTATTAATCTTCATTTATCATCTTTACAAGTGTTTATTTGGCTCTGTCACATTATGTGAATGAGTCCTGAGAACAACTAGAAACATGGTAAAGCTCGTACTATCGCATTCCTCCCTCCTACCACAGGTTCTCCTTTCTTTCTTCTTTCCCCTCCACAACTGGTCTTCTTCACTTTGCAACTGGAACTAATTTCCAATTTCCTACCCCATGTATTGTTGTTCCTCTTCCCGCAGCCGTCCACATTACTCTCCAGGAATTTAACTAGAAACATATTTGCCTGCAGGAAAATGCTATTATTTTAGTCTACATTCATATTACTGAAGAAATATTATATTTTATCTTTTTAACAACACTACATTAAAACTGACTTTCTAGTTGTGTAGTGTTTTGTGACAATGCCTTTCATTGTCTTGTGACAAATTTATAATTAATGCTTATTCTGTGTTTTTTAAAATGCAGGTATTCTTCAACTTCAGTGAGTTCTACTTTTGCAAATTTTATGCTAATATGATTTCAGATGAGTTTAACATTTGTTAAGCTTTCTAGTTCATTTACTGTAATTTATTATTTGCTAATAGTAATTATTTTATTGTTAATATTTAGTTCTGGTCGTGATAATGTTGTTATATTATGGGATATAACAAAGTATTCTTCTCTGAAAATTATTCCAACTTATGAGGTAATCTTTTTCATTTTTGTTCTCTTTAGTTTATTATGATTGTAATTCTTAAACAGTTGTAGTTTTTTTTTTTCATATTAATTAATAATTTAATTATTAATTAAAATTTTAATATTTACAAAAGTACGTATTGTTACAAATTTTGACATCCCAGTCGGCTTAACAGGGATCCCACCAAAAGGTGTCAGTGTTAAGGCAATTTACAAATGAAACAAAATATTAAGGATTAGATGAGAATGGAAAAAAAAAAAAAAAAAGAAAATAAGTAACTGGAATAAAAAATTTTAAACAAATATTTGACGTTTTGAAAATGAAAAATTACATTTTTTAATATTAATATATAGCAAATTTTACAATATGTATTAATTAGATTACATATTTAGTGGGAGGTGAGGTAAGAAAGGTTATAATATATCACTAATTATTGCCCAGCTGTTTTGGATATTGTGCAGCCTGAGACCAAAATGAGTCAATTCTTGATAACGATGGGGGAGACGTGGTTTCATTCCTGGGAAACCACTGCTACTTAAGTATGGATCCTGTGGGGGAAATAGGTTAAGTCCCTGCGAATTCTCTTCACTACATACTTTGCTACCCATTAGCATAAACACATCGTTTTATACAGAATCCTTATCGTACTACAATATACAGTATATTTTATAAAGGTATTTTACGCTTGTGTTTTAGCAGACAGATGTTATCCATTTAGCTCATCACAACTCATTTGTGCTATAATATAATCACAATATTAGTATAAAATACTGAGAATGTGGGATAGAAGAAAAGAAAATTTTAAAAATTCCTCTCCACTCTAAACTGTTATATACCACGACTGAAGAGCAAGGATGGATTTCCATTCAAATTGTAATCTAGATTCAATTGAAGTGACTAACTGATTGCTCTTCTTTGTGGGTTTGATATTGTTTTAGGTATTAATAGATCAGGAAGTAAATTATTGATAGTAATAGAGTCAAAAGCCTTTTTCAAGTTGTGAAGAGATCTAAGATTATCTTATTTAGAAGCCTTATTTTCATTATAAACTCTATATCAATCAGTTCAGTGTCTCATTTTTTACCTTTGATGAAAACATATTGAACAATTTTACTTTTTTTAAGATGTAATTTTGAGAGTTTACTATCACATAAGTTCAAATATTTTTGAGAAAATGGTAGTTAGTCGTATTATTCACGTTCCCTGCTTTCCTTCAACTTCTGCCTGTTTAAAGGAATTGTTAAGAGTATTGACTACTTATTAATTAATGAATTTCATGTTAAAAATATTAAAGATTGCAAAAGCTTTAAAAAAATTGCATATTTCGATTTATTTTTATTTAATGGAAACAGTAATAGTAAAATATTTTTTTAACAGGCTGTCGAGAGCTTAATCCTTTTACCAAGCAATAAAAAGTTTAAGCACCTTGGAGTTGAAAAAGATGATCTCCATTTCATCACTGCAGGAAATAAGGGTAAAGTATTATAAAAGTCTTATTCTAACTTTTTTTTTTATATATATAAATTGTGTGATTGTGGCCATTTACTGGTGAGAACGAAGTAATTGAGCATGTTGCACTGCCAGTAGCTTTGACTCACTTTTTACACTCACTGCAATAAACAGCCATTCTGCTTTGTTGTCTGTAAATGCATGTGCAATCCATCTTGCATCCATATGGCAAATACATTTATGTACATATCCCAAATTGTAGTGTACAATGCTGTAGAATAATTAAAAATCAGATTCAGTTTGCTGCAGAGTTACTTATCTACACTGCCTGCTCAATTGAAAGTGGGCACCTGTGGTATGGAACAGACGCTTTATTTACAGCGTGTCTAATAGCGCGTACTGTGGCCTTTTGCCCTAAGCACAGCATCCACCATGCTCTCCACCAGTTTCTGATAGCCAGCAACCGGTATTTTTCCCCACTCCCCCTTCAAAGCCTGCACAAGTTGGATGTGTGTTTGCGGTCGCATCGGATGTGCATGAATCCAGTGCTTCAGTTCATCCCATAGATGTTCAGTAACGTTGAGGTCTGGACTCTTGGCGGGCCATTGAAATTCCTGAACATTATTCTGCAGAAACCAGGCTCTGCAGAATAATGTTCAGGCACGGCATATTGTCGTGCTGGAACACAAATGGCCCTTCACCGAGCTGCGACCACAACACAAGAAGCACGGAATTGTCTAGAATATCTAGATACTGTGTGGATGGCGTGTTCCCCTCGATCACAATCAATGGACCATGTCTAAACCAGGAGAAACACGAGCACACCATCATACCACCATCACAAAACTTTACTGTTGGGATGACACACTCAGGTAGCAGCCACTCCCCAGGTGTGCCCATCCGATTGGTAGAGTGTGAAGCATGATTCATATCTCCACATAATGCTCTTCCAGCGGTCCATCGACCAAGACCGTCACTCTTTATACCAGGCCACACGACGCTGGGCATTTACAGAGGTGATGGAAGTCCTGCCACTCTTGTTCTGCCATACAAGTGGGCTTCAGGGCCCTCTGGTCTCTATCGGTCAGCATGCAGGCTCAGCCACCTCCATGACATCACGTTTCCACTTCGTGATAATAGCATCCACGGTCGACTTTGGCAGGTTCAATGTTGCTCCTATTGCTCGCAACTCTGGCCACTAATGTGGCAGCCTATGACTACTCCACGTTGAAAATCGCTCAACTGCTTTGATGGTGGCATTTTACCTCAGCACATTGTTAGACACCAAATGATTTCAACTACACATGCTTGTGTTGTTTTATAATGCATATATTCAAATTATTGCCTGTATTTGCATGGTTTGTTCCACTACGGCAGGTGTCCACTTTCAATTGAGTAGTCAGTGTATCCCCTTTCATGAATTCTCTGAGGTGTGATATATTGACCTGTATCATTAAGGAACTTGGTCAGCCACTCTTATGCAGTTTGTCGTTCATTATATGTATGGCACCATTTGTACCTTACTGCCTGAACATGACAAGCTGTCAGTTGGTAGCAGCTGCCAACACTTTCTCTACCCTGAAAAGCATCTGTTTCCTTTTACTTCCAAGGAGATCAGCTTTTCTACCATGTTACATTCATTGCACAGTTCTGCTGTGCATATGATTTCTAGTCATTTGGCACTAAAATTTATATACCAGCAACATTAAAGTTTTCAACGAAATTTGTGTATTGATTAATTGTAAACTTTTTCTGATCAATTATATATCACATTTCAAATTTGGATTTTTATATTTTATAACAAAGAACAGGTAATAAAATAAATCTTACATATTACTTTCAGGTATATTGAAGGTATGGAATGCATCTATGGGGTCTGTAATTTACAGTCAGCAAGATACAGTTGCTCAGTTACCTGCACAGTTGGATGATGTAATAATTACTCAAGCAGAATTTGTAGCTTCTTTGAATAGGATAGCAATTGTAACTTACGAACACAACATTATATTCCTCAATATAGAAGATTTATCAATTCATAAACAGGTAACATTAGTTATTTCTTTATTTAATTATTTTATATCTAGTTCAGGTAATTTCTAATCATAAATTCATCTATGTTTTAGAAATAACAATTTTTTTAGAAATGCTCAATCTTGTCAAAACTTTCCTTTCTTTGATGATCAATTTCCATCTTACCAAAGGCTGGATTGTGCTCATTGCATTATGATTCCATCACATCTTGCATTCATTGAATTATAACCACATTCACAACAATTCTCTTGTATGTCTACTACACTTGAGAGAAGAAAAATCGCAGAGTTGCTTTATTTTATTATTTTCCTCATGATTCAAAATTTTTTTTGAATCAAAATAATGTTAATTTAAAGATCGTTTCATCACCTATCCAATGGTATCACTGAAGTGTGTATTGTCCTTTCAAAACCAAGACAATAACAACAATACCCCAAATTATTATAACTTATGATATTCTATTTATATAATATAACATTACACCATTAGAAATCTTCTTTCTTCAATATTCTTGTAATATTCTGGCGACATTTCGCGAAATTTTATGATTTCGCTTTTTCAATACCCCAAATTGATAAAATCGATGAAAAATTGAATGAGGGCCATAATTAAGGCTAGAGGAGGAATACCCATTATTAATAAAGATTGTTTTGTAAATGTTTGAATTGAATTTTGTTTTAATCACCATTTTCCAGGCTGTACGAAAATGAGGTTTTCTGGTAGGCTAGGAGATTCCTCCAAAAAGCACTCTGCTGACACGCAATACACACTTAAGTGATATCATTGGATAGGTGATGAAACGATCTCTAAATTGACATTATTTTGATTCAAAACAATTGCGAATCACGAGGAAAATAAAACAAAAAGTAAACAAATTTAACTGTGCAATTTTTCTGCTCTCAAGTGTATATATCTTTTGTGGTCTACTACAAAATAGTTTGAATTCATCCTTCAGTGCTTCATCCTGTCTCATTAGTCTGCAGTTTCTGGCTTTGGATAGATCTCGTCTCCTTGTGTACACTGTATTGCCTTATTAAACGATGATTACCAAATACGCATTTTCCACTTGTCCCTCATGACATTCCTTCACTGACTCAGACCACATCAGTGGTGCCAATCAGAAGAA
>JAFIDM010008419.1:50781705-50819082 GCA_023159025.1 Thereuonema tuberculata | reverse complement strand
TAAGTTAATCTTATAAGACAATAAAAGATCTTAACATAAAGATAATCAAAGAAAAGAAATATGACCAAAAAAAAAGGGGACTTACTATTAGAAAAAAGAAAATACGAGAAAATAATACTTATTATAAAAATAAAATCCTTTCCACGGATTTAATTCGTGATTTCGAAGGTAAGTTATAAGCTATGCACTTCTCATTTTTAAGCTATTAAAGAAATAAAAAATAATACCAAAATAAATAACGAGAACATTTTTTAATAATGGACCAAATATATAAAATATTTTATTAAGTAATCCATCTGTACTTTTAAAACAATAAAAATGCATTAAAATTCACAAGCAGTGTGGGTTTTTTTTTATGATTTTACGACGCCTAATCGCTAAATAAATAAATATCATTGGTGTCTTTATATTATATATAAAATGTAGAACTCATGTAGAAGGTTTCCCTTTAATCTGCTTCTATTCCAGTTAGAATAAGTTGAATAATCTTTCCGAATAAACATTCAAATTTCATCAAAGAATAAGGTTATATCAGAACTTGATACCAGATGGCGCCATGTACATCTGGTTACTCTAATGAATGTGCGTGACTTCAAGACTGCTGTCGCCGTCTGGCGGGTTGCGGTAAAACGACCCAACTTTTCGACAAAAATTAGCCCCCTTAGCGATTGATTCGGCACCTAAGATTCATGTTATTTACTTAATACAATCTAATGATTCATTCTGCAAAGTTTCATTACAAACTGCGTTTCTAAGGTTCGAGTGGTTCCCTTGTAAGGAGAAGAGAGACAGAGGTTAGACGCCGAACGACATCAGGCAGAGAGAGAGAGAGACAGAGACTTTACATCCCCGAACTCTACTTCATCTAACATCCATCTCAACATATCTCTTCTTCAAACATCTATATCGATCAATCAGTATACGGGGGCCTAGTAAAATGAAAAAAAAAAAAACTCAAACATTTTCTTTTTAATTAAGACTAGGTTAGATAAAGTGAGATATGATGGTTTCCAGGATGTTTTATTTGGAAATATAACAGAAAAAAAAAATTCCGTTTCGGAATGACCCTCAATTTTGCAATTTTTCCGTCATCGTCAAAGATTGCGATTTTTGTTATTTTATAGAGTGCTGCCGCAAAGAGTCATACCTAAATTTCTAATTTTCTTAAAAACTTCGAAAACCCCCCAGAGTTTTCCATCATTTTTATCTCTAGTATGCATTTATGAATCGTTGGGTTGCAAAAAAAAAAAAGAAAAGTAAAAATTGACCTTAATTCCACTGGTTCGCAATTACCAATATTTTTCATGTAAATTCTAATTTAAGAATTTTTTCTTAAATTCCTTAAGAACTGAAAGATGGATAAATATCGATTGGTTTCTAGCAATGATTTCTAATAAATCTTTTAGTAATCCACTCATTTTTTTGTATCTTTGATACGGTTTTACTCAATCTTAATAAATAATGAGGATTTAATTATATTTTTAGAAAAAGGAAAATATGCGCTATTTGCTGCTATTGTAATTTTAAAAGAATAGGACAATTTTCATTTCTACTATTTTCTCGACTTTAAATACAAAAAAAAAGAAGTAAAGTTTTGAAGTAATAGGCTTTAATTTCTTGCAGGAACTTCTTTTTTTTTTATTAAAATATAAGATTTCTCAATTTTTGTGCATTTTAATCTCCAGGATTAACAACTCATAATCTCTCTCGTGAGTGATTAACTGAGATTAATTTTTAAATTCTAAGACTATTCAAATATTCAGGTAAAAAGGATGAGACTTTATTAAAACAATAATTATGAATTTGGAGTTATTAAAAAGTGATGTTTGTAGTCTTTGTTTAATTTTTATTAAGTATTTTTTTTAACTAAATAAATAACCGTTTTCATTATTTTTCTAAGAAGCTGTGATAAATGTAGAATTACAGAAAAAGAAAAAAAGGAAGGAAGGAAATTATTAAAAAACTGTACTTTTACTAAACACAAAATTAATTTACGAAATAATCTGAAGTAATTTCTAAAACGAAAAACAATTTTTACAACAACAGAGGATATTGTAGAGGAATCAAAATTTATACTATTTCAGTAGAAAATAATGCAGTTTGAAATAAAATAATAATAAAAAAAATATTGAACTATATTTATGTTCAATATTTCTTTAAATTTCGATATAATTTTTTGTTTAATCTTAATGCATTGATCATTTTCTTTATAAGTAATGAATTTGTAGGTGGTTTTAATACTTACATTAATTGCATTTTGTGAATACATTAAAAGAAAACATATTTTTCAACAATTTTATTTCTTTATTTGTTGTTAGAAAATTATCTAATTGTACTTATTATTATTAAAAATGCTCCATTCCATACAGCAATGAAAATTTATACATGCTAGATATAAAGCTTAATGAACTCATTAACCGGAGCATGAATAGTTTCGATTTCTTGTACTGAATAGAAAAATCTTTAACTTAAGGGCTTTTTCTAGTGTAGAAAGCCCTTTAACATCGTGAAGTGTGACGCTACAAATATTGGAATATATTATTTGGTAATTTCCTATTTATTTTCGTAGAATCATTAGTTTCGCCTGTTAATATTAACATAACTATTAGCGTATCTTTAGATAACTGCTCTCTTTAGATAACAGTATGCACCAAGTCACCATTGAGGTACCGGTACCATGTTATCTCAAGATAGCAAATGGTCAGATGAGGGTTAGTTTTTCTAGTAATAGATCATGCAAAACCATTTTTAAATAAGAATTCCACTTTTTTCCTAGTTAATATTTCGTTTTACATTATCTGCATGGCAATAACGAAATTACACTTATAATTATGTTCACAATACCAGGCGAAACTAATGATTTTCAGAACATAAATAGGAAATTACCAATTTTTTTTATTCCAAAACCATAATTTTAAACAAAAAAATTACTTATTTTAGTTTGGCGCTAGAATTTCTGAAATAATTTTTTACTTTTTTATAATACTGTATTAAAATTCTAGGAAAAAATTTTGTTTCATAATTTGTGTTTAAAATTTCCACAAATAATAAATGTTTTAATAACATGAGGATGACATTACAAAAGAATTCATTATTATATGACGAATTATTATTTTGTAAATAACTTTGTGTGGTTAAAGAACAAACATTTGAATGGATTGAAACAAGCAATTACCGAAGGTTTTACCTTGGAATTTCTTTAAAGTATCTCATCTTTCTTATTCATTATATAAAAATTATAAAAATTACTGGAAACACACAATGCGTAAAAAAGATTTTATATTAAAAAAATCTTAGTTAAAAGGTTAAGAAAATAAATAAAAAATAAAAATATTTAAAAACCATTCCTTTCTGATGATCTTGCTGATGATGGGGAACTATGATTCCCTGAAACTGTACAGGAATTTTTTTTAAATATTTTTATTTTTTATTTATTTTCTTAACCTTTTAACTAGGATTTTTTAATATAAAATCTTTTTTACGCATTGTGTGTTTCCAGTAATTTTTATAAACTTCTTAAAAAACCCACACGTTAATAAGTTTTTTATTCATTATATGCTATATTTCATCCAGAGTATTTCTGGACTCATTTCTTCCTCAGTCTTCTTTTTGGAAATTAATAATACGTAGATTATAATTTTTAATAATTACATATCTTAATTTAATAAGTAATATTAAAAATTTGAATCTATGTATTATTAATTTTCAAAAAGAAGCCTGAGGAAGTCCAGAAATTCTCTGGATGAAATATAGCAAATATAGCATATAATGAATAAAAAAGATGAGATAGTTTAAAGTAAATGAATGAAGATAGTTTCTTGTAATTTCTGGATATTTGATATTTTCTGGATTTTTTTTAAAATAGCTAAAATTATTGAAAGAAAAAAAAACTAAACAAAAATAAAAAAAATTTTGGTTAATTAATTAGAAATAATTAGTTAATTTAGAACAATGGTCTTTAATCGAATATTTATTCTGAAACGATTATAGGAGAGTATTTTATTTTTCTTTCTACTGGATTTCAGTTAAAATTTGGAATCAAAAACAAGAACAAATAAAATAAAAACCCAATGGAAGAATTATCTTCACAAAATTAATGTTATTGATTCACTTTTTGCTCTAACTAAATTTTGTACATTTAATCAAGCAAACAAAAAAAACCGCGCATTTATTTCTTTTAAGTATTTCTATTTCTAAAAAAAAAAAAGTAAACAAACGAAGGCACAAAGCTAAAAGAAGGAATTCGCACCCTGAGCTGTCACCGGGAAGAGACTGGGACGGGGCGTTTTGTCCTTTTTAGGACTCATAGCCAGCCAAACTCTACTGATGACAGACTCAGAAGGTGCGGGTCTCACTCACGAGAGTGGGACCTTTTTCTTTTCATTTTAAACACATAGCATTGTTGCTTTCTTTAATGCCTTATTAAATTCCTTTTAGGTCTAGAGGATCGCAGGACAAGAAACATTTGTATTTTGTAGTTTTGTTTATTTTTGGTTAGGATTTCTTCGGGGGGGAGGTCCCCCTCTCGGGAGCGAGACCCGGGGTCCGTAACCTCTCGCACCTTCTGAGTCTGTCATCGGTGGAGTTTGGCTGGCTGACGAGGCCTAAAAAGAACGAAACGGTACGTCCCAGTCTCTTCCGTTTCTTCTTCAGTTTCGTAACAGCTCAGGGTGCGAATTCCTTCTTTTACCGTTGTGCCTTCGTTTGCTACCTTTTATTGAATTACTCAGGCACGTTAAATCTCTTTTCATTTTATTTCTATTTCTATTCTATTGATTCTATTTCAAGGTCATTTTCTTTAACGCTACACTACGTTATTTATATTTATGTGATGAAAATATTTTTTTATATACGATAGGCCTACTTTTTTTTATATTTGTCAGATAGACTGTGAAAAGAAGCGCAAATAATGTTCGATATTTCAGAAAGCATAATTTAAATAACAATTACCCATATACTGATATATCACCTTTGAAAGGAGTTTAGAACGTAGATCGAATAGTTTCGGTTTTAGTATTGAACAGAAAACCGATTCCTATAGAGAAACAGTGAAATAAATTTAAAAGAATTACATCCTAACAAAACAGAATTGTTTCTTAACTGAAAAGTATTATTTAGTGTAAATGACATTAATTTGGACTTACTTTATTGTCATCGAAATGATTAAACGGATACGTTTTCTTCACTTCCTTCTCTTGTCTAGGAGTGGCTATTCATGTATGACGTCATTAAAGCCTATAGCGTCGCCCTCTGTAGGACTCATAACGTAATTAAGTTGTACTACGACGATCGATTTAATTTTTATTATATAAGTTTTTTTTTTTTTAATATTTTTTATTCTGAATGAAATGCAATTCTTCTTGATTTTTTTCCCTGTTTACTTTCCGTTTATTTAATTTATTTATTTTTCTAAATATTTACTTCTATTTACTTTATTTTTTATTTTCGTTTGTATCTAATTTTTAATTAAATCTGTAAAGTTTCTTTGTTTTTCCAATACGATTGAAAGCCGAAATGTGGTACAAGGATTGCTTGGTTGGTGAAACTGTTCGTAAATTTCTTCAGCAAAAATGAGATGGAGGTTATTTCAATAATCATTGTTTATTTCTGACGTCACAATTAATCTCTGATGAAAATAATTATAGAAATGGAGGCGCAAACTCTCTCTAAATAAATTAAACCTTACACTTAAATTAATTCCGTCTTAACATTATAAAATAGAATGGGAGGTATTAGTGGGAAGATTTAACGTGTGCCAGCATTTACAAGGGCTAAAAATATCAAAGAAATACACTTGAATTAAACTAGGATTTACAAGTTTAAAATAACCAGGATTTATTTTAAAATATAAAAGGATCACTTCTTTCTAGAGATCCTTCGCCCATTACTCGCATATTTAGTGTAGCACATCTGTCTCTTGCTGATGAAAGCGCCCGTATTGGGGGCTGAAACTAGTAACGTTTTGACATGTCCTCGCTATTTCAATGGGTAAATTCTAGTTTTATTCAAGCGTTGTTTCTTTGATATTTCTAGCTCTTGTAATGGATCGTTTAAGTGTGTCGTCACAACCTACTTCACAGTTTACGACCAAGCAGGTGTTTGTCTTGGTTTTTCTTTAAGAAAAGACCCAAAAAATAATAAAAATTATCAGAATGAATTTTTAAGACTTCAAGAAAGCCCACCTTACGGGTTTTTCCTCTTATTTTTGTGAATTTTAGAGGAAATATTCAGACAAAAAAAAGTTCTATTTATACACATTTTTGAGGTTCGGACTGTCATAGATCCGATGACAAGAGCTTCTGATTGGTTAACTCAAAAGCCACTCTCCAATAGCACAGGACCGATCTGACGTTCTGAAACTCATTTCAGAAGTAGGATTGCAGAAGAATAAATAATTTTATACGCCAACAAATATTCTTCTACAGTCCTATTTCTGAAAAAAGTTTCACTACATCAGATCGGTCCTTTGCTATTGGACAATGACTTTTGAGAAGCTCTCGATTGCACCAATCAGAAGCTCTCGACATCGGGTGCAATGGGATCTATGAGAGTCTGAACCTCAAAAATATGCATAAATACTGCTATTTTTTGTCTTAATATTTCTCCCACAATTCACAAAAATAAGGGAAACACCCCTAAGTTGAGCTAAGTCTAAAAAAATGCACTGTGATAATTTTTTATTACTTTTTGGATCTTTTCTCAAAGAAAAACCAAAATAAACACACGCTTGGTGTAACTAATGTCAATGCCAAAACCTTAGCAACTGAGCCTAGCAACAGGCTGTTTGAACTGTAACGTAGGTTTTGACGACACACTTAATCGGTCCATTACGGTATTAGGCTGTTTTGGACTACTTTTCTTGTTTTGACAAGATGGCACCTGCGGAATTAAGGCTAATTTATTTATTTTTTTGGAAGAAAACGATTCGTTAATACATCCTAGGAATAAAAGTGACTTTTAAAATCCCGTTTTTGTTTTGGTAGTTTTTAAAGAAATTTGACTTTAAAGCGGGAGTCTTTGCGAAAGCACACTTTTAAAACAAAGAAATTGGCGGTCTTAAAAGCATTTGGAAAATCGCGGGTCATTCCAAAACGGAAAGTATGTTTGTACGGTTATTATTGTGTACAATAATATCTTAGTAATAGAAAAGCAATAATGAACTAACTTTTGTAAAGCAATAATAATCAGACTCTCAACTTTTGTTGTTTCAAGAAACAAAGGATCACAGCATATTGAATTCATGATTACTATCTGGAGTGATAGTTTACAAACAAAAACGTAAATAGCAACGAAAAATTTGGTGTAGTTGTTCGTCGAGTTGCCTGGTGATAAGCAACGGGAAAAACATTAGTCTCTGAGCATTCGACAAGAGAGCTTTGGAACAACGGCTTTTATTCAATGAACATATTCTAAATAAGAATATGATTGACTTGTAAAGTATACGAATTGAATAAGGAATAATTGATATTCGATTCTTGGAATTCATTTAACCAAGATATTGTGCGAATATTGCAGAAGAACTTCTACTAAAAATGAATATTTTAGTTTTGTTCCAATTGGATCGCTGGAAGCTGAATTGATCGTCGATGAAAGCGTTATTAAATGGAAAGCTGATAGGTTTATCGGATTCCTGGAGACTAGAAAGAACGGATGAATTCAGTTCGTGTTATTTTGAAATTTTTGTTTTGTCTAAACTTTGTAAACAAAACGAGTTTTTGAATAATGCTAAAACAGTATAAAAAAAACGTACTATGTTACAAATACTAATGATGGAGGCATAGGTAGATGTATTCCATGATACCCTATAAGGCGCTGGAAGTATTTAGGCTCCCAAAGTTTCATTGAGCCAGGACTGAGTTAACATCGGGTGTTCAGGCTAAAGAATCTCCACAAATAGAACATAATTGGATTATAAATCTAAATTACTTAATTTCCCTGTCGATTCGAAGGAATTTGTCATTAAATGTATATTTTAAAGCTAATCCCACATGATAATTTTGATCTTATAATTCTAATTTTAAAAGCATTCTGATAATTTAAAAAGGCGATTTTCGGGAAGCTAATTTGGGACAGTATCTCTTCACAAATCGGTGGAGGTGGTGGGGATTGAGATCAAAATACTGTTCGTTTTAGAAAGCGAGAACCACGACTCGCCGACGATTCTACTCCGCAAAGGGGTGATACGCTGAGATGGGCACTTTCCTAAGACCTGTTTTTTTTTTTTTTGTAGTACCTGATATTTTTGCAATAGTATTTATTCTTTCCATAATTCTTTCCCGAAAAGCGCAAATAGAAAGCAGCTACTAGTAAATTAACAGTATAAAAAGTACACATCCCCTCTTTGTTTCTCCTATTTTAATGAAATCGAAGGAGACCTGACGCATGCGCAAAAGCGTTGAAGGCTCTCGTAAACAAAACCGAACAGTAATTGTGCTCATAGTTTAAGCTGAACCACATATAAACATCCTACCAAGTTTTGAGGCAATCGGTTCTGCTGTTACAGCTTGAGTTGAAACAGAGAGGAAATATGTTCCAATTGAATAAATAAATTTCGCATTTTCAGTCAATGATTAAAGTATTCTACATATCTTAATATTACGTTCTATACAGCGGCGTTCATACAGCAAGCAGAATTAATTGTACAGTTTTAAAAAAAATATCGAATGATTAAAATTCATAAAAATTGCAATATATAAGTAAAAGTAAGGATTTCTGAATGTTTTAATGTTTGATATTGTATTTTGAAAAAGTGAGCTCTCTCAGAATACTTAGTCATATCTTTTCTGCCATTTCACTTTAGAAAATAAAAGACTAAAAAAAACATACTTAGTATATAAATTTAAAAAGCTAAATTTTAGTAAATTATAAATTAGTTCCCTAATGAATTTAGAAACCAAGTGATCAGTTGGCCTCTATTCCCTGAAAGGCACTGGAAGAAAAAAAAATATCATTTTACAATAAAAGAAATCAAAATTAAAAAAAAAAAGAGAAGTTTATTCCTTTTCTTAATTAAGTTCATTAAATTTAATTTTCTCTAGAGTGTAATTGGATGGTGTTACGCATCATTTGACCAAGCGACATGATAGATTTATTTTAGATTATTGCTCCATCTATTAGCAGAAGGTATAAGCTCTTTATAAAAATTGTTCCTGCTTGCTTATCTCAAAATAATTCTGCGGAAAATTAATTTCGAATAAACTCCAATCGATTAATCATAAAGAATAAGATTTGCATCATGTGACTAACAACCTTTGAAGATATTATTAATTTTGATAATGATCAGAATTATCCTGTAAAAGTATCTTCATTTTGATATTGTTGTATCGTTAAAATAACGTGGGTAGAGACAGGTTAAAGATAGCTACTGTCGTTATTGACTAACTTTATTTACAACAATAAAAATATATATATATATATATATATACAAGAGGTTTAGATTCCCACAACCAAAAAACCTATCTCACCTCGATCCTCCTGTGCTGAGGACCAATCAGGTGAGACCTTCTGTGCTGAGGACCAATCGGGTGAGACCTCCTGTGCATAGGACCAATCAGATGAGACCTCGATTCCAGGAACAGTCTTAATCCCCAAGATGCTAAATAATCCCTTGACCTTGTTAACCATGCATCATAATAAAGGACTCTTCGATCCATAAAAAATGTGAAGTAATACAAAGCTTTTGCGTTTATGCGAGTATCTAAAAATCGAATTTTGGCGCTTGGACAAATGATGCATAACATAATCCAATTCAAATAATCATTTTGAACTTTCAAGTAAGATGAAATTTAAAGAATAAAATTTTAAAATTTTGGTGTCAAATAAAGGCTTCAGCCTAGATCTACACAAAGTGACGAAGAAATAAAAGTGAAGACTTAACAGGAATTACATTAAATTTATTTCATTTTATTTATTCTCCAATTGAAATTATACAGGGAAAATTAATTGAAATGTCTGAAATACGCTTCCAAGTATTTGGTGGCCTGAAACTAAAGAAATCATCTTTACCCAAAATTAGAAATTCCACTGGATCGGATTTCTTAATACAATAAACAGAAGTTAATCCATTCAATGAATGGTCAGGGGGTCTGAATGTAGTCCAAGTCTTCATCATGAGATCAAAACAATAGACATCACTTGACTTATAAAAGACTATGAAGATCTTTCCATTAACATAAGTTGCCGATGGATACCACTGGGATTGAAACTTTTCTGGTACAGGATTTCCTTGACTCCATTGGTCAGTTTGTGGATCATACCAGAGTAAATGAGTCTTCCCAATTAAACACAAACGACCATCAATAGACAATAATGAATCACTAAAATAAAAATATTGAAAAGGGATTTTTGCCATTGGCTCCCACGATCCTGTAACAAGATTATATCGTTCACAAGAATCCACATTGTCCTTAGATCCAATAATATAAATAAAATTATGAAGTTTGAGGGCCAATAGATTCCTCTGAGGTTCACTCATTGACTTAATTTCCTTGAACTTGTTTCCCAATAAATCCAACGTAAAACACTTATTGGTTGGCTTTTCCTCACTATCTTCTCCACCAAAAATGTAGACCAAATTATCAAAACTACAAACAGCAGACCACCGGGCTCTTGAAAAGAAATTCAATAGCATTTCATCCTCCACTTTTACCAGACTTTCTGTATCAGGATAATATTCAAACAATTCTTTGCTATTCACAATATTATAAACAAGAATGCGTTTTGCAACAAACGAATTTTTGGGATTTGTTGATTTTGAAGTATTCTCAGAAAGAGAAACCTCAATATTCTTCTGTTCCCCTGCAGAAGATTGCTGCTTAGGAACCGTGTTCTTCAGTGTTGAAGTTTTTTCTTTGGAAGAATCAGTAACTATAGTTTCTTTCACCTCAGATACTGATTTCGAATCCACATTTTTATTGAATTCACGATAAAGAAGCTTTTTACATTGTTTATTAAAATACAAATTATCATTAACTAAAGGATCATTCATGAGTTCCAATAATAATGATTTACTAAGTTTCTCAAAATCAAATGTTGCTAAAAGATCAGTGATTCTATTCATTCTTGTTGACTCATCGTGTTTCACCCACAATAGAATAAAAGACATTAATTCTTCCTGATTTACAGGATTAGAAACAGGAAAGTTCAAAAGAGAATTTAATTGTTCAAATCTAAGATTAAGAAAACTCTCTGTTGTTTTCAGAGTCTTTATATTCTTGTGCAAACATTCCACACATGTTTGTTGAATTACATCATCTATTGCGTTCCACTGAGAAAGAAGTTGTTGAGTGTCCAGAAGTTGTTCTAAACAGTAATTGTACATCAAAGGAATCTTCAATATTATAAAAGCTTCTAGTAAGTCTTTGATAAATAGTTGACTTTGATTTCTTAGATCAATACGTCCTTGGTAAATGAACATCAAAACAGCGTCCAGTGTTTTGGGGTTGATGAAATCCAGTTGTAATGATGTTGTCTGTGAATTTCTCTTGAAATGTTCTTTGAAATAAGGACTGGCAGCTGAGAGAAGGACTTTGTGAACCCAGAATTCTTTATCTTCACAGATCAATTGGAAATCTGTTAAAAATGACTCCTCTCTCATTAAGTTGGTCTCAAACATCAAGTTCTTAAAGGACTTTTGCTGGATTTGATGTCTTCTTTTTCTCGTCATTCTAAAAGGAAAGTAAATTGAATAGATACTATTTTACTATTAAAAAATTTATTAAAACGAAGTGATAAATTTAATTTTTTTTTAAATTGTGATAATTATTCAAACTAACTAAAATTAAATTAAGTTTTAATTAATTAAAAAGACCTACTATTCATCATTTAGCAATATACTCCGAAAGTCCTTAGTATTGCTACTAAAAATGGAAAATGTATTACTAAAAATGTTAATAATTGATTCCAAAATGAAGGGACCTATCCGTGAGGCATTTGGCTAATATAGGGAGACTTTGAAAGACAAGGTGCCTGCAAGTGGGCGTTGCAGTGCCTTAGTGGCGATAGAGGGATAACCACCATATAGAGACCGTGAATGGCTGATTTCGACTACAGCACCATTGGCTGCTATTACATTCCCTACTGCAAGGACCACGGTAGCCACATTTCCTTCTCGATTATGTAGATTACTAGCAATAAGACCCGTTCTTCGCTCGGATTGCAAAAAAACAAATGTCCCAATGTGGATGATAAAGAAAGAACGATTGCGAGATCACTTTGAAACTTTCCCGGTTGGTACCAAAAAAAAAAGAAAGAAATAACTCAAACGATCGGATCTCATTACAAATCTATAAATATATATATATATATATATATATATATATATATCCAATGGCCAACTCAAATGACACCAATTCGAGTTTAGCAATGCAAAGATTTCAATCAATCATTTGCAATTTAGAGAATTTAGAATGAAAAGAATATAAGAATAAAATTAACTTATATTACTAAACAAATAGCCGGACAGCTATCTGAAATTTAAAATCCCAATACAAATTTCAGAAAACTGTTTCTGTGAATGTACGGCCAAACTACATTCACTTCATCAGCGGCATCTGGTGTTAAATTTTGAAACTAAAATATACCTATATATATATATATATATATATATATATATATATATATATATATACCGAAAACCTCAAAGAAGTATGCTTCAACCATGTTTGTACATCCATAGTTTCAGGTTATTTGGATTTTGTAACTCAAGATTCCTGTATATGAAATTAATATCGAGATCGGAGAATATAACACTTCCCACCAATTTATCCCCTTTTCCCTCCCGTTTAAATGTCTAGTTCCAGATTATTCGAATTTTGTAACGTCATAACCCTATCTCTTCATACCTTTCCCAGTTCGTAAAAAGTCATCTGATCATTACAAATCTACATCTACCCCGATTGATGGTATAGTTCCCATTGACGCGACCAGTTGCATATGCAGCGCTATAAGCACAACAACATTTTAGTTCCAATTGTTGCACAATAATATTTGTCGCCCATCCTACAGATGATCTTATCTGTAACCCCATACACACACATTCAAACCGAGTTTATTGGCTACAAACATTTTTGTACTGAAAAAAAAATTAAATGTTTTTTTTTCAAATTAAGCATAATAACTAAATTGTTCGTTACGTCGTCTCCCCCCCCCCCTCCCATTATCCTTAGATTTACGTCTATTGGTTTATGCTATTTTCTCATTTTTGGAGATGTATAAAATTCGGGTCTTATTTGTGAAATTATTGTGATAATGTTATGTTAATAATTTCATATTGCAAATTTATTAAGTGGAACTAATTATTTGAAATATGATAAGTGAAGTGAAAATTATTCAAAAAAATTGAACAATCGTAGTGAACTGATAACAACCAAACATAACGATAAAACTAAAGTAAATGGGTTTAACGTGCTGACAAATCTACTGGAAATGACTGCAAGGCCCAACACAAGAATAAACAAAAACAATTGCCTTTTCGAATTCATTTTTATGAGGAGGGCTAGGGAACAGCTGTTTCACCATTCTACTGGATCATCAGCCCTCCTCATAAAAATGAATCGGAAAAGGCAACTGTTTTTGTTTATTCTTGTGTTGGGCCTTGCAGTCATTTCCATAATGATAAAAGAACAATCAAAGAACAAAAACGCCTGAATTAATTGTTATCTGTGATAAGATTCGTTTTTAATCGTTGTGTCATCAACGGATTTTTTTGTGATGCTTACGTTTAATGTTGCTATGCTGAACTTAGTGATTAACTGAAGTAGGTTAGGCGAAATGTCCAACCCGTACAATTGGACTGAAATGTGAAAAGATTAAGCATAACTAGAAAAGGCTTCTGGTTATGATAATTACAGATCATATTGATATTAAGCAGGAAATCAAGCAACCTGTAACATTATATCTTCAGAAGGATGGACGGTTTATCGAATGACAGTACGTTCGAACTGCTCCGCTATGTTGGATTCAAGCCATGTTTTCAACGCCAACTGTTCAACGATCTAAGTCAGACGAAAACTGAGTAATAATAATTCATAATTATTATTTCAGGACCATGGACAATCATCCAGCGAAAGAACAATTTTGAAGATGAATATCGTCAAGCCTAATACCAAGGTTTAATGAACTTAATGTGGATTAATTAGTAAACATTCTGTAAAGGGATATTAAAGAACTTAATTATTCCTGCCACGGACTTTGGTTTTAAAATAACTTAATATTTTGAACATATTATTTTATTTACATTTTGTTAGAACACTCGCAAAGCTTCAACTGCGCAAACTGGAATACATAAGAAGTTGTAAACGTGAGATTATAGTTGCTTCAAATTATAAAAATGACCAATTCTATGATAATGTTAAATAGTAAAAACTATACTACTTGGGAAAGGAATATTCAAAAAATCCTTCAGAAAGATGGATTGTGGCGAGCAACATCCATGAGCAAGGATGAGATATCATTGAAGAAAAAGGAATTAAATTTAAACTCCTGTTAATATTAACGTTAAAGAACTTAATTATTCCTGCCGCGGACTCTGGTTATAAAATAACTTAATATTTTGAACATATTATTTTATTTAAATTATTATGCTTTGGGACCTGAGGAAGCTGAGGACATCCTTGGCGAAACCGATCGTCTGTGTATTTTTAGTTTGTGAATAGATTTTTATTGAAAAGTGTGTTATGTCTTCTTTTATTATAAAAATGTTTACACACGTGAAACTTCTTCACATTTGAACTATTTTTTTTAATTATCTTTTTAATTTCATTTGGAGTAAAAAAAGGTAAATAAATTTGGTAAATAAAAAAGGTGAGAAAAGTTTCCTTATTTCTTTCAAGCAAAATTTCCCTTAAATCTTTAATTGTACCATAAAAATACGATATCTATCCTTCTTGATGTCGACGGGAATCTGAGGCTGTTCTTATTAGGACTCATCAGCCAGTTTACCCCGATGATCAAGCTCAGAACGCGTGAAAGCCTATGGATCCTTTTGCCGCTCTCGGAAGTGGGTCCCCGCAAAAACAAACAAGAATAGGAAATCTCTGTGACCAGTACAGTGTAATTACCTTAGCCCACTTACAGATGGGAACTTAATAAAAGATAAGCCAAACCCATAGGCGAAAAATCATATGTAAGAAGGTTTCACGTGCATTAACTGTAACATACAAAACAGAAAAACGATGAAAAATGCACAAATTCGTTGCTTTCACGCCTTGAGCCATCATCGACGGCAATCTAGGACAGCTGTTTCGTCCTTATTAGTACTCATCAGCCAGATTCACCGTTGATGATCAACCTCAGAACCCGTGAAAGCCTAAGTATCCTTCTCCCGCTATCGGAAGTAACATGAAAAGCGGGAAAACGATGGAAATGTTCTAATAAAGACGAAACAGCTGTCGCAGATTGTCGTCAATGATGGCTCATAGATGTGAAAGCAAACGATTGTGTATTTGCATCGTTTTTCCGTTTTTACTGTTACATTTAATGCACATAAACCTTCGTACAGGTATAAAATTGTAGTCATACTTATTACAATGCATGATTGAGATATTTTTTAAACTCAATTGACTTTATAATTATTATTGTACTTATGAAATACAGACACTCCAGCAGTTGCAGCTATACAATTATTTACAATTTTCATCGAAATGGCTATTAACTGTATATCAAGTTACTTAATTTAATAAGCATCTTTTCTTTCTAAAATTTTGTTTATATTTGTTTATTATTTTTATGTATTGATTTTCAAAATTAGCAAAATAATTAATTCATTATATCCAAAACTTTTATAAGTTAATGAATTCATTTGAAATTTATTAACTTGAAGTTTTCGATGTAATCCTTTCGAGTGGTCGTGAGATTTCCTAAATAAAATAAGAATATATCGTCAATCATTTACATTCAGAGATACCAAAAACTTCTGTAAAAATTTTAGGTTAATATTTTATGGTAGAATACCTTTGGATCTAAATTTTTTTTCAAATATAAAAATGTAAAAACAAAAAAAATAAAAGAAAAAAGAAAAATGCATCTTTGCTTCTAAATATTAACAAGTAAATAAAAATATCTCATTTTTTTTTAAATAATATTAATTTTTTTTTGCAATTAAAAAAAAACTCAACCGCAAAGAAAAACATTTAAGCAGACAGAATTATTGATTTAGTTATAAAATGATGTCGTTTATTCTAACCTTGAACTTTATTGAATTATTTTTATTCCCTTGGTTATTTATACAACGTTTTTGTAACCAGTGCAGTGTTAGGTATTTTAAAACGTAATTAAAAAAAATGCTATTTTCAATTTTAAGAAATTCTTTATTTACGAAATAGTTAGTCAATTTTTTTATTAATTGATAATTTATTTTTTTGGGCGACCTTTAGTTAATATTCCGTTTAAGGAAATAATATTGATCTAACGCCTACGTCTGGAGATTTAAATAATAACATTACCAAATAAACACCTGATGGGTTTTTTTTTCTTATAATAATCCTATAACCAAATTTCAGTTTATTATATATCATATTTCGAACTTTATGAATTATACGTTATATAATGACTAATAGAATTGGATTAAATGAAATTTAAACTTACCTAAAAACACACAACAAAAAGCAATATTTATTAACTAAACAATAATTTTTAAATCAGTTGTTAAGTGTAAAAATGAAATATTTCTACTTACTTAACTGTTAACTTTAGCAGGTACTCAATCGTACTTAGTTTGATAGCAGCTGTGGTCCGATACAGACTGATCATGAGATTCTACTGCGCATTTTCATTAGTCACAAGCGGCCATCCTTAAAGTGAGTCATTGCCATTAACATCAAGGTTTGCAGCGTTCAATCATTTTGAACAAAATAAAACTAGGATGTATTTAGAAATAAATGTGTGCTTTGAAACAACTTTGTGTCTTTCAGAATAAAAGATTATATTCTTTTAATGCAATTAGAATAAAATAAGAGATAGGAAAATAATCAATTCAGTTAATTTGCTTTAGGCCTAACTTTACTTAAAGTTTAAGTAACTATTAATCGCTTATTCGTGTATTAAATAGTCTATATCAAATAATACTGTAAGTATAATGGAAATGAAATATTATGAAAAGTTTGATATATCGAATGCTTTGAAAGTTGATTATTCTTTAATTATTTAAGAAAACAAGAGCAAAATACAGTTGAATCGCGATAATCCGACAGTTAGGGGACCGAGGGGGTGTCGGATTATCAAAAATGTCGGATTACCAAAGGTTGATTTTTTAAAACTGAATTTTGACTTCTAAGGCAAGAAAATGTAAGTTACTGCTTGCCCAAGCATTAAAGACTAGGTTTGGCACACTGCCAAAACAATGGATCACGCCGAAGGGACGAAAGGAAGCTCTGGAGGGACGGAAAAATACGCTTGGCATTTGCGCTTGAATACGCTTCTCCCTTTTGCACTTGTTTAAATTAGTTCTTTCTATCGTATGATCGTCATATCAGTAATTTTTCACTTTATGCATCTCTCCTTTATACATCGTTTGTTTCTGTTCATTCGGCACATACGCATCTCCCCTATTTCACGCCGAGAAAGAAGTAGGAGCGACCACTAAATCACGTGACCAGTCTCTTTCGTCTGGCTAAGCAGTATGTATACACAGTACTGTATGTACTACAGTACGTATATTGTTACAATACATATTGAGTACATATTTTACGGCCATTGAGGATATTAAAAAAAACTCAATTAGATATAGTTTTACACAAATGAATACGTATGTATGTAATACTAACTTATTACTGTACTTATGTCTTAAAAAATAAAATTACAGTATATAATGTAAAATATAATTTTATTTCTTAAAATAAAAAATAAAAATACTTACATATGTACTTACGGCTTAAAAAAATCTGTAATCGTTTTTTGTTTCTTCTTACGTAAAGATTCTGTCATGGCTTTTTCTTGAATAGCTTTTAACGTTAAAATGTTCTCGTAGTCGAGTTCCCTGTCCTCACACCAACGTATCAAAACATTGCCGACATAACTTCATCGCAAGTGATTGTGCATTTTACCTCCGTGGCCGCCTCAATCGGGTCGTCGTCTACAACATGAGCCGTAACTTCCTGGATTATCTCCTCTTCTGTCAGTTCAGAACCAAGGTTATCGTCTAATACCCATTTTCTCAAGTCTTCTGCAGATTCTTGCGGAATGTTAATTTTATCACAAAGTGTAAGCGGAGCCTCGGTAACATCGTTGTTATCTACAGATTTGTTATTTCTGTCGTCTTTCTTTGGAAGGAGTGGGTTTTCTGATCAAACCCTTTTCCCAAGATTTTATCAGAGTTAAAGACTTGACTTGACACCACGCAAATGCTGCATTGACAATGGCATCCTTGATGTTAAATTTTTTTCAAGATTGATGTGATGTCTACGTCAGGTTGGCTGACGATATCAATCAGTAGGCGCTTCTTGTAATGTGCTTTCAAAGTCACCACGGTCATACATTTTAATAATTTTCATTTATCAGTAAGAGTTAAAGTTTTATGCTTACGTTCAGCGATTCCACTTGTGTTCGCCATCATACAACACTTTACAACGCAAAAACTGAAACAATTAAACTGAAACTGAAACTGTCGTGAGTCCCGGGGGCAGACGGGAGATGTCTGAAGCAAGTGCAGTGACGTTATCCGACGCGGCGTCGGACTACCAAACGTGTCGGATTATCGCGATTCCAACTGTACTTCCACAGAAAAAAAAAAGAAAAAAAAAGATGGCATCTTATTCTGGAAACCTCAACAACGTTCGATGATTCATGTTTTTGCTGCAGAAAAACTGAAACATTATATTTACGATGCAAAGTGGAAGCGCAGGAATAGTAAAATGTCTAAATTACTAACTAATTTGCTGACCCCCCAAAAAATCAAAAAAATCATATAAATAAGTTAAAAAATAAAATGATAATGTCATTCAGTACCGAGTTATCATCAAATTAATTTACGTTATTAATTTTTGGCTTTAAATAAGTAGTGATTATTGATTGACAATGTGCCAAGATACTCAGTGGCTGCTTTAAGGTGGACGCGCACATGATGACGTCAGATGTATGGAACGGACTCCTGCGTTTGGCAGCGACGTGCGATCGCCGCACATCAAATCCGTTGTACCGCTCTCAAACTGGAAAAGGCAAGCAAACTTTCCCACAATTCATCAGATTTCGCTCCGATAATTAAACGCTTTTTAATCTTCACTCAGAAATTAAAAAAAGAAAACATGAATTGAGCGAGGAAATGACTGTCAATTTTCTCGTTTGAGAAATCAAGTGTTTCGTGACTGGCTGTCTGAAAAAGGATTGTTTCCGCCACTCTGATTGGTTCCCATTTTAACAAAGGAAACAATCTGATTAGCTTGCCGCTGAAGCAGATGTTATCCTTTGCCGTTCATCTTTAAAGTCTCCGAAGGTTGTCGTCTACGGACTTTTGCGGCTTTACGTCACAAACTGTCGCTGGTGTTCATTGAAGCTGCCGGTGTCCGCACGTCCTTGACGAATACGCGTTGTCCTTTACACGCTCTCAAAAAGTTGTCTCAGACCGGCAATTGGCTTAAAAACGTCCCACTTGCTCAAAAAATCTGCCAGTTTCTCTAAATTCAAGCGGTTCTAAGTTCAGGCAAATATTTTAGAAGCAAGTCGACACCAGCGCTCTTTGCGGCGAGGAAATTTATTAAAAGTTAACAACAACACTGTTAACTTCAAGCTGAAATCTGGATATTCTTTGCTCGTGGTTTCAATCAACTGCTTTTTTCACCATATTCTCTTCCTCCTGGTTTTTTTTTTTTTTCCTTTTTCTTTATCTCTGCTGTGAAATAACAAAACAAAGCTGCAAAATCAACTCATTTGTCGCTTTGGCGACCGGCAGTTGTAATCGCGATCTCAACGAGAACAAAACGCGACTTGAACACGGGAAGTTCTCTTCCGGTGTAAAATGATTCGACAAGCGACCAGCGGCAAGTGGCAATTGGCAAGTATTTGAGCTCGTTTGAGGCAAGTTTTCGGGAGCATATAAAGGGGCCATAATTTCTATTTCTTGAAAAGTTTCCTTCCACTGTTTGGCTACTTATTATAATAAAGATGAAACTACATCAATAATTCATACACATAATAAAAAGGCCACATCCCCAATCTTCAACCAGTAAAAATTATGGATTCTGCCAAGCCCTATCTTTTCTCTCACTTTGAGAATGTCTTGTAAAAATGCCAATATTCCAGCTGTAAATTATTTTCTTTCTAATCACATGATCACTACTTATTTAAAGACAAAAATTAATAACGTAATTTAAACTGATAATAACTCGATACTGAGTTGAAACTCGTAACCTTTTAATCTTTAACTTACTTACTCGATTTTTTTGTGTTTATTTTTTTAATTCATTCGCTTTTATTTTGCATCATGATTTCATTATTCACATGTTCACTTACATTAAACTTACGAATTCAATTTTGTTGCTTTTCTTTTTCTTACAAGATACAATATTTTTTACTTTCTTTTGCTTTTTTTTTATTCTATAAATGTTTTATGAATCTTTTAATTTGTGTAAGAAATGAAATAAAAAACAAAACAATGATGCAAGGTTAGTTTTAATAAACTTTTCATTGTCAATCAATAATCACTACTTATTTAAAGACAAAAATTAATAACGTAAATTAATCTGATGATAACTGGTTACTGAATGAAACTATCATTTTATTTTTTTAACTCCTTTGTATGATTTTTTTTGTGACAGCAAATTAGTTAGTAATTTAAAGTCGTCGCGCCGAATGTTGAAACCGGAAACACATTATCATTGACTAATTTCTCCAGTATCAATGCCGCAGGAAATATCAATCTCAATTATGAAAAATAGGAAATATCAAAAACCTCAGCTACATCTTCTTGAAATCGACGAGCAATGTTAAGAATAATTTCCCTACTTGACTTTTGAGAACTTTTCCTCGTCGAAATGCTGAATGTGAAGCAGCGACCGCCATTTTCTCTTCTATTTGAATGTGACAGACCGGCCCGGAAAGGAAAATCTATCATCTGCGTTCCATTCTGGGAGTTTCAACTCTGGTCGCATTAATATTAGACATTTTACTACTCATGCGCTTCCACTTTGGATCATAAATATGTTTTAGTTATTCTGTATCAAAAACATTAATCATCGAATATTGTTGTGATTTTCAGAATAAAAAGCCATCTTTTTTTTCTGTAGTAGTATTTTATTTTTGTTTTCTTAAATAATTAAAGAAAAATCAACTTTCAAAGCATTCGATATATCAAACTTCTCCTAAGAATTCATTTCCGTTATACTTATAGTATTCTTTGATATAGACTATTTAACTATACGAATAAGCGATTAATAGTTGCTTAAATTTTAAATAAAGCAAATTAACTGAATTGATTATTTTCCAATCTCTATTTGCTTCTAATTGCATTAAAAGAATATAATCTTTTATTCTCAAAGACACTTAGTTGTTTCAAAGCACACATTTATTTCTAAATATATCCTAGTTTTATTTTGTTCAAAATGATTGAACGCTGGAAACCTTGATGTTGATTGCAACGACTCATTTAAGGATGGCCGCTTGGGACTAATGAGCATGCGCAGAAGAATCTCAAGATCAGTTTGTATCGGACCACAGCTGCTATCAAACGAAGTACAATTGAGTAACTGCTAAAGTTAGCATTCAAGTAAGTAGAAATATTTCCTTTTTACACTTAATAACTGATGTAAAAATTATTGTTTAGTTAATAAATTTGCTTTTTGTTGTTTGTTTTTTTAGGTAAGTTTAAATTTCATTTAATCCAATTCTATTAGTCATTATATAACGGATAATTCATAAAGTTCGAAGTATGATATGTTATAAACTGAAATTTGGTTATAGGATTATTATAAGAAAGAAAAAACCCAGCATTTGTTTATTTGGTAATGTTATTATTTAAATCTCCAGACGTCGGCATTAGATCAATATTATTTCATTAAACGAAATATTAACTAAAGATCGTCTAAAAAAATAAATTATCAATTAATAAAAAAATTGACTAACTATTTCGTAAATAAAGAATTTCTTAAAATTGAGAATTAGCATTTTTACATTATAAAATACCTAACACTGGTTCCATAAATATTGTGTATAAATTAAAGTTACCAAGGGAATAAAAGTAATTCAATAAAGTGCAAGGTTAGACTAAACGACATCATTTTATGAATAAATCAATAATTCTGTCGGCTTAAATGTTTTTCTTTGCGGTTGAGTTTTTTTTAATTGAAAAAAAAAAAGATATTAATATTATTTAAGAATAATTTGAGATATTTTTATTTACTTGTTAATATTTAGAGGCAGAGATGATTTTTTTTTTATTTTATTTTTTTGACATTTTTATATTTGAAAAAAATTTTAGATCTAAAGATAGCGTAAAATATTAACATAAAATTTTATAGAAGTTTCGGAATCTCTGAATGTAAAGGATTGACGATATGTTCTTATTTTATTTAGAAAATCTCACGAACAACCGAAAGGATTAGATCGAAAATTGCAAGGTAATAAATTTCAAATGAATTCATTAATCTATTAAAGTTTTGGATATAATGGATTAATTATTTTTCTAATTTTGAAAATCAATACATAGAAATAATAAACAAATACATACAAAGTTTTAGAAAGAAAAGATGCTTCATTACATTAAGTTACTTGATATACAATTAAAAGCCATTTGAATTAAAATTGTTTAATTGTATAGCTGCAACTGCTGGGGTGTCTGTATTTCATAAGTATAACAATAATAATAATAAAGTCAATTGAGGCCGTGCTGGCGTGGCCGTGCGGTTTAGCCGGCGGGCTGCCGTTGTGGCCGATTCGCCAGTACTCGGGTTCGAATTCCGGTGGTGGCATGGCTGTTTCTTTCTTCTTCTGTGTTTCGTCCGTTTCCCACCTGGGACTTACTATCTCAGGGTTATCCTGGACGGGATATAATTCTCGTCCCCCCTTTCTTGAATTTCACTATCCTCGCCCTGACGTTGTCAGGTTGAGCTAGTTACGTGGTCCCTAGTTGGCCAAATTCGATAAAAGGAAGGAAAGTCAATTGATTTTAAAAAATATCTAAATAATGGATTATAATGAGAACAATTTTATACCTATAAGAAGATTTAATGTGTATTAAATGTAACATTGAAAACGTAAAAACGATGGAGATGCACAATCGTTTACCTTCACGTCTTTGAGCCATCATCGACGGGAATCTACGACAGCTGTTTCGTCCTTATTAGAACATTTTCATCGTTTTCATGTTACTTCCGAGAGCGGGTGAAGGATCTATAGGTTTTCATGCATTCTGAGCTTGAACATCGAGGGTAAATCTGGCTGATGAGTCCTAATAAGCACAAAACAGCTGCCCCAGATTCCCGTCGATGATGGCTCAAGGCATTCCGTCGAATGTGCTTTTCCATCGTTTTTCCGTTTTCATATTTTATAGCTGTTTACAATTTTTTATTATTTTTTTCTGAAAATAACCTTTATATTAAATTTATTCGTCAGGTAAAATTCGAAATATAATCAAAAGAAAAAATATTTTTTAATATTGTCCAGTATAGTAGCCTAATATAGAGCTTACTTATAGTATAGTCAAGCTGAAATTTATACAGTGCAACTTGGATAATTCGAAGCTGAAGGGACCACTACAAAACTTCGAATTATCCAAGATTTCGAATTAAACAAGTTACATCTTTTAACTTTAATTTCAGGTCCACTGAATGCTTGAAAAGATTATTCTGTCAATAAGTAAATATTTATTCAGAAAGATCATGGTATGAAAGACATAAACACTATATGTATGTAAACAAAATAAGATTTATATTACGTAAGCTACAGTACATATTACATTCAATACAGAAAATTATAGTTTTTCAAAAAATTGTGCAATGTCTCATTGTTTTGTAGAATTCAGTCGCTTAATTTTAGCAAAATCATGAAGCATGTTTAGTGACCGGAAAACAGCTTCACTTACGTTGGTTTGTCCTTCAATGTACCGACGAAATTCGGCGCTATCCCGTACTCGTTGGCGATTTGGCATTTCTTCTTCACACCCTTTTCCACGTGGTGAATGACAGCGACCTTTTCAGCGAACGTTAAATTCTTGTACAGGCGTGGTTTACTGAAAGACATGGTGACACTGATAGCAGGAAGCTCGAATGGCGTCTGAACCGTCAAGTGTCGAATGGCGTCACGTGTCGAACAGTGGCGGGAAGGGATTTCAGTTGTTACGTGTCGAATTTCTTAACGATGAAACGCCGAAAAGTCGTTATGGTTCGAAATTTTTTATAAAAAACTTCGAATTAAGGAAGTTGAACTTCGAATTATCCACGATTTTTTAACATTGATTTAATAAGAAATTCAAGGGACCAAGAGAAATCTTCGAATTAACCACGATTTCGAATTAAAGACGTTCGAATTATCCAAGTTCCACTGTATATATATATATGTATATATATAAAGCCGTACAGTGATGTGGAATTTGAAAAAAACCAGTACAAAAACCATATCACTGTTTCTGTGAAAATACGGCCAATTTATCCTCACGTCATCAGCGGCAAAAGTGGAAATAAAATAACTAAAATTTAGAAACAATTTGAAAACAAAAACGCAGTATTCCAAGACTTTGCTCTTTTTTATTTAGTTATTATATCAGTAATATTATTGTTAGTTTTTACATTTTAAGTATCTAAATTTTTTTTTTTAGTTTTTACATATTTAAATTTATTTACAAAAAAAAAATTAAAAATAAATAATAACAGCCGTGCCGGCGTGGTCGTGCGGTCTCAGGCGTCGGTCTGCCGTGCCGCCTGTGTGCCGGTACCCGGGTTCAAATCCCGGTCGAGAGAATGGATGTGTCATCTTTCTTTTTCTGTGTTTCGTCCGTATCTCCCCTGGGACGTACTATCTCAGGGTTATTTCAGGACGGGATGTGAATCGCATTCCCATTCTGGAATTTCCTAGCTTCACCCTGACTTTGTCAGGTAGGGCTAGCCCATGGTCCATAGTTGGGTAAAGTCAATGAAAGGAAGAAAATAATAATAACAGATGACAGTTAAACTCAAAACTTCCTGAAATTTAAGGATTTAATCATAAGATAACTTAAACGATTAAAAATCAAAAAATCCTATCTAGAAGAATTTTAAATGATTAAATAAAATTATGAAAAATAAAAATATCTTTATACTTTTCGTAAATTCGAAATTTAAATTTATTCTGAAATTGTACTATATATTTATTTATAACTTTAATTGGAAAATTATTATTTATAAATTCTCCAATAAGATAATTTCAATTATGCAAAAAGTCTTCAAATAAAAACTAATAACAGTTAGTGATCACAATTAACCAATCATTATCATTTCCATTCTTCACTAGAATTATTGCTTGGCCGCGTCTGGAATGTCGTTGTATGCTACCGTCCGGTGTTTACATCCTATTTCTTCTCGCCCTAAAAAAGTTTTATTTTTATTATTTTTGTTGGTTTTTCAATGTTAGGAATATTTTTTTTTTATTTAATTATTTTCGATTTCATAAAAAGATTGCTTGTAGTCGTCCATTTCTGTTATCAATGCCGGCTGCTCTCTTTTCTTACGCTGCGTTTCAAACGATGGGCTAGGCTTAGTGATAAGCGAGGCTTCGGTTTCCTTAACAATATTGAACACTAAATGAGATGAAATACCTGTTGCTTCGGCCATTTTACGATAGAGATAGATGACTTGAAATAAAAAATAATATTCTAAATGATTTCTTTCAATTGACCCTTCAAAGTTTTGTTGGCACAAACGAACAACGGTGTGCATTCAGCAGCCGCCATGTTCATAACGGAAGTTCAGGGAATAACTAATGCTCAATCGTTGACCATATATGGAGTTGTCACGTGTCTTCACAAACATAATGAATGGACTACAGAAGAAAGAATATCAGATAAGTTAAATAACGTTTCATATAAACAAGCTTAAATTCATTAAATTATTTACAGATAATGAATCATTATCACTTTCAACCAAAATCGTAATTTTTAAAACAATCAAGCACACATCCGAAAAAACCTCTTCAAATCAATTTATTTTTTTTATTAATATTGATTTTCTATTTATTTTGTATCAGATTGATTTTTTTCAACGATAAATTTATTAAATTTTTTACCATAATTTCCAATGTTTTTGTTGTAGTTATATTGTAGCAGTTTGTATATAAATATTTTTAGAAATCATTTATTGACCTGAAGTTTTGTAGAAATTATTTATCTGTATTCATTTTTATCTTTAACCGTTATTTATTCCTTTTCTATTTCCTAATTACTGATGTTCTGTTTATTTTTAAATTCTTTTCCGTTGCAGCACATGAATCAGTTAATTAATTTAAATTCGTTATGTTTTTGTCCAATCATTTTGTAAATTTTTAATTATTTAGCCAATCAAATCAAGCTTATAAATACTATAAAAAAATGCATGTTTTTCATTTAATAAATTAATTCAGTTCAGTTTCAAAACTTCACTCGTTGTCTTTAGATCCCAAACACTCTCCCACAAACACCATTACAATACTGTGGTTAAATAATTAATTTAATTATAAATAATTATCCCATTATTTATACTTAATTTGTCTATTTCAGGTGAAATTAAATTTCTGGTCTATAAAGAATAGAAAGGCTAATCAAAATCATAGATCCATAAATTATAAGACATAAATAAAATAGTAATTAACAATTGTTTTTATTAAACAACCAATTAAAAAATAATAAAATGGAAACCATATTTTTTGAATAGGCTTAAAACATTTAAATTTAAAGAGATTCAATTAAAGAACATTTATTTTTGATTTTGCAGGAAAGAAAACTAAATTTCAAATATAAACTACTATTTAAACTATTTAAATAGAACCCCCCCCCCCAATTAAAAAAACTGAAGATGTTAATTTTTTTTTAAATTTTAATTAGTTTTAAAAGAAACTGATTACAGAAAAAAAAATTAAATATTAAATGTACAGAATAAGAATAGTTAAAATTCTAATGTATCAAAGAGTAGTGCCGAATGGTGAATCAGAAAAAGCAAAAATGCTTAATTGATCAAAAATAGCTTTTTAATTAAGTCACAAATTGCATTTTCACTATTTTTTAGAAAACATTCATTTTAAAAGTAAGTCTATTATAACAATATTTGTGCAACATTTCGAACTAAAATATTGTTGTGCGTAATAGCTACGGGTTTTCGGGATAGATATAGATTTGTATTGATCAGATGATTTTTTACAAACTGCGGAAAGTTTGAAGTGATAGGGTTATGACGTTACAAAATTCGAATAATCTGGAAGTAGTAAATAATCTGAAAACAAATATTTGTGTAGTTCTCATTGTCGCCACCAGGTATATATGCAGCGCTATTTCACGGATTTCTCCCCTTTTCGGGGTGGTGTTTCCAGGTTCCAAGGTAGCCCGTTTTTTCCGCTGGATCCTAAAGAGTAATTCTGCAAAGGTTGGTCCAGATAGGTCAAAGGGACTAGGAGTGTATACAAACTACATATATATAGAAGATAGATAGATAGATATAGATGATTAGTGAATGTCTATTTCCAATTGATTAAATTAATTCGAGTTTCTGTTTCCGTTGATTAACCATAATCATATTCTATTTACAAATTGTTATTTTTTTTTAATTTAACATTACATTTATTGTTTCCTGAGCGTCAAATTGGCCTCTGATTTTAATTATACTCTCAAAGCCTAATAATCCTAGCAATAATAATGAAATCTCTCTAATAACACTTAATCTTGAAATTTTTAAATTTATATTATTTTAATAATTACATTTTTCCCCCTTTCATAGCTTCTTTTAATTCACATTTTTTAAATATACTTTTTTTAAAAAATGTTTGGGCCCAATAACTAAAATGGTGAGGTACTTGACTCTCGATAGTCGGGAATTTTTTCCCCCCTTTTTTTTTTCTTTTACAAATAGATCCTACCCTCATCTATCCCTGTATAAAATGTGTACTGGTTTATTTTCTATGGGCTAACCATCCTACCTCAAGGAAGTCTTATTGAACCCAAAACTACGGGAGACTTGTCCTTGTAGTGGGAAAGATCTAATCTGTGTAGATGTAATTAAACTTCGCTAAGTAAATCACTACTTAAGATTTCCTATCAATATTTATATAGAGTTTATATTGAATTTTTCTTTTTCTTTAGAATGACGAGAAAAGCAAGACATCAAATCCAACAGAAGTCGTTGAAGAACTTAATGTTTGAGACCAACTTAATGAGAGAGGAGTCATTTTTAACAGATTTCCAATTGATCTGTGAAGATAAAGAATTCTGGGTTCACAAAGTCATTCTCTCAGCTGCCAGTCCTTATTTCAAAGAACATTTCAAGAGAAATTCACAGACAACATCATTACAAATGGATTTCATCAATTCCAAAACACTGGACACTGTTTTAATGTTCATTTACGAAGGACGTATTGATCTAAGAAATCAAAGTCAACCATTCCTCAAAGACTTACTAGAGGCTTTTATAAGATTTCAGATTCCATTCATGTACAATTACTGTCTAGAACAACTTCTGGGCACTCAACAGTTTGTTTCTCAATGGAACACAATAGAACAACTTAACAGTGATCTAATACAACAAATATATCTGGAATATTTACACAAAAATATAAAGACTCTGAAAGAAACAGAGGATTTTCTTAATCTTAGATTTGAGCAAGTAAATGCTGTTTTGAACTGTTCTGTTTCTAATCCTGTAAATCAGGAAGAATTAATTTCTTCTATTCTGTTGTGGGTGAAACACGATCAGTCAACAAGATTTAATAGAATCACTGATCTTTTAGCAACAATTGACTTTGGAAAACTTAGTAAATCATTTTTATCGGAACTCTTTAAAGAACCTCTACTTGAAGATAATTTTTTCTTCCATAAGCAATGTTCAAAACTGTTCTGCCAAGACTTAAATAAAAATAGAGAGTCTAAGATTTTAAAAGAAGGAAAGAGTGAAGTTAAATCTAATTGTTTAACAGAAACTAATCCATTGCCCAAAAAGCAGTGCTCAGATTTGGAAGTGGATCGGAAAAATATTTGTCAAATAGTGTCAGAAGAAAAGTCGGAGAAAAGAAATATCTTTCCTTCAAATTCTAGGAATACAGTTAGTTCAAAACGTATTCTAGCTTATGATAACTCGAATAAATTGATAGAATATAAAACTGATACTTATAGTTGGATATCAGTGAAGGATGAACATCTGGTGAATTCTTTCTCTAAAACAATACAATCTTCTATTTGTTGCTTTGAGAATTACATCTATTTCTTTGGTGGATTCGAGAAGGTGGCAACGAATAAATGTTATAAGTTGGATTTGTTGAGAAAAGAAATCTTTGAAATAAAACCAATGATTGAAAAAAGACGTTTGGCCAAATCTGTAAAAGTTAATAAGTTCATATATGTTATTGGAGGTTATTCTACCAATTGGCACGAAAAAAATTCTTGGCAGAGATATAATCTTACAACGGAGTTCTGGGAGCCAATGGATAGAATTCCCTTTGATTATTATTTTGTTCTAGAGGCTTCTATTAACGGACGTCTTTGTTTAATTGGGAGAACAAATCTAATATGGTATGATCCAGAAACAGAACAATGGACTGAAGGAGAAGCTTTGCCAAAAAACTGTCACGTTCAATATCTTTCATTTGCAACCCACAGTGATGGAAAGATATTACTAATAAGTCTTAAATCAAGAGATATTTATTGTTTTGATCCTGTGAATAAGTCTTGTGATAGATATACTGTACCTACTGGACTACCTTCTATAACAAACATCTTCAACATCCAGAAACCAGAGGGAGTGGAATTTCTAATTAGGTGTGGTGATAGAACATTCACTTTCAGTCCTCCAAGTAATTAGAAATTTATTTCAAGTGTTGAATTTTATTATAACGCTGCTATTTTAATACATGAAGATATTTAAGAATATAAACAATACAAATTTAATCAAATTACAAAATTTTGTTGAATTTAATTTTTTCGACTTTTTTAAAATTTATTATCTGCAGAAAAACTAAAATGCTTTTTAAAACAACCTGTATTTCTCCAGAATTTAATTAACAAAGCAATGATAAGTTTTAAAATCCTAATTTAAAAAAAATATAATGCCACAGAAAATTAAGCTTCTTTGTCTATTTTCATAATTTTTGGAAATAAAAATTTCCCCAAAAAATAGTCAAGAATTCAGTTTTTCTGACAAAAAAAGAAAAGAAATTATTGGAAAATACTTGTCTGAATGTATTTTATTACAGTGTAGATTAGTATTCTTTTTGCCTCTAAAGTTTAATATAAAAAAATGTAAATGATAGCAATCAATAAATATATAATATATAATAACAAAACTGTAGCAATACTGTCATTATTTCAATTCTGAAGATGAGGAGATTTTAGAGTAAAAATGAAAATTTCAGTATCTCTCAAAAAGTTTATTTTTAGGAAATATTTGAAACTGCTTCAAAAGAGAAACAAAAGCTCACTATAAATATATTACCAACAAACTTATTCTGCCAAAGATTCATAAAGAAGATAATGATAAACATAATTCCTTCCTTTTATCGAATTTGGCCAACTAGGGACCACGGAACTAGCTCAACATGACAACGTCAGGGCGAGGCTAGTGAAATTCAAGAAAGGGGGGACGAGAATTATACCCCGTCCAGGATAACCCTGAGATAGTAAGTCCCAGGTGGGAAACGGACGAAACACAGAAGAAGAAGAAAGAAACAGCCATGCCACCACCGGGATTCGAACCCAGGTACTGGCGCCATGACCACAACGGCAGCCCGCCGGCTAAACCGCACGGCCACGCCAGCACGGCGATAAACATAATTATTGATATAGAAATTAAAATTAACGTGTGTAAAATAGTAACGGTAAAATAATAAGGCCAACACACTGGGATAAAATTCATAATATATTAAAATACTAAAAACGTGCAAACTTTCCAACCGTCCTGCGGTTCGTTTTCAAGCAAATAAATTTACAATTAAAATGACAATTATAAGAAGAACAAAAAACTAAAAGGATCATGGTCGAATCCACGTGGAGGACGGGTCCAATGACAGGCTTGGGTTGAAGTCTCAACAGCCACTCCAGTGCATTTCCATTGCGCTTGAGGGGTGACATCTTTACGCCTAATGGAAAGAAACTTACAAAATTTCAATAAGCAATAACGTTACATCAAAAGAACTGATTACAACTATTTTAAACACAGCATTATATATGAAACAAATACCAGAATTAACTAGATAAACTAAAAACTGGAATCAAAAAAAGAAAAGAAAAAAATAAAGATTTTTTTTTTTACAAAACTTTTTTATAATTCTGAATTTCTAGCGAATCCATAGCGCGATATAGCTTGAACGGATAATACATCGTTGTAACAAAGGGGGTCAGTAAGTATATGAAACGATTCCTTGCACTTACGAAGAAAATCATTCATTTTATTTCTATATCATTGGCCATTTGTTTGTTCGTAAGCATGATTGGTGATATAAGGAGACAATTACCTGAAAGGATTAGGACTACATTTAATTACTTCATACGAATCCAAGAAAGAATTGCTGCAGCAAGAACTAAGATAATTTTCAACAGTGCATGCAGACAGTCCGATTTGATCCCCACAGCGATGCGTTTTAAGGTAGAATATTTTTCGCCTTGCATTCACAAATTACTTAGGTGATTGCGAATTAAATTATTCACAACTAGAATTAATCATGCGCACAAGAAACTAACTTGGCTTACGCACTAGGCACGTGTAACCGCATCTTTTTTGCAGAGCTTTCTCACCGAGGAACATTTTATAATTGCATGTTGAAATTCGGGGCGCACGTTTATTTTAAAGTGTATGAGAATATTGCCCAAACCCATGTTCAGAAGCTATGTCGCCTTAGTATGATGCGATAGCTGGCCTATAGCTTCCAGGATAATAGAATCTATAATCTAAGTGGGACAGAACTAACATTTCCACAAATGTAATTGCTCAGTAAGGGTTTGAAATTTGGGCTACTGATGAGACCAATGCCAGATGACGTAATTGCACGAATCGATGAAGGGTTTGTAAGGTCTCAAGAAAAAACGTTAATCCGGTGATAAGGCAAAAAATTGGAGGTGTCATTAGGAAAAGTTTGCGGAAGGATTCTCAATTGGATGTACTCAGCCCGTCGGAGAAGCAAGCGTTACAACAACTGCACAGGAATGAGAATCTCATGTTTGTTCCAGCTGACAAAGGAGGAGCCACTGTGGTCCTCACAAAAGCGCAGTACAATAATACGGGTGACAAGTTCATCAGCTCTACTGAAGGAATGTTTTTTTGTTTTTTTTCTAATCAACCTAAAGAAGTGCTAAATTACATTAGAAAAACGGCCAGGAAATTGGCTAAAGAAGGACTTATATCAGCGACACACGAGGAAAATCTGAAGGATGGCTATCACGCAATTCCAAGGCTCCGCATTTTACCAAAAGTATATAAAGACAAAGATGGGGATGGATTATATCCGGTCCGGCCCATAGTGAATTGTGTGTCATCAGCCATTAAGGTACTTTCTCAAATTATGTACAGAAGGCTTCTTAGGCTTAATATAAATTCCAGATTTGCTGATGCTAATAGTGCTGAGTTTGTAAAAAGATTGAAAGATTTGCATTTAATACCTAATTCGTTCTTTTCATTAGATGTGGAATCATTGTTTACTTCCATTTCCTTTAGTTTAACTGTTGATTCGATTAATCATTTTGAGCTTAAGTTTTATACTAATTTTGCTAGATCTGATACATGTCAAACATTATTGCCTATTATAAAAGCATTGTATAATATTCAAATTTTCCAATTTAACAGTAATATGTATAAGCAATTCATTGGCTTGTTCATGGAACTTGCTGCATCCCCAGCGTTAGTAGAAATGTGTAGCCTATGTGTTACGTTGAGGATTCAGCATTTACGATATTTGATCTTGGGCAACTGCAAATCCCGCTCTACTGCAGGTATGTCGATGACTTACTCTTTTATGCATGTAATCAAATTCCATTGGGCATTAAGGATATTTTGGATGGTATCCATGCCGATATTGGTTTTAAGATTGAACAGGAGGTGAATAGGGTTATTGCTTTTTTGGATGTACCCATACATAGAACCCCCGGCGGGTTTTCAAACTTCTGTGTTCCGAAAGCCCACTAATATTGGTATGACCTTAAATTTCCAGTCCGCGTGCTATGCATCACTTAAGAGAAATGTCATCGGTATGGCTGTTTACTAACTGAGCATTTATGATTTCTAGCTCTATTGAATGTTTCAATAACGAAATTTGTAAAATTAATGATATTTTGTTAGTTAACAATTACCCGCAACATTTTATTAATGCTAACATAGCATGTTTCATTGATAGAATATATAACCCAAATTAAAGGACCGTTTCACGCTGTAACTATGTATCGGTTCCGTTTAATCCAATTTCTTTCCCAGTAATAACAAAAATTTTGCATAAGTTCGATATTATAATCACATCAGCAGTACAGATGACAATTGCAAACTATATCAAAAAATGTGATTCTAAGAGGGTGGATAACCCTAGGGGGGTTGTCTATGCATTGCCGTGCATCAATGCCACCTGCCGGTACATCAGCGAATCACGTTTTAGATTTCGGAAATCCAATTGTTATTTGTAATGAACTTAATGATTTTCGTTGTAAGTGCAAGGAATCATTTCATATACTTACTGACCCCCTTTGTTACAACGATGTATTATCCGTTCAAGCTATATCGCACTGTGGGTTCGCTAGAAATTCGGAATTATAAAAACGTTTTTGTAAAAAAAAAAAAAAAAAAAAATCTTTCTTTTTTTCTTTATTTTTTTTTATTCCAGTTTTTAGTTTATCTAGTTAATTTTGGCATTTGTTTCATATATAATGCTATGTTTAAAATAGTTGTAATCAGTTCTTTTGATGTAACGTTATTGCTTACAGAAATTTTGTAAGTTTTTTTCCATTAGGCGTAAAGATGTCACCGCTCAAGCGCAATGGAAATGAACTGGAGAGACTTCAACCCAAGCCTTTCATTGGACCCGTCCTCCACGTGGATTCGACCATGATCCTTTTAGTTTTTTGTTCTTCTTATAATTGTCATTTTAATTGTAAATTTATTTGCTTGAAAACGAACCGCAGGACGGTTGGAAAGCTTGCATGTTTTTAGTATTTTAATATATCATGAATTTTATCCCAGTGTGTTGGCCTTATTATTTTACCATAATTACTGATATAGAGCATTACTTAGAGCTAATGTCTTAAACTCATGTATAATGGTTTAAGATTTCTATTGTCTTAAATGATTTGTATTGTCACTGAGGAACGTCTTTTGCTCCAGTATTCCGTGTTAAGATGTTTGGCCAGCGTTACATAAGTGGAGTTCTTAAATATTGACTTTGGAGCCTGGGTGTGCTCTAGACAAATAAACTTACCAGTGATGCTTTGAAGGTGAGTAGCATTGGATGTGTTAAAATACACTCACTTCCAAAAGTTAAGCGCGGAAAGGAAAAATGTTAATTTTCGTAAGAGATCTGAATTAAAGAAGCTGAAATTTGCTTCAAAGATAGAAGGAAGTATGCAAATTATATAGGTAACAGCCAATCACGGTTTCGTGTCGAGAAATATGCAAAACAGGCAGTCGTATAAGAAGCCGACATTGTGAAGGGTTACAGGAGTTGCATGTAAGTGCTGATGAAAGGTGTTTAGAACATTCGTACGATTTGTTTTCAAGCTAGACGTGTTTCTATGGCTTCCAGAAGACGAATGGAAGATTCTGAGCGCTGGCGGGCTGTGGGACGAATTGAAGCAGGACAGTCTATAACAGATGTTACTCGTTTCTTCGGCGTTCATCATTCCGTCATTTCACGATTATGGAAACAATTCCAAACCAGCCAAACAGTTGTCCGAAGACCTGTAGCCGGTCCTCCAAGGGTTACGACCCCCGCGGAAGATCGATATTTTGCTGTTGTAGCCAAGCGGAATCGAAGATCGACCTCCACACGTGTGACATCTATGGTTTTAGTGGTCAATGGTAAGACAATATCTGCCACTACTGTTCGTCGAAGGCTAAACATGAATGGTCTGTACGGCCGGGTACCATGAGTTTGTGTTCCTTTATTCGTCCAATCCAGAAGGGCACGATTACCGCCAGCATGTGAATTGGACTATGTCTGACTGGGGTAACGTTATGTTCACAGATGAGTCCAGATTTGCCCTACAACTCGATGATAAGCGTGTAAGGGTCTGGAGGAAACAAGGCACACGCAATAGGCCCCGGAACACCACGCATTCCGCGGTGGAAGTATCATGGTTTGGGCAGGGATTTCATTGGGATATCGCACCGACCTGCAAATCTACAGGCGAGGTTCTGTGACGGCTGTACGGCATCGAGATGAATCCTAGACCCCATTCTGAAACTGTACGTTGCAGCAGTTGGTCCTTCTTTCGTGTTAAGGGACGATAATGCGCGTCGCCCCAGAGCTGCCATCGTTGACGACTTTCTGGAGATCGCGCGTATGGAGTGGCCGCCTTACTCGCCGGACCTTAATCCAATTGAAAATCTTTGGGACGCTCTCAGCCGTGCTGTAGTCGACGTTTTCCACCTCCAGTCACTCTCAGAGCTTTGGAAACTGCCCTACAGGAGGAATGGCGATTACTGGACTCTGCTGTGGTTGATCACCTCGTAACAAGCATGATCGCATGCTGTAAACTTTGTATGCAGGTGAGGGGTGCTCACATACCCTCTTAATGTCGGTTTTTATTGTTTGTTTTGAATGTACACATCATTTTGTTAATGACGCAAATATGACATCATCTTATAATTTATAAAAATTCAATATTTTGTTTATCTCTGTATGTAATTCTTTGTTTTGTTTCATGAATAAACATAGAGCTACTACTTGCAGCATTTCAAGTTAATCAAAGTAGAACTTGGACATTTTTTCGCATTTTACCGCTCCGTGCTTAATTTTTGGAAGTGAGTGTATGATAAGGATTTAACGAACTACAAATTAAAGTCAGAGGTAATGTTGTATGAAATTTCTTGGATGGTAATAAGTAGGGCAAGGCATTTGATGATTTTGCATCTTTTTTCCACGAAGGTTGAAACATGGCTGATATGTATGAAAATGTGTAACATTAAATAATTGGTTAAATAAAGGCAATTCGTTAGGTCATTTTTTTTGCATTTTCCTGCATTTTTTTAGGAATAGGTCATTTTGTGGCAATTTTTAGGTCATTTTGAGCATTTGTAGAAGTTTTTTTTTTTTGGAAGGAATGGCATTTTTATTAAACTGTGAGATTTAATTCAGTATTTTTGCTTTTTTGCTTGTCCTAATTCAAGCCAACAAATTTTTCCAGGAAACCAATAGAACCGCTATTCGCAAAAGAGTTCCTACTAAATCTCGTTTTATATTAAGTATTGTATAATCGTTTTTTTTTTTCTCTATTTTATTGCCATTTTTTTATTTTTCCGTCATTTTTTTTTGCTATTTTTAGGTCATAAATGCATTTTTTATTTGTCATTTATTAGCAAATTATAGATCATTAAATGCCTTACCCTAGTGATAACTTAATCACAACAATGGAGTTTCCTTTTGTTTGTCAAAAGATAGAGAATCTCAAAGAGAGAATAGAAGACGATGATAAAAATCAAATTAATGATAGTGATTGATTCATTATGGATTTGTTGAAATTACGAATTCAAGAAGAAAGCGAATTCAAAGACGAATTCAAGAAATATATATATATGGGGGTTTCAACCTATCTGCAGCATGGAATGAACTACATTACAATAAAACGAGAACATCGTTGTTTCAATCATTTCATACCTTCTTTATTAATTATCATCTCTACACGTCATTCCCTGTATAATGGGAACCGGGTTTCTTCAACGTGGGTACAGACAGGCGGGCGTTGGGCTGACCACCCGAACTCCTCTCAATCCTGGGGTAATGAAAAGCTAGAAAGAAGTCTTACCTTCAGTATCCCTTCTGCCATCGTGGGCCCCAGTGAAATACACCTCATCTATTTCTATATGATATCAATAATAAAGATTTAATGGATCTTTTTTTGACTTTTGATTCAATTAAACCCTTCCAAGAAAACGTAAATTTCAATAGTAGTGAAAATAAGCACATGAACAAAATAGGAATTTGCCTTTCTGATTTTAGATTATGGGAAAGAAATTGGGAACGGCCGTTTCGTCCTTCTGCGGATTCGTCAGCCCAATTCCTGCCTTCCCCTAACCGAATCAGAAAGGCAAGACCTAGTTAGTGTAAGCCACCGCC
>JAFIDM010008419.1:50707960-50758702 GCA_023159025.1 Thereuonema tuberculata | reverse complement strand
AACTTTTAAGACCTGGGTCTTTCTTTCTTTTCTTTGTACAATGCAAGAAGTGATACATTGGCAACCTTAACTACTTTAAAACGAACACCAGGAATATCTCCTACGGCATGACCTTTACGACCGAATCCTGCCACCAAAACCTCGTCATTTTCCTAGGAAGAAAAAAAATAAAAATTAGTGTAATTGTTTACTTTAAATATTACTCAAAGACTTCCGGTCTTTATAAATTATACTCTTAAAAGGCATTAACTAAATTTTATTCATATTATTGATTAAATTCAATTATAAGATTATTTTTAGACAATAGAAAGTATAACATTTATAAAGATGCTTCTATAATTTCAAATTTCACTTTTGTATTGATTCTTGAAATAATAACTAATAAAAACCATTCATAAACAAAATTTGGTTGCCTGCTAGACATCCAAAACGAGATTCAACCACTGCAGCAGAATACAGAGGAAATAGCAAACGCACAACGATTCAACATAAGTCAATGAAGTGCTTGCTAATTCATTTATTTGGGCATTTACTAGTACCAACAGATTCTCATTGAACTTTAATCTTGTTTTTACTTCATTTTTCCTAACTTAAAGGCCCCTTTAGATATACCATTTCAACAGACAAACTGTGCACCATGACGGGATGGAAACCACATTGCCCCACCTGCTCTAATTTAGAACGTGTTCTACTTTCAAAAAGATGGCATGCCATCTCGAAGCAGCGATCTGACTCCAACGTGCCTGGTGGTGAATTCAAGAACTTGAAGTCCTATCAATTTATATCTGTTGATTCAAAACTACTAACTACAAAAATGATTTTCAGGAATGGAGGTTATCTTTTCCTTATATTTTCAGGGATGCTTCCAGAAATAGCTACATTATTAGCCAAAATCATAACAGAATTCCGGCCTGAAACTTTGAAGCGATGCGAGCGGTTGAAATCTCGAAAACAAATCATCGTTGGTTGAGATTTAATGAAATATCGAAACTGAAAACAAAGAAATACAAAAAGATAAAAAAAAAAAAAAATGAAATACTTCCTGTTTAAATTAATTAAAAACATTCTTTCGCCTATTCGATGTATTGAAAAAATAATTTTTATATAAATCAATGCTATTTTTTCATAAATAAGTGTAGGTATGACGACAATTGAGAAGTGTAATTTTCCGTCTGATGGAAGGCGATATGGAACATTTAAGACAAAGAGTTCTAAAGCTTTTTATTCACTGGCAATCCACCCCGACATTGCCATTGATGTAGATGGCACGTCTATAGCAGCCTTTAGGGTGTGAAAGATGTGGCTTATAAGGATGGAATAGACAAGACTAGAGTGTATGAAGAACAGCACTAAAAGAAAATTAACAGGTATTTAACCTATTTCCTTAAATTATCTGATAAGAATTTTTAAGTTTCTTAGAGTGTTAACAAAAAGAATGTTAACTACATGACATAACCACAATTTGCCAAAGAAAGGAATGTTTTAAAGAAATTTGAACTTTAAAGAATTGAGTTAAAAGGAAACTTGATTTGACCTGTGAACAAGTGACTTTGACAAAGCTGTCTGAAGCTAATCACTACGGAACTTCTTAAAACAAATCAAATTTCTGAAACATGGTAAAGATTTTTTTAAAAAGCAAACCTCTTCATCATTAAATACCAGAACAAATCTATCATATACATATCAAATATTTAGTAGCATTAAAGTGAGTCATACACCTGCTTAAATATGATACACAATTTTAATGAAGTAAGAAAATACACGACTAGTTTCGCTCCCAGAGAGGGGGCCTCTACAAGTGTAATAACAATGAAATACAAGTTAATTTATAGAGAACAATTACAGTAGGAAACAGAATAAAACTAAGAACTTCCGTTACAGCTGCATGATTGGTACAGTGACGTTCCGGAAAGGCAAGTGCTGCCGGCAGCAGCAGGACAAGGAATGAAAGGAAGTGACGCCTTTGGATATTCGGGATCCAATACCATTGACAAATGGGATGTAAACAAACAAACAAACAGTTCTACCGACAGGTGACCCATTTCTGAATTGCCGTTCCAATGATTATCGGCAGTTCATGCTCCGAAATTAAATTATTTACGATATAATAATTTAATTATTTTAAGTTTGAGTGATTTTAAAGTTATGAAAATATATATGCTTGAAAGAAATTTTTTTTTTATTTATTATTAAATAGAAGTGAATGAGGTGAGATAATAAAAATATGTAAATTATAAAAAAGTCATGACGTAAAAGTATTAGAGACTCGAAAGCATCACATGACTAGTGAGCGACGTGGGAGTCCGATGCCAGACGTTGAAGTGTGAAGTCCGCTGTGTTAGTGAAGATGGGAGATGTCCCTTGATCCAATGAGTATTATTGGAGTCATGCAGTCGAGAGAAGGTATTAGTTATGAACAATTTAATTGAAACGACAAATGGGTTACGTCGAAAGGAATCGTTCAATACCGAGAAATTATGGATTGCAAGTTAGTAATCGACGAAGTGAGTTCCGTCGAAATGAATCACTAAATGAGAGTTTTAGTAAAAGAACTGAAGCGGCAATTAATTAGTAATGAAGATAATACTTTTAACAAGATATCAGAATTACTGAAGATAGAATTAAATATGATAACTAGGTCGAGTGAAATTATTTAAGAAGGACTTAATACATTATTCCAAGGGGATAGTTATTGAATAATTCGAAGTTTCCTTAAGCAGTATTATTGTCGAACGTAATAAGGTGTCAAGAGTAAACGAACTGTAAAGTATTCTAAAATAAATGGTAAAATAAAATTACCGAAGTATCTGAGAACATTAAGAAGATAGAATTAATTTATATTAATCCAAAGATATCAGTGTTCGAAGACCGACTTATCTCGGACCCTGTATCGTGTGAAGGAACTGAAGTGGACTCGACTAAAGAAAACGAACTCAAGAAAGCTGAGTGGTGTGAACCAAAAGCATAAGGAAATACTAAATATTTCTAAGAATAGAAGACCTATAAGCAAGAAGGCATTTAGGCATCGTTTACCTGAAACGAAGTAAGGAAATATAAAGAACTACAACTCGAAGGTATTAACTACCGAAGTAGTTACTCAAGAAAGAAAAAAAAAAATTTTTTTTTTTTGTTCTACTAAATAGAACTCGTATGTTTAGAGAATTCAAGTCTATGAAGGCATTTAATAATCATTTGCAACTAGCAAATCTGGATAAAGAAGTTTCGTAAAGGCTACGGACTTTAAGTAATTATTAATTGAATTACGGTAAAGTTAAAAGAAGATAAACAACGGGTTATAAGTTGAAGTTAAGTGTGCAGCTGTTTGTATTTTCCAAAGGATACGTGGAAATACATCATATGGCGAAGAAGAGAATCGTCATATTTAAAGTGCATTAGGAATTAAATTACTGTTAGTGATTATGTGCGAATCATATTAAGTGCAAAAGTACAACGCCGTGTTTTAATTGATCCAAGAAGTAGGATACCCCAAAGTGATCAACGCAGGTGACAGCTGAAGTTACAACGTTATTGTAAGTACTTTAATTTTATTATTTCCCCTTTTGGATGGGGCAAGATAGTGCAGTGAGAAATAATCAACATGCTATTGTTCCATACTGATACTGGAATGGATTCAGATTAATCTTCTTAAGATAAGTGTAACTATAAAGTATGTATTAGGTGAAAAGTCATTACCTTTATATCACATGGTGAAAGAGAAGTTATTATTAATTTATAATAGCATGCAAGTGATAAGGCGTTATCTTAAATGATAATAAAAGTAAATTATATGATTTAAGTGAAATAGTGAACAATGAGTTGTTGCATTATAAGTGTGTGAACTAAGAGATTAATAGAGAATTGCTTTAATGAATAAAGTAAAGTAAATTATTTAGTGATAGGAAAACTAGATAGAAAGTATAGCATTGAAAGAATGTTTAATACACGTGATTAGTAAGTGTATAACAGTGCATCTTAAGTTAATGAACTTTTGGAACTATGAAAGAAGACACCAGAGACTAAGTAATACTATTGTACATAGGTGTATTGTATCCAAGAATTTTAAAAGAATACCAAAATAAATTTTACATGAAATTTATAACGTTCTGCCTAATTTTATTGTATACACCTCTGCTTAATAGTAGGGATCTGCGCAATTACCCAGCAGTTCAGAAATGGGTCGCCTATCGGTGGAACTGTTTGTTTGTTTACATCAGGTTTGTCAATGGTATTGGCATCCCGACTATCCAAAGGCATCACTTCCTTTGCCGAGAATTCATTCCTCGTCCTGCCGCTGCTGGCAGCACTTGCCTTTCCAGAACGTCACCGTACCCATCATGCAGCTGTAATGGAAGTTCTTAGTTTTCTGCTGTAATTGTTCTCTATAATTTAAAACTTGTATTTCATTGTTATTACACTTGTAAAGGCCCTCTCTCGGGGAGCTAGTAGTTTATTTTCTTACTTTATTAAAACTGTATCATATTTAAGCAGGCTCACTTTAATGCTATTAAATGATTCTCAGTACATGTAAAAGATTCTATTAAATATAAATATCTTAATCAAATAGTTACTTCAAAATTGCCTATATGTATATAATGAACTATTCCATACCTCTATGAAATTTAAGCAACCGTCTCTGGGAACGAAGGCTGTGATTTTCTTGCCATTCTTGATTAACTGGACACGGACACACTTACGAATAGCCGAATTGGGCTGTTTGGCCTCAACACCTCTATAAAAGAAACAAAGCAAAATGCAAATTAGGAAGTGAACATTCAAACTACATCAGTTAAAACTATTGAGATTTAATTTCACATACTGGAATGTAATCATGATTATCAAAACGAAAAAAATCAGTTTAATGCAAGTTAGTGCATACAACATTGAAAGTTAAGTGTTATCTAGACTTATTCAAAACTATTTTAAGGCAGTTGAGACTAAAAACCATGAATTTTTTTTGCAATTGTCAATTTTTGTCACATTTCTGCTGGATAAAACTGCAATGATTCACAACAGTGAAAAATTGAAGCAGGTTAATGAATTATCCAACAACAGAAACAATTTGGCACTAAGGCATTATATTATTATTAAAAAAAAACAAACAAACTTTTATTTTTTTTCTTGGGAATGTTCACCTTACAGAAAAAAACAAGGTTGTGATAGAGATAAGTAAACCAATCACAATGCTTCGCAACGGCTTCTGATATGAATGAATGAAGAAAATTATTCATAAGTTGTTAATACACTGAATTCCTAAAAATGATTTAAAAAGAAGGATGAGTAGAGTACAGATTGAGTCACCTTTACTTTAGAATAGACTGCGCCGGGGTGGTCTAGGAAATGCGCACGCGAGTCTGTTTGCAACCCCATGCTATCTTACCCACCCCTATTTATATGGAATTATATGGAATAAATTTAATAATAAATAAATAATAATCATTCTTAACTTAACCTTGATAATATACTGAATTCCTAATAATGATTTTTAAAAAATCACTATTTATTTGAAATAATCGTCATTCTTAGCTCAAACCTTGTTAATAGACTGAATTCAATAACTTTCAATAACAATGTGATACTAATTTTAGAGAAAATAAAAGTAGTTATCAAAATCTCAATTCTAAAGGATTACATAACCATTATCTCAAAATGTCATAAGAAACTGTGAAAAGATTTAAAATGGGGAGAAAAAAATTAAGAATAAGAATGGCCCATGAGGGGATCAAACCCACGACCTTCTCGTTATTAGCAAACAGCTCTAACAAACTGAGCTAACAGAAGCCGTTGTGAAGCATTGTGGGATACTTGTCCACAGACAGACAAACCGGAGCTATAATGCTTCAATCAGAAGCCTAAAAAATTGGCAACCAGTAGTTGTCGACCAGTTAACTAATCACACTGTCAAATCTGCATACTGCCTTCCATGCACAGACAGAAGCACAACACTGGTACTTATTTAATCAACAGTTGCAAAAAAAAAAAAAAAAAAATTGTAATGGGAAAGTTACTTTAATGACAATTTATTAATCTATTAAAAAAATAAATAATATACAAAGAAAAATCCTTCTCATGAAATTTCATGATCATTTCCACAACTATTTATTTTGGGGGAGTTTGTATTACTGTTGATTTCTATTAGTTCAAGGGGAAAAAAAAAAGTTTGATAATTTTTTTTTTCTTTTCTGGGGAGAAGACTAATACTTTAACTTTTATTCACATAACTCATTAAATGTAATAAACAGATATTACTCTTAGACACATTACAAAAGCAAAATATTTATAAAGATACATTTTATACAGATTCCCAAAGTAAAAAAAAACTAATAAAACAAAATTTTGAACCATTCCTGGAACTTTGAAGCCAAGTGGCTAATTAACAAGGAACTGGCCACCTCTGAAGGTGGGGAGAACAAAGTTTTTTGATGGATATACAGCTCACTTCGATTTAAAAAAAAAAACTGCTCTACCATATACATCCAGTTTGGGATACTAGGAATTACAAAACAGTTCATCAGCAATTATTCCTTAAAGATATGATTTAATTTACAAATGCTGATTCGGTCAAAAATATTATTCCCATAAAACTTATACTAAACAAATTTGAATGCATTTTTCACCACTCTGTGTAGCAGGGATTGCTTACGGACACATAAGCATCACTCCATTACCTTAAGTACTCAAGTAGCAAAGCCAAAACTTTCAAAAATCTCATGGGGATTATACAAAGCATTCGAAAGTGCTTTTGCCAAAAAGGAAACCCTTTCGCTGCATCTTTTCATTACTGCATTAAAAAATCATTACTTATCATTTTTGAATCATTCAATTAATTTTGATGCAGTTTTCAAAGTTTTTGTCAAAGGTTAAACTGTGCTTCTTTTAAAGATATAATTCATCCCTACGGAGTATTTTTTGAAGTTGTTTGTTTTTGGCGATATTTCTTTGAATAGTAAAATATTCCAAGTTTTATGCACTATCATAAGTAATAAATGATAGTTAAGTTGTTACGATTAAGTAATATCGACATATATATAATACACAAAAATATTAGTATATTTGTCATTTCTCTGTCTCATACACTGGGCAATGCCGGATTATTCCACTTGTCTTTAAATACATGTTAAATATCATGTCAGATAGTTGCTGAAAATACTAAGTTACTATGTAAACCCCGTCTGCCTGTAAAAAAAAAAAAAATGACTATGTTCCTATACTTACACTTTTTCTAATACAATTCCTTTGGCATGTGAAGCACCACCAAAAGGATTGGCCTTCCATCGAGTACCCAAATGGGCCTTCTTGTAGTCCTTGTCATTCCATCGCTGTTCTCTGCGATGAGTACGGTGCTTGCGAGCAGCGCGCAAACCACGAGGCTTTCCTATAAAAGAAATTTACTGCAATTACAATACGGAATTATATCAAAAAGAAAAACGTTCTGATCAACACATCGACTACACAACATTAATCTGAAATTTCCTAAAGAACTTTAATTGTATTCATCTCTCAAATTCTTTGGTATGTAGGAACATAAGCGCAGTATTTAAATTTAAGAACATTTCACAAAAAAAATATGTTATCTTATATTTGTCACAATATCTCAAATTGTCAAGACTCTTTCTGAATTATAAGTAATGGCAAAATCACAAAGAAGTAGTTGCATCATTTCTTTCATCTAAGAAATAGAGCTATAGTTTTTGATCACATGATTTTGTCAAATCACATATCAAAGAAATGGGATTGGTGCTACTTTTAAAAGCCTATTAAATTAGTTGAAGAAACAACCAGCAACTAGATCCAAAACTTTTAACTTGCAGTTTTCGCTAAGAGTACAGCTGTATGAGCGTTTTGTTTATAATTTCTATGCAAGTGGAGTGCATGTAAACGAAACTTTGTGAATTTAAGAAGAGAAACAAACATGTTGTTTCAACAACAAATCAAAAAACTTTTGCATATTCTAGTACACAGAATGATTCAGAAATACTGTTTATTTTCTGAAGATGATTTCTTGACTGGCATTTAAGTCCATAATAACATTGGATTCAGTCACCAGTGGAGTTGTTACTTCACCTCAGCTTGTGTGTTTAATCTCCCTTGTTGCTAACATTACTATTTTACCAAACAATTGGTGCTCAGTAATGATTCCTCACTAAAATTTTTCAGAAGATCTAAGATGCTACTCTACGGTGAAACTTAGTGATGAATGTATCAAGAAAATCACACGAGTACTGTTGTCTCAGTATTAAAACTGCAATGAATCTTCTACGTAATTTGATAATTGATCAGCAATTTCAGATCTACAACATAGGGAAGACAATTACAGTTCCTTCAAACCATGGCTGTGGAGTCGTCAGTTTTTTGATGGAATCAAAAATTACTAAATTACAAGGTCAAAAATTTTTTTTTTCAGACCAGTCATGAAATCAGTAAAATTTTGGTTGAGTCCGAGAAAAAAAAAAAAAAATTCACAACTCCACAGGCCAACTATAAACAAATGGACATCTTTAATATCAAAAAGTGCAATTATTAGTGAAATTTTAATTCAGTCGGAGAAAAAACAAACAAACAATGAAATTGAAAGTTTTTTGAAGTTTATAGATTAGCTATCAAAACTGTTTACATAAAAAAAATATAAAAAAGATAATTAACACATTAAAACATTTTGAATAAATTAATTTTTTTTAATTTAGAAAGATATTTTTTAGGTTTGTAAGTGAATGAATTAACATTTTTACCCTCTTTTAAACAGGTTTTGAAAATGACAAATTCTATACAAAACAGTATTTGACAATTGTCGATGCTTAAACTATGACACTTACAAAAATTCAAATCTTGAAAACAATAACCTATGTTAACTTAGTATGTGGCTTTGGCTTCATTTTCTCGTAGTCATATTTATTACAATAAAGTTCCCAAATGGTAAGACGATGCAGTGGACAACAAAATATATTAAAAGATAATGTAAATTCTTACAATTTAAGGAATAATCATCATCATCTAATGAAGTTATAGATCTATTCTTTCTCTTGTTTCGCATGAACTAAGATTTTTAAAATCTAAAACATTTTCTGTAGTCTACTGATATTTCCACGTCATAAATAAAATGAGCAGTTTCTACTTTATTCCTTTCCGCGAAAAATTCTTTTTTTTATTTTTAATAAATGGCTAAACGAATATTTTAAAAGTGTTCAAATTTTTCTTGATTTTTCAAATCTTATTCAGTCACTTAATACATTAGTTGTAAGATAGCAAGATTTACTGTATGGGGAAGAAATTAAGCATTAATACGATATAAATAAATGGAATATGTTCACTTCTTTTCTTCAACAAAATTTACTTCAATGACTGAAGGGTTTTTTTTTTTAATCAGATGAAAGAAAAATCAGTAACAGAATTTGTATCAAATAGATTCAATAATCATGTACTTTATTATTTCATTTAGTAATTAACTATGTTATTCTGATTTTAACCATATGTATAGAAATGCTTTACTATATTTATATGTAAGTAATTTTTTAAATGCTCGTCCATAGTTAATTAAGAAACTTTTGAAATGTCGGCTTCTTATAAAAATTTCTCAAATTAATCTCAGAACCGATTGTTTCTTCTGTTTCATTAGATATTTATATAAAAAATATTAGTATGTTGTATTCCGACAAGATTATTTTCACAATTCTAATAATCATTACCAGACATTTACATAAAGCTTTTAAAATTGAGATAACATTTTTCAATAATATTTACTCATTTTTTTTTTATTTTTTTTTTAGATCCAATGCATTGCTGAATTTAAAATTTATAATATACAATAGTGCTGAAGTCTTTGTCCATTTTACAATTTAAAATGACAGCAATTATATAAATTCACCACGTGTAAGACACCGACATTTCGTTAGGCTTAAGTTCTGCTAAGTTAAATCAAATTTACTTTCTTTAAGCTTTCCTAAACTTACAGATTACAGCGTCAAAGCAGAGTAGATGACTTATTGTCTTATTATGTGGTACAATAAAACAAGAAAGATTCTTTTATCTAAATAAAAATTTCGAAAATCAATCGCACAAAATTTACAACATACCCATATTGCTTGTGGAGCTTGGAGAAAAAGGGAGGACTACGAGCCTCGCTTTGGAATTAGGTCATGTGATACAAAACACGTGACTTCCTTTCATTTCATCTAAGCAAGATGGCTGCCCTAGGGAAGATATTAGCTGTGGCTATTTTACAAAACATATTTATTTCCTCTATTTTCGGTTCTAACTATGTACCGATGTTGTTTTGGGGGAAAAATAGGCAAGTAAAAAATTATTTTTTAGCAAGAATTTAACGAGTTAAATGTGGTCTTTTCTTGGAATTAAAATAAGTTTTTCCGCAGTCGTATTAAACAGTAGTGGGAGTAGCCCTTTAGTTTAAATGAATTACTCGACGGAGACCTCCTTTACATATTCGACATTCTAGATAAATATAAGGAACAGAAAGCTTGTATTCTCATAGTTTAAGCCACTTAACAAGCTGAATTATAAAAATACAAATGTGATATTATTTTCATAGGGAGTTAATATCGAAAAAGTAAATTTATCAGATCTGGGTTTTATCTAAATTTTGCAATTCTTTCTATTTGCATATTTAACCGGGTAAAAGATACCACTACGAATGATGGTCTTAATATAGGGATAGGAGAAACCGAAATACCAGAAACAAAGAAAAAGAAATTTAAAGTGATGTTTTACTTCCTTAATTTTTGTTTCGAAGAATTCTTTAGTAAAATGTACAAATAATAGCAGTATACGTAGTTCTGCATTGCTAACACTAATAGAAAAGTAATGAGACAATTAATCCGTTTTGTTTATCTCAGAAAATGAATAGGTTTAGTTTTAGTTAAATGCAAAGACCAAGTCGACTGATAGAAGTGAATAAGCAGAAATAAACTCGTTTGATTGCACATCTGTTCATGTGGCTATATGAGAGATCAAACTAATCCATTTCTAGATTGTTGGGTCTCTCTTACAGCCAGAGAAATCCAATGAGAAGAATCCAATTACTGCAGCATCGTCAGTCGGTGGTTATTAATGTTTTCCATGTCATTTCCTTTTATCACTGTCAACCATGGTTTCTTATTGTAGATAATCATGCAAAGATCTGCTAAACAAGCAAAACCAAAGTGGTAGAATTGAATTGGTAAAAGTCTAAATAATCTCTTTATTAACTCCAAATAAACTGTAAAAAAAAAGGCTTGACAAAATGGGCCGGTGAGGCCCATGAAATATTGCCATTGGTGTTTATTTGGAGTTAATAAAGAGATTATTTATGACGTTAATTTGGAAGAATTTGTTATTTATTGGTAAAAGTCTAGTTTACGGTACCGGGTGTTTTTTTGTTTTTTTTTCAACTTCTGGTGCGGAAAGTTTTTCTACAAACAAGGTTTTTGGAATGGCAAAAATTGTTTCGAAAGTTACCAACAGATACATCTTGAAGCTGAGCAGACCTCACCTAACCTAACCTACAGCTGATCGGAATAAACACTTCAGTCCTTCGGACCTCATTTGGATGAAATTTGTTCTAAGGGTTGATTAATGGGAAAAAACATTTCGGTCCTTTGGACCTCATTGTTTCAAAAGTTAGCAACAGATACATCCTGCAGTTAAGGTCTACGAAACATCCTATTGGCTGGTACCAGATTCTAAACTTTAGCCATTGAATTTTATATATTATAGGGAATCGTGACCTTGGTAGTACCCTTGAAATTCTGAAGCTTGTTAGCTGTTCCAAGTAAAAATTGGAAAGGGTGCTTTCAACAGAATTCCAGCCAGCTTGGCCAAGGCTGATATCTATTACACCTCAATTATCCCTAAAATACAGTTGCACTGAAGCTTAGCCATTACGACAATTGATTTTTGCATTTTTATTTATTTATTGTTAATTCTTATGAATCTCTGCTTCATAATTCTTTGGCTGAAGAAGCTCATCATCCTAAGGTCTCAAAATCAAGTTGTTAGATTTATAATCACCTGCATCTTGATTAAGGAATGTCACATGTTTGTCTTAACTTAAATTGTCATTGTGTACTTGAATTTGTTACTCCACTTACTCTTTAGGCCAGGAATTCCGGACTTTGGCCAACCATGTAGTTTCTGGGTTACATATTTTCTGTTGGTCCTTTAGACTACTTACGAATTCATGTTCTGCTTCTTATTAAGCACAGGACATAGTCTAAAATTTGATATAAATTGAAAACAACTAATGGAGGGAAGGGGGAAAGATTTGTATTGATTTTTAAAGATATTAATATCATTAATTGCTTATCTGTAATCTGCTGCTAAATCTAGAGAAAAATGTTGCACTCTGCAGAAAGTCTACAATATATTTTCACTCTTAAGATTGAAATGAAATCATTAGGCATATTTGGGTGCCAATCATTACCGAATTTTGGTTTTCAAAAAGAAAAATGTAATTTATCGTATTAATTCTTTTTAATACTTAAATATATATAATTTTTTTTTACCTTTTTAGTGAAGAACTGTTTGGCAATATCCCATCTGCTGTTCATAAAGTTTCAACTAAAGATTTCCAAAATGAAATTCTCAATAAAATGACTGGACATGAGGGTGCTGTAATTGTTTTCCTTCAGGATTCGGTGAGTAATAGATTATATGATGATAAAATTTAGTAACAGCTGAAATCCAAGCAACATTTTAATACATTGTGTAATTAATATATGTTAATGTATAGTAACAAAACCTAAGCTGTTGTATAGTTTCATATGAAAAATGGCAAAAATGAATTCCAAGATATTCAAGTAGTGAATCTTTCATTTCAGTATCTTCAATAGAAAAAATTTTTGCTTTTAAAAATCTTTTACACTTTAAGAAATATGAAGTAGAAGACTTAAGAAAATCGAATCAAAATCAGTAAAAAAGTTTCGATTGCAATGATAAATTAAAAGACTACCATTTCTTTGCCTTTACTTGAAATAGAAGGGTTCAATATCAAAAATTAGACACATTTTACATGAAAGAAAACGGGGATAAAGTCTAGTATTGAAGGCCTCCATGTTTCTCTCAAATAATATAACTAATCTTTCTTTACTTGAAAGATTACTACATCAGTTATTAAATTCATCAACAAAAATTGAAGAAATTAAGTTGATATTAATGACATTGGGGGATAACATTTGCTTTTAACAAATGTTACTTCATTATAGACAGGCTTAATATCAAAAACCTATAATATGAAGTAGAAAAACCATGAAATTTGATGCTTGGAGAGAAGCTACAGAATTGTTAGCAATTAAGGAATAGCAAAGGAAAAGAATTTAAGTTAATTACAAAATACATATAAAATTTTGTAATTAAGGCAAGTTCCAGTAAAGCTCTGACATCAGGCATTACCTGAATTAACAAGGAAAGAAACCTTTTTTTTTTTTTAAAAAAAAACAAAACAAAATTCGGTTTTTCTGCTTTTTATCATCAAAGAAAATTTCATTAATTTTGCATATTTTTAATGTTAAAAAGTAAACATTTTTTCATTAGCATTAGGTTTAAATAACAATTTTTATCAAACTTGAGTTTTGTTAAAGATGTTTAGCATTAAGTATCATCAAAATCATATCTGGAATAAACTTCAAACAGACACAATTTAGGTAATATATCTTTTCACAAGCACAGGCACATAAAAATTGCAATTTGTAGAAATCAATTAATTCAGCAAAACAAAGCATTTAAATTCTGTATCTGTAGATTTCTGAATTTTTTTTATTGAATATTTCATTGAAATTATCTAAATATTTTGTTGTTTTTTTTTTAATTTGCTTTATAGTTAAGTATGGAAGACTTCAGTATTTATGGTAATGCATACGGGAAGGGAAAACAGCCAAGTTCATTTCAAAATTTAGAGGTAAGGCAATTTTCTAAATACGAATACTTTTATAAAGACTAGTGCCAAGTGCACCAAACTTCAATTAACTTTGACAGCTGCATTGTGGACGTAGCTAAAATTAGTGGGGGGGGCTGCTGCAGAAAAATTTTAGCCTTTGCTTTAAAATTGTGTTAAAGAAAACAAACATGTATAAAAAGAAAATTTATTTATAAACTTGATAAATTTCTTTTTATACATGTTTGTTTCCTTTCACACAATTTTAAAACAAAGTCTAAAATTTTTCTGCAGCAGCACCCCCCACTAATATTAGTTACGTCCACAATGCAGCCGTCAAAGTTAATTGAAGTTTGGTGCACTTGGGCATAGATGATCTATCAATAAAGTTCATGTAGTTATTACTTAACTGATAAGAAGCATTGAACGAAAGCACGAAAATGAGTATATCAGCCAGAGTGGACAATTTACCCAATTTCTTACAATTGCCATCAATTTTCAAAAGATTTGGAAACAAACTTGATTTTAATTATCCTATTTTGTTAGGAAACTGAGGTTCATTCAATCAGTGTGAAATCTGTGTGGGTGTCCTGCACCCATCCCTGAATAACTTTTGAACTACTTGATGGATCTTGTTGAAACATGGCATACATATTTAAGGACATGAGGTGATCTAACTTTAATATTTGAAATTTTTCCGTGAGGGTCTTTGTTGAAAAATAAGCTAATGACAAAATTTCCCAGAACTTCATTACTGAACTGAAGTATTGAATTTCATTCCATGTCTTAAACATTGGATATGAATCTGCTTGTTAATCCTCTTAATATCTGCACGAGATTGAATATAATTATTATTAAATCAAATTTAAATAATGTGGATTTTTTTTTTTTTTTTTTCAGAAATTCAATACTGTTTGATTGCAGCAGATATAATTTAAAAATAAACAACCTCTTTTCATTTGTTCTATTTTTCACGATTTAAAATAAAAACATAAACATAAATCTTAAGGAAAGTAGACTTTTGAAGTTCTTTCAAGAACTCGTTTTTTAGTCTTCTGATCTAGATCAGCAGACTAATACCGTATTTACTCGCATAATTTCCTTTTAAATTCGACAAAAAAAGGGGGGGTGGGGAAATCACGCGATGTTTTTCAATTTGAGGAAAAAAAATATGGTGAAAGTGTAAGGAAAACTATGTTAAATATTGATTTTTAAAGCAAGAAATGTAATTAACAATTTTATTAACACGTAACATTTAAAATATAAGAAATCATATCTCAACATTTGTTTTTTCTTCAAAGTACAGTTAAGCAATAGGCATGCACAGCCCACCATCTTTATAGCTGTTCACCGCATGACGTCAGCATCAGCTGCCTGCTAATAGAGAACTTACCTTTATTCGCGAACTTCACGTTTTCACAAAACACTCGAAATTGTTGTACTGATTCAGAAGGAGTCTGCTCTTGTACTGACCGGGGTGGGGGGGTGGAATCTTCCCCTAAAGTAGCGTGGGATAGAAAAATGCGGAAGTAACGGCACATTGTCGCGTCGTCGTGAGTTGACCGCCAGTCAAAGTCATGTTGGAAACGCGTTGAAGTAGAGGTGGGGAAATTATGCGATAAAAATGAAAACTGAATTTTGTAATCCACAAAAACTGGGGTGGGGAAAATACGCGATGGGGGAAATTATGCGCGTAAATACGGTATTCCCGTTTTGTCTGTCGGTCTGTGAACAAGTATCATTAAAATCTCATTAAATTTTAATGGTTAAATTATTATGATTGCACAATAATTGCGTCTTTTGCACTCGCAACAAACACATTTATAGGGGTTGTTGCCATTGTCAAAAGGCGCAATTGTTGCGTTTATGGAAATAAACACAAGGAAATTAAAGCAATATCAATGATCAGAAGACATTGCGAAGCATTGTGATGGGTTATCAATCGCTTTCCCTACCTTGTTATTATTTAGGCCTTGAAAGTGCTTAAGTTTTGAAAGAAAAACAAAAGTATGTGAAAAGTCCTATAAAGATATTTAAGTAGTTGAATAAATACTGCTTTGTTTTCATGTGAGGAAATTGACATAAAAAGCATATGTGGTTTTCTCATCTTTAGTTAAAGTATTGTGAATTGCCATTGTGCCTTGCAGTACTGTGAATGCAGAATTTTGACATTAATAATATTAGGTTCAGTTAATGTTATAAAAAAAAAAAAAAAAAAAAAAAAACTTGCATTATTTGAAATTAGAAGCCCCTAGAATTAATGTCTTCAAACTGATATGAAACCTAGGAATAAGATCTTCCTTCTATTTCTTACTTTCAGATTTGTGTAAAAAACTTTTTTAAGCTTATTTAGTAACTGGATTCAGCAGCTCTTTGTGATCTATTTTCTCCCTTCTTTTTTTAGAATCAATTGCAGAAATCGCCCTCATACTTGTTATCTGCAGTGGATCCTTCACCTAAATTTCTCTCTCTATTGGGACAACAGTGGAAGATACATGAAGTGAATTACAGCCAAGAACCTGAAAAGATTAAAAATTTTGAAATGAAAAGGGGCAATATAATGGTTGTCCATTTGCCTGAAACAAAATACGGAAAAGATCGTTCTGTGTCCCTTCACAGCATAGGTAAAAATCCAAATTAGTTACTAGTATTCATTTAGAATTACCATAATAATCTATCTGATGAATTGTATTAAGTTTGAAACATCATAAATTAAAATCACCTTACTTCACCACCACTTTTTAGCATTTTTGAGTATTTAAACAAGTAGATATGCAGAATGATGATTTAATTGAATCGCAAATGTGAAAAAGGTACTAAATCAACTTTTTGCACTTTTTGAGTTAGGACTGAAAATGGGTTCAATTGTGTTCACCCCATGCCAAAATTTAAATTTAATTGGAAATGCCAAAAAATTTGAATGGGAACTAAATCAGGCTTTTCCAGTAGTCTCAGGAGGTCAAACACTTGAATACTGCTTTACATATTTTCATTATTTTTGCACTAGTCTTACATTGCCATAAGATACTATATATAACATATATATAAAACTTATATGATTAAGTTTGTACTAAAAAAAATTGAAATAAAACATTTTATTTTAACTGCAAAATGCGACAATATAATTGCAAAACACGGAAAAAGGTACTTAAGTCACCCATAATCTGGAAAAAGGTACCAAGTCGAAATTTTTAATTATGTCTTTGTACATTTGCATACTGACCTAAAACTAAACAGATGACAGTCATGGGTCGGCTTCACAGTTGTTTCACACCACACCAATGGATTTTTAATTGCTGGCTCTAGTTTTGAATGTGGAAGGTTTTTTTGTGTTTTCTCAGTTTGGTATTTCTATGACTTAGTACCTTTTTCATATTTGCGATTCAATTGTTATATTAGTCGAATTTGACTTATGACAGACTTGTTACTGGTTCTTTGGTTTTTAATTTAAGGTTCCCTCTGCCTGAAAGTTGCCCTAAGATATTCAATTTTTTTTTTCCCTCACAGATGACATTATAGGCTCAGTTGTGAAACAGTTGGAAACTCGTAACCCCTTGTTCATGTACACTGGTCAGCAGCCATCTTGGGTAAGTCATATCATAATCTTTTTTATCAAATAACTGAGAAACATACTCATTTAAACTTTAAATAATAATGCTCATCACCAGCAAATAAATGAAATTGAAAACTGTATAAAGATGAGTTTGAATAGAACCAGCAGAAAGAAAAGAATCGGCTAACCAAGAATGTATAAAGAATGCACTCGTCCAATAGGAATCTTCAATGCCACATTACTTAATGATGTCTGAGGAAAAAAAAGTAATTCTTTGGGCGGGAGAGGAGGAGGTAAAAAAAAAAGAGAAGATATACAATTAATTTCACATGAAGATGAAATCTCTAACTAGCATGTATAAATCCACATGTAAAATCTATGTCAAATTGTTTAAGTGGCTTGTGTGTTACTTTTCAGTGCAAGTTTTTTCGAAGTGATAAGAGTCTGGGGGCTTTAAAAAACAATATCGGGTCCAGGGCTGTGGATTCGAGTTTGGAAGCAATTCTTGGATTGCAGGAGTCAAGAGTCAATAAAAAAATGTACCGACTTCAACTTCGACTCCTAACAAATTTAAATTATACTATAAATAGTATGTTAAAATTTCCTATTTCATAGACAATAATTTGACTAACTTATTTTTTTCTGGATATATTTTAAATTTAAGTTCTTTGCAAATCTCCACACACAACATATTTTATGATATTTATATCAATGAAAACGGCACCATATGAAAAACTTTAGAATGGCAAAAAAAAAGTATCAACAAAGTCGGATGTTAAAGAATTGAGTAAGGAAACGAAGGCACAGCATTACAAGAAAGGATTCGCACCCTGAGTTGTCGAACGTTGTGCCTTCGTTTCCTTACTCAATTCTTTGAATCATCGGGCACGTTAAATTTCTTTTCGTTTTAAAGTCTGATGTTTTTGAACACTTTACAATAACAACAGAAAAGTCAGGGAAACATTCTATATGTCAGTGTATTATTGAAGATGATGATTGTGAAAAAAAAGCTTGTCGTGCATTTATTTATTTTATTTTCTGTATTGATATATACAAAAAGAAGCCGGAGTCAAAGGTTTTATGCACCGACTCCACGGCCCTGATTGGGTCTGTTCTATTTTGGAATAATGCTGTAAAATAAATTGATTATTAGCTACTAAGCGAATTAAGACAGAAATGCCCCTCGTTGTAATGAATCACTATAATATGCAATATCAGATTTATTCTAAAGATCAAAAGTTTGTGGAAGAGTAAATTTCTCCAAATCTATAATTTGTTACAAATGCAAAATATAACATATAAGGAAGAAAATATACAAAGTACATCAAGTTTACTTTGATGTTGAAATTGCTAACATCCACCGCTCTCCAGTTATATCACTGTCTTTTGGTGATGGTTGTGACTCCCGCAAATAAGACTATCTGTTCTAATCCTTGATTCTATACTTCAATTTTTTTTTCTTTATATGCAGGAATTTCTTTGTTCAATAAACATTCTTTTTGCTTTTTAACTCGGTAGGAGGGTAAAGGTCCCTAGGATTGCCGAAAACCCACCTCTTTCCTTCACCTGCAGTGTAAAATTTCCGAAAGAACATTAATATTTTTCTTGGAATTTTTCCAACTTCAGTGTCAGATAGCAAGACCTACTATGCCTAATCACAAAAACAGAATATCCACAGAGAGAGGAGTAGTTGTGTATTTTGTTTCATCTATAGCAAAAATATAAATATATTTATTGAAAAAAGAAAAAAAAGAACTGATATGTTCTGTTTTGTCTTTCTTTAGATTAAATTGAATGAGATGACAATATTCTGTTTTCCTTCAGTTTTCAGGTCCCGAAGAGCATAATCGTGTCTCACGTAGTATTCTTTCCATCGCTGATGGAATTGGACATTTCATCGAGGATGACAAAAACAAGACTCTGCTGTATTCAAATAATATTACCTTACTGGTGAATGCAACTGAGTATTCTCTGAAAAACTTCAAAGCTTCATCCGCAGATGAGAATGGTACAACGTAAGTATTTTTGGAATTTCATTTATTTTTATAAAACAAATCATTTTGATTTCACATTATTCGCGTTTTACAACCATTTTCTGCTTATTGATTGGGCTGTGAAGTAAAGAAATGTTCATGCATTTTTCCATGTGTGAAAGCATCACTGAATGACTTAAATATGTCATTTCTGTGAATATTGACTATTTAAGTTTTCAACTTATTCATTTATATATATATATATATATATATATATATATATATATATATACAATATGGGCACAGAGAAAGCTAAAAACAGAGAAAAGGAGGAGAGACTGAAATGACTTTGTATTGTACTTCGCGTGGTCCGGTGGGACCCGATCATGAATAATAATATATATATATATATATATATATATATACATATACAGGTTAGCTGGAATGTTCCCATACCCCTATTATGTTATTATTATATTAAGGGGTACAGAGTACATATGCAGATTGTAATTCCTCTTTTTTATATAGTGAATGACCTGTATATCACTTGAATATGGGAAAGTTTGATTCTTGGTAGGGTGCATCCAATACATATGCAAACCACTTTTTCTTCCAAGAAATCGCTTCCCGTAGTTGCTTTACTTCAAATCTTAAAAAGTTTTTAATTCCTTAAAGATCAAAAGCTAACAGAAAACAAGTTATCATTGTCACATTCTTAAAGCATTTGTAACATATGTTATCATCATCAGAAAGTGCAACTTGACTCGACAAGAGATAAATTCATCTGGATTCTGTTTTAGTCTCAATTTATATGTCATTCGAGATAAGAATAAAAGAGTTTTAAGAGATTCACTATCAACAGTTACTTACTGATAGTATTTGTAATAGCAGGGTGACTGGGAAGTTCCCGGATATGTATATAATAACATAATAGGAGGTACGGGAACTTCCCGGCCACCATGTATAATTGAATTTTCAGAATCACTATATAGTGAAAAGAAGAACTAATCGTCTTAATTGTGTACAAGCTGCAGTACTTTGACAAAAATTTGTTCTCCAAGATTCGGATTACAGTATATATATATATATTGTATATTGTGTATATATTACAATATATATATTGTAATTTTTGTAAAATTAAAAAGAAAGAAAAAGCTTCCATTTAAGATAAATCAATAAGCTGAAAATTTTATATGAAACTCAGAATAGAGTAACAAGTGTTTAAGAAAATTGAAACAAATTAAAATAAAACCACAAAAAATCCTTGCACTACTATTATTCATTAGAGGAGAGTTTCTTATTTTAAAGATTTCAAAATTAAAAGATCTCATACTTAACATGGTATGGGAGGTACTTTTACATTAAAGTCCGTTACACTGCGGCCTCAAAAGACCTATTGTGTACTTTAAAGATCTCACATTATCTGATAAATATAGTTAGCAATAAAGTGCTGCTAAGGCAATCAGGAATATTTTACATTCACATTGGTAAAAATTCAGTCAGATATTCAAACAAGATATTTTTTCAGATTCTTAACCAAAAAAATAAATCCCATGTGGCTTATTCATGAACAAATGTGGTATTACATGTAATTGAAAATGTTTGAATTTTTAGCTTCATTGTAGTTTTCCTTTCTTTTAGGTTTGTAATAACTGCTGAAAGCGAGCCCAGTGTAACAGATGTGGAAATTAGGTAATTGAAAATTTACTTTCTGTATCTAGATTTATATTTAAGTAAAAACTAAGTATAAATTCTAATTTTAGAACTTGTGTTTTGCCTTTTTCTTTTTTAACCTAAGTTTAACAGATACTACTTACATGAAAATAAAAATTCAATCCACTATAAACTGATTCACTTGAGAACAGCAATCATCCAGTACCATCCAGAATATTTCCGAGATAGTGATCTTTTACATTTTTCCAACATATTTTGATTTTCATAAGCTGATTTGACCAAGCTCCAAAATTCGTTTTTGAGATATTCGCATAAATGAAAAAGCTTATATATTACTTCACATTTTTTATGGAATGAAGAGTGTTATAAATAAAAATGAAGATACTTTCACAGGACAATTCTGATCATTATCAAAATTAATAATATCCTTCAAAGGTCGTTAGTCACATGATGCACATCTTATTCGTCATGTTTAATTGATTGGCGTTTATTCAAAATTAATTTTCCGCAGAATTATGTTGAGAAATATATATATATATATATATATCGCCCGTAACACCCAATACTGGGTATGGACGCTCTCCTACCAGAGGAGTTTAGGCTAGATACCGCAAGGGGGCGCCAACCCCAAGGGAAATTATGTTGAGATAGCAAGCAGGAACAATTTTTTATAAAGAGTCTTGATACCTTTCGCTAGTAGATGAAGCAATAATCTAAAAAAAAAATATATATTGGTGCTTGGTCAAATGATGCATAACTCCATCTAATTCAAACCTCTTCATAATAACAGTTCACAAATTAATTGACAATAATAGGACTTGAAAAAACACATTCTCTAATATCTTTTTGAAGATTAATTAAATTCCCAAGTTAATTTTTAATTATCGTATTTTCTTGATCATTCAATTCATTTTACAGGGATTAGTTACCTACAATACCTCACAGAGGAATTCCTTATTTTTAAAAACTAATCTTTTCAATTACCATCTCATTTATGTAGGATGTCATTTTCGCAAAAGAAGGATTGGAAACTTCTATCATTACACTTCAAAGCCACCATTGACGGCACAGAACGAAATGTGCAGTTGGATACAAAAGGCATTTGGGCCCCTGAAAAATTTAGCTACAGTTGTTCAGATATTGGGAACTTCATTAATTTAAAAGCCAATGATTCTGCTAATGAAGACACCATTAAATTACGCTTTGATGGAATACAGGTAACTTCAATTAAATTTTCTTTATTTAATGTAGTTAACATTTATGAAGTAATAGCTAATTAATGTCAAAAATGAGCAATTGATTTAAACTGCTCATCAAAAATGTAGGAAATGTTCGTTCCTTTCGATATTCATTCAGTTTATTTACTTATTTATTTGTTTGCTGTGATTTCCTTTGCTTACATGGTGATTAGTCGCAAGTTAATGCTTGTTTTACATCCTGAATTCTGGGGAGGAAATAAAAAAAAGGCATCTGTAATGTTTTCTGTCTGAATTTTAATGTGCTGATATTATTCAACATTATCTTCTTTGTTTAGCGTTTATTTTATCTAATATTGAGTGTAAGTATAAGTGTAGATGGAATATTGAAGGAAACATATACAGATGGGTTCCCCGGTTACGGATGAGATACATTCAGTTCCTGAGAATGTCCTTAGGTTGGATTTGTATGTAACTCAGATTCCTGATGAACATACGGTAATAATAATAGTAACAATACTATAATGGCGCATATGTGATAATGGAGGCATGGTCATAAGGATAAACACACTCACAAAAATCGAATAAATTGATACTGTGCGTAAACGACTGTATAAACAATGGGAGTAGCCGCTAGTGATAAGATGCTGCCCTAACGAACCGCTTATGCCATGCGAGTTTGTTTTTGTGCGGAAGCAACTAATTCCAGAATTATTTATTATTTAATTATAAATTATCCTTATGGGGAGCCTTGGGAGCCCGTTCATAATTACAGAGCGCCGTAAGTTGAGTTGTCCATAACCCGGGAGCTGCCTGTAGTTTTAATAAGTAATAATAAGGGCTTGAGCTTCAATCAGTTGCATCCGACTCTTTGTTTCACGTTTCTAATCGTGAAGCAGTTAAATATCTGAACATGTTCCCTGTTATAACTGGTGAATATTAACATAGTAGATGGATCAAGTTCAGACAGGACTGGAGGAAAACCTTTAAGAAACTTCTGCAACTTTATTACATTATACAAATGTTAAGTGGTCGTATCTCCAAATAATACTAACTTTACTAATTGAAATCATGTTGTTTTTTTTCTTTTTGTTTCTAGGTACAACCATTCTTGAGTGGCAGCTATGCATTTGGCGATTCTTATGACTGTGTTGGATTTTTTTCAATCCCCATCTGGATGTCGATAGTTGTCACTTTGATTTTAATAACGATTCTTAGTTTTGGGGTGTTTATGGTTATGTCCATTAACACAATGGATCGTTTCGATGATCCAAAGGGAAAAACGATTTCAGTTCCAATAACTGATTAAGAATAACAGGGAAGTTAAAATCTTCAGAAATTAATTTGATATCCAAGCATTTCATTTTTTTTTTTTTTTGTTATTTATGTGAAATAGAGATTATTAATCGAGAATTATCATTAGTCAAAATGTGTCTCATCAAAAATGCTATAGAAAAGCAGATTTCTGTTTCCAAAAAGGGAAGATTATTTAGCAATCAACTTCAACAAGCAGCATTCTTTTGTCTTTTAATCTTTTTTGGGGGTGAAAAAAAATCCATGACATTTACATTAGAAAATTTCCAGTTTCGAATGAATTAAGCAATTTGAAACACAAATATTCTATTTCAAGAACAAAGACAATTAATTATTATCAAATAAATTTTTAGCTTTTTTCTGTTGGCTACAAAGAAATCTCTCTTTGAGTTTAGTTTACATAAAAAAATTATAATTTTCATCATAAAAATGAGTTTCAAAATCCATTCCACCTCTTTTTTAATTTAAATAAAAAAATATATGTTACTAGTCAAATTCAGTTTTAAGTAAAGTAGACTTGAGGTACAAACGTAAACTTTGTTATAAATGTTTTAAGATACAAATAAGCACCAATGAGCTGTATTGTTTCAATATTTAGCTCTAAATCTGCACAACGTTTGAGAGCTTTACTTCCAAATTAAGCAGCTATTTTCAATACTTATTAAATGGAGATCGGTAACTAGTAGTTAAAAATACTGGTTTAGGTAGAAATTGCTATTTATAAAACTAAGGAGGGGGGAAAAAAAAACCTGAATGAAATAATTTTTTTATAATCTGTTTATTTTAATTAGAATATGTTGCTAAAATATTAAGTATTCGTTAAAATTAAAAGCTGAAAATTATTTTTTTTTTTTCCCAATCTTGGGCGTTTTATTTTTGTCTTTCATTTTCAATCGCTTATTTCACTAATATGATACTTTAATTGAAAGTTTATCAGATTAGTTTATTAGCAATTCCCATTTTATCAAGTAAGAAATGGAATCTAATGTTTTATAATCTAAGAGAAGGAAGTTCTATAGAGCTGTAAGGAAGTTTTATGTCGGGTTTTCTAGATTCTTTTATGCAAATTGAAATTTATTTTTATTACCTTCGCCATTCATGTCATAAGTGTTTTCAAATATATTTGATTTACATTAAATGTTTCGGCTTTATAAGTGAACATTTCTTTCCAGGGGTTTTCATTACATTGTGATATCAGTTGAGTTTTTGTTACGACTTGTTGTAAATACCCTTCCCTTTCAGTGTATGTACTGTATGAAAGTTTCCTTCGTTCGCCCTTAAATTATTCCCCTATTTACTAAAATGTTGGGAGTCTACAAGAAAATGAGAATTATAATGTAGCAAACCTATGTAACTGTTACTTGCAGTATTATAGTAAAGTTACATCAGTACAGATGTAAATATTTTTTATTTTTTTATTTTGAAAGACAAAATTTTATTTCTACTTAAATCTTCTCTTGATTATCTTTATAATTTGGTCATAAAATTAATCCAAATTGATTTCAGTTACCAATTAAAAAAAAAGTGCTTTATTTTACCATTGTGATTTAGTATTATGGAATTGGATGTCAACACAGAGAATTTAATGTTTTGAATTTACAATTAATTATAAGGGATGTGTCATAAAAATTCTTAATTCATCAATTCTAACAAGAGCATACAACAAAATCATTTTTTCTTCATTTGTTTGGTATAGAACAAACCTAACTTTCAATAATAAACATTTTTTCTTTCAAATACTTTCCATTGATTTAAAAAAAAAAAATCCACTTGTAATTTAATATGAAAAATTTCAGCACTTAAAATAATGATTAGGTTTACCAGTTTAAAACGAGTTATTTGAAAGCCACCTTAATTTGAATTAATTTTACAAAACTACACACTTCACCTTTAAATGTTAATTGTTAATCTTTAATTTTTAATATTAAAGAAACCTAGAAAAAAAGATTAAAGACTTGTTAGTAATTAATGTGAATAATTATACGAAATGAGATTAAAATACTGTTAATAAACTTTAAGCAAACTTGTCTTGACTTGTAATGTCTGAATTCTGATTTATTACAACTATCTACGGAACGGTGCAATATATCATTAATGTCAAATGTTTGGGTGATTCAGTTTTCAAGTATCATTTAGCAGCTATGGGGTTGTGATATTAAGTATGAAAATGTTTAAATAAGGAATTTAATAAAATCATATTTAGTGCATAATTGAGAAGATTAATAATATAAATTTGCCATTTCTGAAAGTTATATAGCTGATAGAAGAAATTTGTATTTTCTGTTGAATGTGCATTTGTCAATCGGTGTATTAACATTCCAAGCCCTTTTCATATTATTTATGTAAATTTGAAGATATTGTTTTGTACATAACCATCGAATTGAATGTAAATAAACAAGTTAATAAAACCTCAGATAATGATTCAGCTTCCTGACTCATGATTCCTATACACTGAACAACTGAATTAAATCAGCCTATACTACTTTTTACAGAAAATGGGCATTATTGTGATTTGCAGGTCATCAGAAGTAGAGCAACATGTATGTATTTTATAATTAATTGTTGACGAAATATAATCGCTAGGAACAAAAAATAAAATGGATGAAACGTAACCAAAAACTGCTGCAATAAAACATATATGGAATATTTCGAACTTTGTAGAAAAAGTACCAATTAATAAGAATATATAGGAATCAACAAGGCCTTACACACAATATAAAATATAGCAATATCTATTAAAAAAATAACAATACAACCGGGTTAGGATCTGGGCTCGCCGACCATTTTCAAGTAGAATGACAACAAATTACAGACTGCATGATAAATAATAAGCAGTGATTGGACAAGCTAATAATTGGTGGAGCCACCTAGTAAAAAATATTTAAATTTTAAATATTAAATAACACCAACAATTACAGAAATTATTAACAAAGCGAATGAGCAATTAGATTTAAAAAAAAAACAATTACAGGAATCAAAGGGATTAAGATGAGTTATTAAAACGATCTTTATCCTTGTAAGGGAACCCATACTGATTTAGTTCTAATGGGAATTAAATCATTTTGTCAATTAGGGTCAGTCAAAATAAGGAGAGATTGAAAGCACTTTCTGATAAAATGAATGACCTCTTTCAATATTTTGTAGTGTGTTTATGGCCTTGTTGATTACTTTCTATTAAATTGTACACACGTTAAAAGTTTAACAAGAATATATGTTGAGAGTAAAAAATCATATTTTTACTATTATAATAATGTGGCTTAAAGTTTAATTTTCTTTATTTTAATGTAGTTTCTTCACCATTGTACAATATGAAAGGTGAAGAAATGAAGCAGTTTTTTTTTATTCTAATGGATGATTATTTGTATCCAAAGAAATAACTTAAAGCAAAACAATGAATTTCTGATAATTCTAGTGTGGGCTTGATGATTAAAATTAATCTGATTTAGGCAACTGAAGTAAAAATTTGCATTTGGCAGATATTAAAATTTACAGACTGATACTTGTCCTTTGTATCATTTCACATCTTTAAAAAAAAACAGTACTTTAAGGGAAGTAGGCTTTAAATTCTTTGAGGAACTTCCTGTCAATTATTGAATGTTAAATCTAATCATACTGTAATCTGTAGCAAAGCATCTTGAGCATTTGAACTATTAAGTCTGAATTAAATCCTGACATTTGGATACTTTTACGTGGCAACTCCCACAAAAGCTACGGGTTCAGGTGGGCAGGGAAACTGGTCAATAGACATGTATCTTCAGAGATTCAGTATTTTTGCATGTAATCTATCCGCACAGTTTTTGATAGCATATTAAGTGTTCATATATGCATATCTTTAATTTGAAGAGCTAGTTTGGACATCATGAGATGTACTTATTTCAATAAAAAAAAAGTATTTTCAAGAGCAGTATCTGAATTTAATAATTAAACATTACTGTAATTGAAAATAAGGTCTTACGAATGCTTGCTTGAGAACCAACTAAATTATAATAATTTACACTAGTTATCAAGACGTGAGAGTTTTCAAAATGAGGTGTACTGCAAAAATTACAATAGTAATTGGAGTTTTGTATCACTAACATTTCACTGCGGCTCCTCTGTTTTCAATTGGAATTAGTCACGACAATGTTCTATGGGATTTTTGTCTCACTCTCGTTCACTCCAAGCTGACTGTGGGTAAAATATTGAGCCGTTTTTGCCTTTTTTTTTTTTTTCCATTTGATTGCTATCCTGTTTTACATTTCAGTGGAGCACATATCGAGACTTGTAGAGTTGCAGCAAATAAAGGCGTAAATCCTATAAAATAAAGTAATTGCTGATGTCCATGATTCATAGAAAATAAAAAAGGATTTTCCTTTATGCTTAACTGTACGATATGGAATATCTTCCTTCAATACCATCTGCAGAAATTTCACTGTATTTTACTATTTAATGCAAAACTGCTTCTTTGCATTGTGTGGAGGCATCTCTCCAAAGCTCATGAGCACAGACTGGCTCAAAAATTGATGGCAGTTCTGAAGCTCGAGTGGGACAAAATCTCGTAGAATGCCAATAACATCATGCCTCAACAACTACGCATTAATTGAGCACAATGAGTGTCATCGAATATTCCTTTAATGATATAAACTCCAATTACTGTAATAACCCTTCATCCTCAAAAATCTTGGTTCTTTAATCTGATATACTAGTGCGGGGATGGGCAAATTACAGCCCTCTGGTGTTTCCAATCCAATATTAATCAGTGGGCTTCCATTTAAACATCATGTTTTAGTTTCTATTATATTATGTGATTTGCAAAAACGGCTGGTCTTCTAAGAAATGGAAAGTTGATGCAGAATTTTTAGTAGGCATTTTCAATGTATTTAAGCTTACTCATGCCAGTCTATTGTGTTGTTTTTTTTTTCAATGAATTTTAATGAATAAAAGCCTGGACCTCCAAAAAATTTTGTTTTTTTCATTTGACCCTCCTGTAAATAATTGTGTCCATTTCTGCATTAGAGTACATACTCTTTGATTCTCATTTCATTTCTACTTTTCATTAAACAAAAAAATATTGCTGCTAAATAATTCACATAATACAGAAAGTAAAGAAATCAAATTCCAAAAATAAAAAGCAATACACATTTTTTTTTATTATTTTATAAAAATTCCAAAAATAATTGTGGTTTTAAAATATTCTCAACATTGCTTACTGAAATGGACCATATTTCAATACAAACATTTCAAACTAAAATAGCTTTTCAATGTAAGAAAGATAAAAAGTTTTCAATGTAAAAATAATGTAACTTCTTTTTTTTTTTTTTTTAAAAAAGGAAGTATGGAAAGTAAACTATAATAGATGATTATTGTTAAATGCAATTTATCTATTAGGCAATAGGGCAGTTTTTGTTGTTTTTACAATACTTATTAAAATATCTCTAAAGAATAAACTACACAAAAAAAAATTGGAAAAACTTTGAACTTAAACTGCACTTTACAAAAATTTCATTGCAACAATTTGAAATGCTGTACAAAAGATTTCAATTTCATTTAAATAGGAATGAATATTATCAGCACAATGCTGCCTTAATTTTAAATTTTCTAAAATCATCACCATGCCTGCTGACAATGGTGATCATAGTTTACCATATTTTTTTAATCCATAGTAGTATTAGCATGGCATTCCTTGAACTGATTGCTATTTAGCTCTAAATAAAGATGATTTCCATTCAATCATGACTTTAGTGAACAAATACATTGTTTGCAATTTTTTTACAGTGTACGCTGCACATTATTCAGCATACTCTTTACTATTAAATTTTTAAAATGTCACCTGCTTATCAGTTCATGATTTTTCTTCATTTGTTGTAAAGTAGAAGAAAAAGATATCCTGTAGTGAGTCAAGAGCAATGCATTTAGTTCTAAACGAATCGCCAATAGTCTACAAAAAAAAAATCACTAAGCCAGTATACCCCAGGTCTTCAGGATGCTGCGTTAGTAAGAAGTGATTAACACATTTTCAGTGGCATTCTATTAAAGGATTGTAACAACTTTAGTGATTTATCTGAATTTCTAAATAGCTTAACTAATTTTTAATTATCATTGGTAGGCTTTGAACCCAATTTTGTTTTAAATCAATATGTTTATTTAAGTGTTAAAAAGTAAGCTGATGTCCTTGAAAAAGTTGATGTTGTGAAGTACAGTTGAATCGCGATAATCCGACAGAATGGGACCGAGGGGGTGTCGGATTACCAAAGGTTGATTTTTTTAAAGCTGAGGTTTGACTTCTAAGACAAGAAAATGTAAGTTATGTATACACAGTACTGTACATACTACAGTACGTATATTGTTACAATACATATTGAGTACATATTTAATTAAACTGAAACTGTTGTGAGTCACGGGGCAGACAGGAGTTGTCTTCAGCAAACGCAGTGATGTCATCCGACGCAGCGTCGGACTACCGAGCATGTCGGATTATCGCGATTCAACTGTTTAAAAGTATCAGCGCATGAGGCTCATGAGTGGTTCTTGCAATAGATTTTTTTGAACTCTTTATTTTATGTTATGATCCAGCTCAGAAGAAGCACTGAAATGTGATGGAAAATGTAAAACAGTATCCTGCAAGATAAGATAAAGTAAAGATTTTTACTGAATTGTTATTGGCAATGTATTAAAGCCAGTATTCTATAGAATACCTAGGTATTTTATATAATGCCGAAAACTGGCCGGCAAAGTACGAAAGGATTAAACATTCTATAGAATGCCAAATAACAAACCAGCAAAGTACGAAATACATCTCATTTCGTTTCGAATATCATGTGACAAGGCACGTGATTTTTATTCCTCCATTTGCATTTTGCGCTTTGTTCGAAGGGTGAAAATATACGATTTTACTTGAATTTGTTCAACAAAAAATTAGTTTTATACTGTGCTTGAATGAAAATGGAAGATATAGTGTTGGAGAAGGAATCACAGTCAATAGATATGCAACGAAGATTCGAAGATGAACTGTCTAAGCTTCGTGTTAATGCTGCAAAAACTGTGTTCTTAACCAAAACTATTTACCAGAAGTTAATAAATGATATAAAAACAGCCAAAATGACTACTAAGAAGGACTATTGGTTGCTGAATCACTATGATGTGATGTTTGCGGAAAACAAAAGTAAACTCATTTATCCTGTTAAAGAAGGCGTTAGTACTATTCAGTATTACGTCATGGACACCGAGTTATCTCACATACTTCATGAAACTCATTTGGCTATTGGGCACGGAGGACGGGACAGAATGTTAAAAGAACTTTCAGCAAAATACAAAAACATTTCACATCATGGATACTGAACTGTATATCCACCTTTGTGAGCCCTACCAGAGAAAACAAAATGGTATTAAAAAGGGCATTGTTGTGAAACCTATGATTTTTTTCTGAATTTAATTCCCGTCCGTTGTCAGGTAGATCGTATTGATTTCCAGTCTCAGCCAGATAGAGAATATAAATTTATTATGGTGTGCCAAGATCATATCACAAAATTTGTGATTCTGAAGGCTCTGACATCTAAAAGAGCAGAAGTCGCCTACAAACTAGTGGACGTATTGTCGTTGCTTGGGGCACCATCTACATTACAGTCTGACAATGGTAGGAAATTTGCCAATAATGTAGTGACCAGTTTGAAGGAGTTTTGGCCAGTACTGAAGATCGTCCATGGGAAGCCTCGCCATTCACAAAGCCAGGATAGTGTTGAAAAAACTAATCAAGATATTGAAAATATGCTGTGTACCTGGATGCAGGATAACAAATCTGACCAGCGGAGTGAAGGACTGTGGTTCGTTCAATTTATGAAAAATAGAGCTTATCCAGGATGTCTACTGAATCTCAAACAAAAAATTTAAGGACAATCCCCGTACATTTAAGGACATTTTCACAAAAATTTAAGGACATTACAACTTGTATCATATCGTAAAATATTTAAAATACCCCAATCAGGGCCTCCAAGAGAAATCTTTTAAGGCGGTACAAGATGAATTTTCCGGGGCTCTTGACAATCCTATTTTAACAACCAAAAAAAAAAAAAAAAATAAACCTGACATCACGCTCAAAATTTAAGGACATAGTCCGATTTTCGCGTACATTTCATGTCAAACCAAATTTCCCGTACAATTCCCGGTTGGTAGACGCCCTGTTATCATTCTGGAATCAAAAGAATACCATACGAAGCCCTTTTTGGCTGCAAACCTAAAATAGGTCTTACAACTTCTTTTCTATCCAAAGATGTTTTAAAAGACATAAATACAGAGGAGGAACTAGAAACAGTAATAGAAAGCGCCCAAACAATGCAAGAAGATAAAACAAATCAGCTTATGCAAGAAAAAGAGCATGTTGCAAAAAAACATGGATGAGATTATAGTCAATGGTGGATTAAACCAACATGATGAAGACATGCTTGCCAAAAAGATTTCCGATCCTGCTACCGGTTGTGTGTGTTTAAAGGTAACCAGCGATGTCCACGCATGCACAAGTATTGTCAAAAAATTCATACTTTCTGTGGTCATGCTAGTAAAGATGATGAATTGGATATTTTGTTCACTCTTTGTTTCAAAACTGAAAATGCTATCGAAGGTAAAAATAATATTCTCAAATCAGTCTGGAAATACAAGCCGAAAAAATGAAAATAAATTCGGAAAAAAACTTTCCCACTGCTTCTTTGGGAACTATTGTGCGAGTTCCTATTCCTGACGTCAACAAGGGCTGCAATATTTTGGCAGTTGTAATGAGTGTGACAGAGGACGATTTCTACCGACTTCCAAACTTCTGAGGGAATTTTAAAACAACTATATGCGAGATCACAATTCACTTTATGCCCTAAGAACTTGCTTACAATTGGAGATATTCTGGCCACGAAATTCCTCTCCGGTCAGTTGCAATTGCTCAGTCCAGTGGAAGTGGACAAGGATTCATCAAGTGCAAAACAAAATGCCAAAATATGAAATGTCTTTGAATGAAAAAAAGGATGAAGTGTAATTCCAAATGTCATTCAAGCCTACCATGTTGCACCAAGTAAGTTAAATTTAATTTTTTTTATGAAAAAATTACAATTGATATGATTTCTGTGGGCGAAACATGTAACCACGGCTGAAATTCACTGGCAGCTGGTAGAGGTTTACAGAGAGAATGTAATGTCTCGTCAGCATGTCGCAGAATGTTGTCGAAAGTTTGCGGGCGGTAGAGAAATCATCACCGACGAGGATCACCCTCCCTACAGCCCGGACCTCGCTCCCAGCGACTTTCGCCTGTTTCCTCAAATGAAGGAACACCAGGAGTCCGACGATTCACTTCAGACGAGTAGGTGAAACACTTCTCGACAACGAGGCTGAACACGCAAGGACAGGATTTTTACCAAGAGGGAATATTCAAACTCATCCCTCAAAGCAACAAGTGCCTAAACCGATATGGAAACTATATCGAAAAATAACTTAATGTACGTACTATCAGTCGGCTGTATTGGTTGTATGAAATAAATGTACACGTTTCACTGCAAGCTTTGTAACGTTAGTTTCTGATCACCCCTCGTAGTTTTCTGACAAAGATCTAATCATGGCAGTTACAATAGCCTCTTCAAGAGGGTTCAAGAAATGTTCCACTATCACTCAATCAATTAGTAACATTTGTAAGAAGATTGATCCTATTTTTTCACCCCTCTAAGCCTAATCTTCACTGCCACCAAAAATCAAGTCATACAGATTTATTTAAATATATATTTACAAGATAAAATAAACGATTAAATGCAGATGAAATGCATGATATTCTTAACAACTCTAGATACAGCAGCAAGAATGTAGACAATTTTTAATCATTTAAGGCATGTCTTTTCAAACCAAGTAAAAGAAGAGTACATGATATTTTATGATATTTGATGCTACAATGCCCTTACTTTCCTATTTACATGAGTAGGATAAACAAAATTATATTGATTAAACTGCTTTAACGTGCAGGTAAAAACTAATTATCATAGAGACCATAATGCACCTTTACACATACATTAACAATTAAAACAAGGCGATGTTTCAAAGTTTCCGTATTCGAACTTTTTCATCAGACAAAGAATACAAAAATGAATACAGAAATGATGGAGACGGAACCGTCCTTCAAATGAGCACCAAGTTTAATTTTAATTGTTAATACAAGTGTAGAGGTGCATTATGGTCTCTATATATTATTTAAAAATTATATTGATTCTACGAATTAAGATAAATCTGAACAAATGTTAACTTAGGTCATTTGATTAAGGCTTTAAATGTGAACATAAGTTATAAAAATATAAGTTTAAAAGATATTTCAATTCTTTTTTTAAAGTCTAAAGAGATTTAGGCAAAACAGATCTTTTAGAACAATTTTCATAATATCTCTGAAATGCTTTTTCTAGGTCAAATCTTTTTTGTTGAGCTGTGCGTCGCATACATACTGGAATGAGTGAAATCTTAAAACTGGGAACATAGATCTCTCTTGAAGATGAGGAATTGGTTGACTGTGTTTCATTTTCGTCAATGTAACATTTCATTTCCGAGTCGCTCTTTGATGTTGAACTTTTACATTTCTTTTGCGAAGCTTTCAAGAAAGAGGCTGTCTGGTTGTCTAATTTACTGAAATGCTTTACTCTTTCATTTTCAATACAAGATGCTTCAAAATTTTCTTTGTTTTGGATCACATTGCTTCTCGACCGATGAAACCTTTCTACTGGAATAGCATCAACAGACATTGATAATTCTCCCGACGTTCTAATTTCACTTGCAAGTGTATTTGATAACTCTTGGTTTAAATGTAAATTGTTGGAAATGTTTTTTAAACAGCTATCAAATTTACTAAATTTTGCTTTTGAAGTATTGTCAGGCAAAAAATTTGTATTTTCAGCCTGTATTGCAGATACATAAGTCTTTTCCATAGCAGTGGAATCACTAACAAGGTTGTAGTCATCTTCAATGCTAATATCCTGAGCGCTTTCAAGAGTTACACTTAAATTGTTCATCTTCGCTCGTTTGTTTTTGGTAAGAGTCAACATGTTCCTACGTTTTCCTCCTACACTGTTCATTCTCGCTCGAGGACTTTCTTTTATAATATCATATTTATCACCATTTCCATTGAGTTGTTCAGAATTCTTACCAATTTCCAAAACTTCCACAACAGCATTGGTCATGTTTTCTGATGGATTCTCGTCGTCAGTTTTTGCTGTAAAACCACAGCTGTCGAATTCTACAGATTCATTCTTGTTGTTTTTCAAATCCTCCAGAAATTCAGTGTTCTTTTCACTACATTCTAACTTCCCACCATCTAAATCAATTCCTGAAGTAACACCACTACCATTGAATTTTATAGAATTGTTCCTATTGCTTTTCAAATCTTCCACAACTTTCATGTTGTTTTGAGTTTCTTCCGCCAGATTATCACTTTTTAAATCAGTTCCACTTCTGTAAAGTTGTAGAGAATCATTCTTACTGCTATTCAAACCTTCGGTCTCGTTTTCAGCATATTCTGAAATCCCGCTTTCTAAACTGATTCTTGCAATAATGTCATTAATATTCAGTTCTATAGAATCACTGTTGAAATCCAAATCTTCAGTCTCGTTTTCATCATATTCTGCTAATTTCCCACTTTCCAAACCAATTTCAAAATTAAAACTACTGCCGTTCTGTTCTATAGAATCATTCCTATTGCTATTCAAACCTTTACTCTCGTTTTCACAATGTTCTGCTGCATTTTCATTCTCTAAGCAAATTCCTGCAGTAACACCAACACTGTCAAGTTCTGTAGAATCATTCTTACTGTTATCCAAACTTTCAATCCTTCTTTCACTATGTTCTGCTTCATTTTCAATTTCTAAACCAGTTCCTGCAGTAATACAACTGTTGTTAATTTCTATAGAATCATTCCTACTGCTCTCCAAATCCTCAACAACTTCAGTGTTGTTTTGACTGCTTTCTGCTAAGTTCTCAGATTCTAGATCAGTTTCCGTAGTTACACTGCTGCAATTGAAATGACTAATATCATTTCTGTTGTTTTCAGAGTACCCCACAGATTCGTTTATGTTTACACTATAGTCTCCTATTCCAGAATCTATATCAGGTTTTTCTTTATTGAAGCTGTTAAAATCTTTACATTCATGTTCTTTTAAGTAGTTCTTCAAGATATTGGAAAAACAACATTCTTCAGACCAATTTTCAGAAAGATCCATTTGGAGCTTTGAAGAATCTGGATTTTTAATGCTTTTAAAAATGTCTGATATCTTGCCTTCCACATTTCTTAACTCCTCCGACACACTATCATCAAAATCCTCTACAACTTCAATGTTGTTTTGACTGGTTTCTGCCAAGTTCTCAGATTCCATATCAATTTCTGCAGTTATATTGCTGCAATTGAGATCAGTAACATTGTCTCTACTGTCTTCAGAGTGCCTCGCAGCTTTATTTAAGTTTGCAATACAATCTGCTATCCCAGAATCTGTATCAGGCTTTTCGTTACTGAAGCTGTTAAGACCTTTATATTCACTTTTTATTAAGGTGCTGGAAAAACAACATTCTTCAGAAGATTCCATTTTGAACTTTGGAGAATCTAGATTTTCAATGCTTTTAAAAATATCCGATTCCGTGCCTTCTACATTTTTTAATTCACCCAGAACACTACCATCAAAATTCTTTTCGAGACTAACTGCTCTCTCACTTCTTTTCAATTTGCTCTTAGGCGATTCATTTTCATAAATAACACCTTTCATTGCTGATGGTCCTCTTTGATGACGATCTAAGCTTAACTTTCGTTTTCTCACTAAATTTCCGTTTAATGTATGGCCAATGCTAATTTCAGAATTCAATTCTTGTAAAGGTTTTGGAACAGGAAAATCTTGGGATTGGTGTAAAAACTTATAAAAAGCAGACATATTAGCTCTATGAGAAACATTTGTGCCTAGAGGACCTCTTCCACATTTTACAATTGGGAAAAGTGTTTTTGGCTGAATTTCACTGACAAATGTCTGTAGCTCTGTAAAGGATGAATGATCTGAATACTGATAAACAAACATGTTGGATTGTCTACAAAATGGATTACTACCTAAGCCAGTATAAAGTGCAGTGGGCAAGATAGCTACAGTAGGTGTTTCCAAATTCCAAACTCGGATCCTCCTGCTTGTCACTTGATGAAATGGAACTGCTCTGATTCTACTTGCTGTTGTATCTGTTGTAAAAACATTTTTTACTTCTAACAACTGTAGAAGTTCAAATTGGCTGATGTCGACCACAATCCAACTTTTTAGTTTAGTGGCAATATCGATTAGCATATTTTCTTTACCTAAATTCCGGATACCAATCACAATCTCATAACCCTGGTTAATCTTGTCTTGAATGAATTCAATAATTTCACTACACACAACTTCCCTAACAGGGAACTCGCACAACGGGTCATTGTATGTGTTATCGAAATACAACTGGTCGATACTTCCGGAATAGTTTTCTTTAATTTCCTTGGTAATGGATGGATGGTAACGGAAATCCCCTGTGTACAGGATAGTGCCAAAGCGTCCTTGAAACAGGAACATAACTGACCCTGGGCAGTGATGAGCTTCAAACAGAGTCACAGAAATGGATTCATTCTTTTTGTATCCTGGATACAGCAAATGGGGAACTCCTAGCTCAAGAGGGACAACATACTTCTGGGAAATCTGAAATGTTAGAAAATCAAATTTATTTAGTATTTTTATTTCAAAATTTTCACAGTATAAAATAATCCTCAATATAGCTAACACTAAATGAGTTCCATTTGTTTCCTGAGAACTCACCCTCTTAATTTATCATCTACGCTAAAGCCCATTGCACATGGATCCGAAAATCGGTCGGTTGGATCATGTGCAATGGGCTTAAGGGGAGCGAGTGAGACCAAAATTATCATACTGAAATGAACAAAGGTAAGGTGAATGAGGGTATTTTGGAACACAATTTAAAAATAGGGTGATTCAGTCCAAAATTTACATATTCAAAACACCCTCATTCACCTTACCTTTTTTTATTTCAATATGATAATTTTGGTCTCGCGCTCCCCTTAAGCCCATTGCACATGGATCCGACCAACCGATTTTCGGATCCATGTGCAATGGGCTTAAGCTTTAAGAACTCATTCTTTTCAACCTTAAAACTTAAGGTTGACTTATCCAGTGAATATAAAATGCTATCATTCAAACTATCAAAAGCAAACATTGATATTAAAATGTTAAACTTTCTTTAATCTCAAATGTCATTCAATAGACAGCTTACAATAACTTAGTTTTGATACTAAAGTCATGGAAGAATTTGATCCTTGCAAATTTTTTTGGGTGAATATCTCCGTTCCTTCAATTTTTCTTTTTGGACAGTGCTTTGTGTGCATACAGTAGAACCTCATTATAACGGATGTCGCTTATAACGGACAGTTTTAAAAAAATTGTAATAATAATAAAGGATGCTAATTTTTATCTGACGAGTTTTACAATTCCAAGCAAGCGATTAAATATCGATCAAACAAACCCAAGAGAAAAAAAAAACATTTTTTCAAACCAATGAATGTAAGAATCAACATGAACCAGGACCTTCTTGTACTAAAGATTAATGCAGTTTATACGTACACATCTTTTTCAATTCAACCTATTATGTTGAAGGCTGTTTTTTATTTGATATATAATAAGCACTTTTTATAGCTAACTATTGTACTTTCATTGATGTACACCCTGCTGCATTACACCCCTATAAGATTTATTTGTTATAAACCGGACTTTCGTAAAAACGGACAACCTTCAGCCCCTATTAGTCCGTTATAATGAGGTTCTACTGTATTTATATTTATTATTATTATATCGATTGTTCCCCTTGAGGAGAGCGACTGAACTTGAGTTCATGATTTCATCTCTGCTTGTTGTTCCTCTTTTCCTCCCAGAATCTCTTCATCCTCTCAGAATGCTCTTTCTTCCGTTCCTCCGTCCATTTTTTCCCAGGCTGTCGCGATGTTCCTTGCTTAAATTTTACATTCATGATTTTATTCCGGCACTCCGTGCGATCATCGAGATTCTCTATGTTAATCTGTTGTAGGTCTCTCTGGACCTCTTTCAGCCATTCTGTGCCACATTTACTCTCTCTTATGATATCGAGTAGTTTCTTTGCCACTCTGGAGTTTTCCATTCTATAGATATGTGTGTAGAATTTTGCTCGGCGTTTCCTGATTTCTTCTGTTATTGTGGTGGTCTTTTGATAGAGTTCGCTCTGAGGTCTCTTCATCCAAATGCCGTTTTTATTAATTGCCCCGTAAATCTTCCTGAGAATTTTTCGTTCCTGCTTTTTTATTTCCCTAATTTTGGAATGACCGTCGATTACCATAGTTTCAGCTGCATAGGTTGCTTCAGGAAGGATCACTGTTTTGTAGTGCCTTAATTTTGCATCTGTCGAAATGCATTTCTTATTATAGTGAGTCCATGTTAGCCTGTAGGCTTTCTGGAGTTTGATGACTCTTTGTTCATTGGCGATTCGGTTTAGCCCTGAGCATTGTATGGTTTCACCAAGGTATTTAAAATGGCAAACTTGTGCGATTTTACCGTATTTTGTGATTAAAGGAGATTTATTTTCTGGCCGCCTTTCCATATATTGGGTTTTCTCGTAAGAGATTTGCAGTCCGGTTTTTTGTGCAATTTCATGTAATTTTTCCACTGCGTGAATTGCTTCAGTTCTGTTGTTTGTGATAATTGCAATATCGTCCACGAACGCGAGGCATTTGATTTTAAATCGATTCCCTTTCTTGATACCAATTTGGATGCCCTTTACGTGAGGTTCCCATTCCCTTATGATCTTCTCCAGAACAATATTGAAGAGGATTGGGGATAGTCCGTCCCCCTGTCGGACTCCAGTTTTGATTTCGAAGGGCTCTGAAATTTCGCCCATGATGTATTTATATTTATTTATTTATCTATTTTTTTGATAACGCCATGCTGCAAAAATTATTAAGATTTTCTTTTTTCAAATCTCAATAAACATTATAAAGAAACATCCTGTAAATAACTGATATTGTTTACAACAGTGGTTCTTAAAATGAGACAGTTTGTTTTTAGAAATTTAAATCATCAAAAGATAAATTAAACTTTCAGAGAAGAACAATTATTTTATTTTATCAAATGTTTGAAAAAGGATATTTTTTTTTAAGGATTGGGATCATATGTAGCCTACAATTTTATACTACAAATCAACTTTCTACTCCTCCGTCTCACATAAACCAAACGATATTTCACAGGATGTCATTGTCCTGCTTCTTTAGGCTCTATCTTAATAAAAGTTAAAAAAAGTCCCCACAACAGGCCTTGCAGGCCCTTGGGCTCACTTGAAGTAAGGATCCGGCGTTTCGTGACCAAGGGGGCTACTTTGAGGTCGGTTGGTGAGCCCGTCACCCTCCCGCCTTTAACTCCCAGGAAAGAAACCCGGTACCCATTCGGCAGAGGGCTGGGTAGGCCCTAGGACCTGCTTGGAGGAGAATGGACCATGGAAAAATCCCTGGCATCTGCTGAGGCTGGGGATCGAACCCGCCACCTCCAACCCGCAGCCAAGCGTCCTTACCCTCTCGGCTACCGAGCCCGTTCTCTACCTTAATATCGTTTGGATAATGTGAACTGAAGGAGTAGAAACATAATTTGTAGTATAAAGTTGTTTATATTGATGAATATATCTAGTGACATAGCTAGAGTCTGTGCCGCCCGGGGTGGTCCCTGATTTTGCCGCCCCTCTCAATACACATCCAACATAGACAAAAAGTCAAAAAACGATGTACAGGATATTCCCAGACCACTGCAGCAGACAAAAATGCAGCTCAGGGCAGAGCAATGATTGAGGTGGAATCTTCGTCCAAAAAAAAAAAATTCAGTCAATGTTTTACTGCTTAATTAACTACTGTAATAAGATGCCTCAATAATTAAAAATGCTTGCAGAGATATGTCAAAGAATTTCAAAAATAAAGATGTGGCAAAAGAGTCGAAAGTTAAACGTAAGATAAAGAGCTTTTAGTTTTGCTCAAATTTACCTTAAATCTTTTAATCAGAATTTTTGCAGTTATAGGTGAAGTATGAATTAATTCTCTCCATGATGGGGTCAACCCAACCATATGATCTGAATGTGCATGACTCAAGAAAAACAAATTAGCTGCAATTATATCCTTAATCCTCCAAATGTCAACAGCAATAGAAGTCCCTGGAATAACCATTCCATTCATTGTTATCGGTTGAGATCTGAAATAAAATAAATAATAATCAACATTAAGATAATTAGTCAGCATTTAGCAATTACCATAAAGTAACTTAAAGCTTAAGAATTTCGCATAATTAGATACTTGTTCTGGTGGTATTTACAAAGCCAATGTTTATTACATAGACAAACAAGCATTATACAAACTAAATCTTGCATATTTAGTGAAAGAATTTTCTGCAATATCACAAAGCATAATAGTAGTATAGCTTGTTAACTTCATCTTTTATGTTGATTGATAAAACTGCAATCAACATAAAGGAAGACAGGTTTGGCAACTGAACAATCCACTCATAAATACGTAAGAATTGGGATATAAAAAAATCTTTGACTCCCGCTGCTGATATCAAAATATGATAAGATATGCTCTAGACCAAAACGCAAATAAAAAGGTGAAATTTTTAGCTATCACTGAGAACAACCACATCCTCTTTCGTAAGCAACCTTGGAAAGTATCCAGCACCTGCCAATTAGATGCTTCGTAAGGATATGTGCTTCCAGTTTTGTCATTGCGGAACGATACATACCACATGGTTTTCATAATTTCTTTTGTTCTGGCTGCCAACATGGATGCTTCTCAAAGGTTGTCTGAGGGTAAATGTGATTTTGTTTTTCTTGCACGGTTGAGAGATGGATGTAAGAAAGATGTGATCGATTTTTGTATGGATGTTGGTCTAATTGCTAAACAGTATAAATGTCCAAAGTGTGGGGAGAACATGAGTTTGACTGAAAGAACGGATGCGACTGATGGATATAGCTGGGTTTGTCGTGTGAAAGCTAGGGATAACAGACATTATGTTCGAAGATCTATGCGCAAGGGTATATGGTTTGATAATAGTAAATTGAGTCGCCAATTTCACTCAAACTTCAAACAGACGTTTGCATCGTTCCTGAAGTCCATTGCAACAGTGTATCCTCCAGACACTGCAGACAAAGAAACATAAGGTAAGCGTAATTATTTAATTATTTCTGGCCCCTCGTACGGCCTTCGAAACAACTTTCATGCTGATGAGGTCCGAAGGACCGAAGCGTTTACTGCAATTAGCAGTAGGTTAGGTTAAGCTAGCTGCTTAGTCCTGCTTAGCTGCAGGATATATGTATTGGTAAATTTGAAAACAATTTTGGTCCTTTCAAAATTTTCTCCCATTCATTAGCCTTCCAAACATACTTCAGCAACTCCGCCATCTTGAATGTAGTGCTAACACAGCTGTGACATCACAACTTGAAAAAAAGTTCATTCAACGAGGGTGCCGGATTCTACTCTATAACCAATATAAAAATATAATCTAAAAAATAGAAGTGGAATACAATAAGAATCCAAAATTTCACTAGCAACTTTTTTTTTTTTCTGTTTGATTTAGAAAAGAGATCTAAGACGTTAAGAATTTCCAATATGGAGGAAGTATTGAGAATTTATTGGTTCGCACAATAACTGGCTGTATATTTATAGCACTCTTTTATTTAAACCAGTTAGGTTTCATAAATGCACATCTTTCCAGTTGTATAAATTAAAATAACGTATTGTACATGTATATTCTTCATCAGAGAGTTGTCTTCATGTTGTAAAATTTATAAGAAATACTGTTTTGAAAACTGTCATTTATTTCCCATTACAAAGCCAGAATCAATATAATTACTTTCAGAGATAATCAATGTTTAATCATTAATCTTACATAGTAATATTAAAAATATATTCATTAATTTAAAATAGATTTAAATTAATTGTAATCAAGAATCGTACACCATAGTTATATGAAAATCATTTTTTATAGTAATTAGATATATTTTTTAATTGTAGATCTGAATTATTCTAACATATTATACGATATAGCGAAGATCTGAAAAGATTTTGTTAATGCTAATCTCTGATTTTGAAAAACAAAAAATGACCTGATTTTAACTGTAAACAGGATACTGATTATTCAAAATAGCAAAATCCATGGTTTATGTTATTGTATTTTACAGGATCTTTATAAGTTTACATCGCATCGCAATCAATCTACAATATATCCTACCTGCATACAGAATGATCTCAAATTCGGGACTTAGTACTTTACAAATGACAACAGCTGCGTACTGCCCTCATCAAAATTAAAAAGATTAAATGAAATGGTTATAAGCAAAAAATTTTGAATAAAAACAGCGCTGCACGTGTTTGGCGCCAAATGTTAAAGTAAAACACATCTGATTAGTCGAAAGCTAACATACTCTCGAAACTTATTTTAAAAATATCCGTCAGATGGCGTTTTATCAGAAAGTTTTGATTAAATATTTTTGGAGAAATACAGTAAATACCAGTCCAATAAGGAGTATATTGCCTCCTTATTGATAGCCATTGATTTTCTTTTTCTTTATTAGAAAAGGTAATTTCAATAATAGGTATCATACCATCTGTTATAGAGATAATAAATAAACAAAAATGATCTTTGCGAAGAATCAAAAAGGTGAAACATTGAAGTTATAATTCAGTAATATTTGAATTTACAGTACGGAATTAACGTAAAACTTAAAATTAAAACAAAAATAATAATTTCCAACATTAAAAATGTAAGAGTTAAAGATATTGGATTACTTAACTTTAATAAATTACGTCATTGCTAATAATAATGCTAGTAAACGTTACCTAAACAGGCCATACTTACTACGCCAGGTTTTAGTTGCAGCTGGTGGAAGAGCGTTTATCCTTCATGACAACCAATAGTGGGAATGTTTAACACAGTGTGATAATAATTACAATGAAAACACGATTAATATTCATAACATGGATATTTCATATCTAATACGTTTAATTCCTCATCAGACCTAATCCAGGCATTTTCTGAAGGACAATGACGTTCGTAGCTTGTAACTTTTGCGGAAGAAAATTTAAAAGAAATCAAGACTTACTTCGACATACTAGAATACACACAGGGGAAAAACCATTTGCCTGCGACTTGTGTGAGAAAAACTTTGTGGCTTCTACTGATTTAACTCGACATAGAAGGTGTCACACAGGAGAGAGGCCATTCCGGTGCAAATGGTGTGATAAAACTTTTATAGCACCATCTCATTTATCAGTTCATGTAAGGATACACTCCAATGAAAAACCCTTTGCCTGTGAATTGTGTGGGAAGCAGTTCACGCAGTCCTCGCATTTAAAAAAACACAAGAGAATGCACAAAATTAAGACCAGTTAAAGCTGTGATTGTCACATTAAAACAGCCAATAATGAGAATAGAAGAAAACTATCACATGATAGTTATATTGAAATTATGTTGATGGAGTTTGTGTTTATATTCAAGTTTTAGATGATAATGATCATAACTTTTTCTACTTTGCAAGTGTTTTTCTTCATGTATAACAGTGTCTTTGTATACATAAATTTGCAGTATCTTTGTTTATAGTAAAATGTATGGATGTGTATAAATCAGTATGGTGTGACAGCTCGTGTCTTATCTGTGGTCAGGAAGAATTAGATTCATTCCTCTCTTTGTTTGTTTTTCTGACATATGAGTCTGAGGGATCACTTAACGCCATGCAGATGAGGAATTCGGTTCTTTTGCAGGGTAAAGATAAGTGCTGTCTACTTGATCATGGCTGCCTACAACTCCCACACCCTTTTTTGCCCTCTTGACCTGTATATTGAACCTGCCACATTTAGCGTAATCAATGTAGCACATTATGATAACATGTTACAGTATAAAATTTCTGTATTAAAATATCTTGTATCTGCAGTGAAAAGTATATAAAAAGGGGCCTTGATATCCTGAGAGTCCTCTTTGGATCCTATTGGGATATGCCTCTACAAAATGTGTGATAAATTGCTTAGATATGTAAAGAAAAAATTCTTTATAAATTCTCTATAATCTAGTATCATTGATACTAGAATACTATTCTAATACTAGCTTTGTGTAAAAAAACAGTCATAAATAGATATAAAGTGATAAAAACAAGTAATATCTTAGGATCAATCTAGTAAGTGAAAGACGAGCAGTAGAAGTAAGTTAATGATTGTCAATGGAAAATCTTGGGAGATCTTATGTCTTAGAAAAGAGATGTCACCAAACAGAAAATCTTCTAAAGATATTTCAAAAGAATAAGAAAAAAATTGCAATTAAAATATGTCGTCAGAAAATATCAATTGCTGCCGTGTGAACAAGTAAAGGTGATGAGATAATGAGCAGTGGTTTTACAACAAAAAACACAATTCAATCTAATCTTTAAGTAACCAAATATCCTGTTGCCTTTTTTTTTTTTTTTTGTAACAATTGGTTTTTAGAATAGAATTCCATCTAATTTAAAATAAATAAATAATAAATTCAAAATGCGCACAAATTAAAAAAGGTTCTTGCACCCTAGGATATCATCTTAGGAATCGGGGACAGTTGTTTCTGCCTTATTAGGTATCATCACCCAGATTTACCCTTGATAATAGCCCAGAGTACCCGTCAAAGTTAAGGATACCACTTCACTCCCTGAAGCAGCACTCCAACAAAACCACAATATAAAAGCACCATGTCCAGCACGGCCTCAAATTCCTTGTCCTGGGCACTGCCGGGCTCAAAGAAAGTTAAATAGGGAATAGAGGATCCAAAACAAACAAATAATTCAATAAAAATAAATTTAGCGTATATGTTAATTATTGTAAAAAAAAAAAAAAATCAAAAGGTTGCACCTTATTTAATTTGTGTGCATTTTGGATTTTTTGTTTTTACACTATATTACATGCATATTAAATTTATTTTTACTAACTTTAAAGTATTAGAACTTTTATTATTTTAATTTAAGACAATGAATAAAACTAAAATCCATTAACTTGCAATAAAATAGTTAAATTTCTGAAATCATAAATAAAATAAGCAAAAGCTTTTATTTATAAATAGAAAGGACCAGACACACCAATAAGCTAAAAATTAATATATTAACATAAATACATGACATGTATTTATGTTAATATATAAATTTTTGACTTATTCGTGTGTCTGGTCCTTTCTATTTATGTTTCTAATCCACACCACAAAGAAATGGAGAGCTTTTATTTATGTTGTTACATGCATAAAAAATATGTTAGTATCCAATATAACTATATAGCAAATTGTGCACTGGAAGCAAAGTTTAGTAACTGTTAGTTTGTAATAAATCAGTAACAGAGTAAATCTAATGAAAACTTTTTTTTTTTGACTGAAAACATTACTTTTTTATATTATATTTTTTGGTTAAAGTGCAGAATAGGGTACCAATAGATGTTTTCGTAAGGCTACATCTACTTCCGAATCCGTGCAGGGATACATGGTGGTGCATACTGTTATCTCAAGATCATAGTTAGCCAGATGAGGGTTAGTTTTCTAGTAAAAGATGCTGCTGCTAGCCCAACGCCCTCTCTTGGTATTGCTACCATTAAGTGCCGCACTGACCAGTAGAGTGATGACATGAGTTCTGGGCCGGTAGATGTGGATGAATGCCTCACTTCTGCCAGCGCTGAACAAGAAAAAAGATGCCTGGTGTCCTTGGGCAGTTGGGTTTGGCAGAGAGCATCATCCCTAATTTGTGGAGATGGACAGCTAAAAGGTCATGTCCCATTAGTGTACGGAAGGCAACAACCGTAATAGCCCTGAAAAATTTCTGTGGAGAGGCCCATTTTTGGCCAAACGTTCCCAAGCTTTACCTTGAGACTCTGATGCTAACGTAACCTTAGTCTGATGGTCAACTGTTAGCTGGATGTGTGCCTTCGCAGAAGACAACGTAGGGCGTACAGCGAGCTGAAGCAGGACAATTCAACAGACTTCTCTAATATGTATTGCATTTCTGTCGACATTGCTTCTCCAGAAATATTAGTGAAAATGGTAAATCATTATGTATCCTCCACTCTAAACATGAAAAGGCTTCAAATATAAAAATCATATGAACATTAGGGTGTCCCTTATATGGGTGATTTTTTTTTTTTTTTTTAATATTGAAACGCATACCCCCTAATTCTTTTCTATATACATAGACTAACTCAAATACAAAATTTTATCTTCCTATGTTAATATTAACCTGTGCTGACAGGGCTTCAAAGTTTATGAGAATCTGTGTTTTTAATGCTTTCTGTCATTCAACTAGATCAGTTTAATTTTTTTTTTATTTTATAAGAATATAAAATAAAACATCAAGTTTAAAGTTAATATAAGGTATTTATTTTTAATAAAAAAAAAGAAAATTAGAAAATTATCATGCAGGATATTTCCTTTTGAGGGTATCTTTTTTGCAATCTGGATACAAATATCTATGCTCTTGCACACAACGTAGCAAGAATTGCTTCTGTTCTTCTTCTGCAGTTATTAGGCCATGAAAATCTTGAATAAGTTTAACGGCTCTTTCAGCTGTGTCATTGACAGCTCTTAAAGAAAGAACCTTCTTTTTTTGCCTCCAAATAGCGAACATCTTCTTGCCATGTAGAAACATGTGTCTGGAGGAATTCTTGATCAATTTTCAACCGAGAAAACAAATTGGTACTCTTGACGGACACGAAATCATTTAATGATTTATCTGCAAGAATAAAATAAAGACATATTATTTTCATTTTTAAATCTATCACGTAAAAACAATGTAAGAAATTATGTAAGTATTCCCACTCACCATATAAATAATTAGATATCTCCTCTTTCGATGGAACGTATCTTTTTCCATAATCATACAAACTCTCTCGTTGTAAATTTACTACTATCATTTCTTTAACTTTTTCTTCAACTTCGTCATCAAACAGTGATAAAACGGCAATTTCTTCAGACAAGTACCACAGATGTTGGCTGAACTTGTTCAGAGCCGCTTGAGAGATCGACTTGTCCACTGTTTCGTATTCTTTTAGCATTTTTAAAAAGCACAAATCTTGATTTGGCGCCTTCACTACAACACTGCATTGAAGCCAGGGTTTTACATACATAGTCACGATAAACAAACAAACCTCTTGCAGTGCTCGTTTATCTTTGGTGCTCATTTTGATCTGGGATTGCAGCAAACATATTTTTAAAGAGTAAATAGCTCTAGCCATCCATCTTGCTTGGTGCATTGCTCCTGGAGGTCTAATTTTAAATTTTCTCTCATCGTCTCCTCCTAAGAAAATAATAGCTAATTCGATGAGTTCCCTGTAATCATCACGAATAAAAGATTTTTTCAATTCTTCATTGTAGAAAGTCAATAATCCTTCAATCATTGTATCAGAAAAAAATAAATGTTGTTTAACAAAGTCGTTGTAGGTTTCAACAGCTGTAGGATTCACATTTTTCCAGTTGTCTCGAAACTTTTTGAATAGTGGAATATCAGGGCTATTAGTGATTTGGTGAATTTTTGTTTCAAAAACACATTTTAAGACTAGTTCATATACATGATGCCGGCAAGCAAATAGAAGCAATTCTCTCCCTAGTTTTTGTTCCAGACGTACACAAGCTCCGTTTAAACGCCCCGTGTTAGATGCCGTTGTATCTCAGCACATTATTTGTACCTTGTCATCGAGGTTCCAATCAAAAAGAGCATTTGCCAAAACTTTAGCTTGTTGTTGGCCAGAAGAACTCTCCAGTCTTGGTACTGCAAGAAGTTGTTCTTTCTCTGCGAATGAAATAAGGATTGGCAAGCGCTCTTCTTTGGGACTTCTTATGTCTAATCCGGGTAATAATTTTCCATCCCAGTGAAGGGTAACTACTTCAGGTATGTTGTTTTGAAAATCTGATTTTATCGAATCCGCTCTATCTTTTCTACCCTGTGTGCGAATACGTTGAATAGAAGATTTGTTGATTGGAAAATCATCACAGTTAAGACCTAGGGCTTCTACTGCAGCTTGAAGTATAAAAACAGAATCCCTTATGCTTAATTGACATCTATCTAATGCTGCAACTAGCTTAGGCGTGATAAAGTCTTTCCTTCCTCTTTTTGTTATAGTTCCAGAACTGATGGATTGAGATATCGATGGCAAAGGTTCCTCCAGACTTTCATCAGAGCTAGTAGGTTGATCCTGTTGTTCTAGAGGATGAAAAGAGTCTTGAACAGTATGAGGTGTCGACGAACTCGCAGAACACATTTGCTCGAGCCTCTCTTTTTTCTCTTTTAGCTTTCTCTGTCTTACTCGTTCTTCTTTCTCCGTTAACTTTTTGTCTACACCCGCTAAACAACCTGGTCGTCCTGGTTCTCTTTGTCGTTGTAAAAATATTTTGTCTTCCTCTATTTTCATTCGTTCCAAAGCATCAGCGTGTGCTATGTCGAATAAATTATCTAAATTATTTTGAAAATCCTTCTCACGTTGTTTATAATAGTCTTGTTTTTTTTTTTGAATTTTTCTGCAACTCTCTCCAAGCTTGATAAAGATCTACAAGTTTTTTCACACAGTTAGGTATAGCTCTAGTAGGTATTCTAGCTTTTTCCCAGAATATAATACACTCTCGAACAACAAGATTTGCGCTTTCACTGATAGTCAATTTAACTTCGCGAATATTAAAAAATAGAACTGCAAGAACTTGGCGATTAGACGGTAACTTTGCACCTTTTATTTGATGATTAATGTTACCAACCAAGAAAATAGGTTTTTTTTTTGCTTCGTAATTCTCGTGCCATATTTTTAATGTAAAACAATACGTGTTAATTACTCGACAATCCAAGAGCGAATAACAAAGCCGCGAGCGCGCGCTGCTCCTCGCGCTATGCTCCTCGCGCTGTGCTCCTCGCGCTATGCTCCTCGCGCGCAACGTATATGAATGTGTTTCGATGCATGTCGGCACGGGTTGCCGTTATCCAAATAAGCTAAAAATTTATTTCCGAGTGTTTTTGAGGCTAAAGAAAAAAACTAGGACCTATGCGTTAAAAAATAAAAACTTTGAAAAATAAGGGACACCCTAATGAACATATATACTAACAAACCGACTGTACCCAGTTTTACCCCTGCACTAGTACTTTGCCATTAATTGTCCCATATAACCTATCTTTAATTTGTAATCCCATTACTATTGGCTAATATACCAAGCAGTATCTGTAGTTGCATACCACAATGTTTTCTTCTTGACAATGAAACTCGTAGAAATCTCCGAAATCACCAGGATGATCAAGCAAGATCTGTATGTATCTCCTTAAATTCTAGGAGGCAATATAATCTGGCATTACTCATCAAAAAAAGGCATTTCATAAGGTATTCAGTTTGGATTGTTGAAAGCAGGTATTTCAACTTCTCTTGTGAAGAGAATCAGGAGTAAAGTTGTGTGCTATCGTGAGAAGTCAGAAATGTGCTCTTCAGAAAAAAAGTTTCCTTTTCTCCAACAACTTCAGATCATAAGTTAAGTTTCAAAGTAACAGATGGAGCTTCGAAGCATTTTGTTTAAGATTTCCACCTGTCTAATTCCTCATCACAATTTTTGTAATTGTTATCCGAGATGCTTGTTTTTACAGAAGGAAGTTTTCCATGTGCTCTTAATGCGACTTTGTTTTAGATAGAAATGTCATAAGCATTATGAAACATTTGTAAGATTCAAAATGAATGATTCTTTCATATCATGAAAAAGAAATCTCATGAATGGGAAAGGTATAGAAAAATCCGATGCTTTGAGAGGTATCCAAATATAAGAATTATAGAGAGTTCTTATATTAGGGGAATTAGATTTAATAATCGAAAATCTTAATTTATAAACTTCAATGTTCAACTACAGTATTAAGATTATTTTTTAAAAAATTAACGTATTTAAAACAATAACAAAAATGAATGTTAATCAGACTTGTTAATCTTACCTTTGATTCTGTTTTATTTGATTTTCAATGAGAAGGCTTAACGTGCACTGATGAATAAAGAAAGAAAAGAAATTAGAATAAAATGCTTAAGTAAAGGAGTGTTATCAGTGATTCTGAACACTGTGCGTACTCCATGTTCAGAGGATGGCACAAACATATAAGACAGCACAAAACAAAAATAAACATAGT
>JAFIDM010008419.1:50684521-50702749 GCA_023159025.1 Thereuonema tuberculata | reverse complement strand
TTTATAAACTTAACTAAACAAAATACATTTCACGAGTACTTTCTGGGCGATAACGTCTGTTTTCAAGTGATCGAATTCAAAATTAAAAAAAACAACTTTACAGTTGTTTCTCTGTAGCTTGTAACATTGTTTTTTTTAAATTTTGTATTCGATCACTTGAAAACTGGGCGTTATCACCCAGAAAGTACCTGTGAAATGTATTTTGTTTAGTTAAGTTTATAAATTTTAGTTCTATATTTGAAAGTGTGGTGGCCTCAATTTCATTCGATTTATTTTTTTATGAAATTAAGTAGTTATTTCTTGCTTAATTTCATTTCCATTAGCTTTCCTTCTAAAAATATATTTCATATCTCAGCTTAAGAACTACAATATTTAAGTATTAGTATGAATAAAAGCAGGACTAAAAGTAAATAAATATAGCTAAAATTAACGTATGGGACTGGATTTGAATCATAAAAGATCTTCTTAAAAACACAATATTTACAAGATAAAAAATGTAACTAGTTTCGACTGCTAATTATCGCAATCATCATCAGTGGCACTGGAGGAATAAGGCAAGTGGTATCCTTACTATAGGAATTGTCAAGGCACTTCAACAATCAACCACAGACAAATTTTCAACCAAAGGTGAGGAAACAAAATAAGAAATAAAAACAGAACCATTGACCACGAAAACAACCAGTGAAAGTGGAACAGATCGATTAAGAAAACAAGGTAGAGATAGTGATTAGTAAACAAATCACAGTGCTTCGCAAAGGCTTCTGAGTCACCTTTACTTTAGAATAGACTGTGCTGGGGTGGTCTAGAAAATGCTCGCGCAAGTCTTTGCGATCCCACGCTATCTTACCCACCCCTATTTATATGGAATAATCATCATTCATAACTCAAACCTTATTAATACACTAAATTCCTATTAATAATTTAAAAAAACAAAAAAAAACAACTTAAGTTGAGAAACTGTGAAAAGATTTAAAATGGGGAGAAAGAAGTGGAAAAAAATGTCCGTGAGGGAATCGAACCAACGACTTTCGCGTTATTAGCACGACGCTCTAACCAATTGAGCTAATAGGCCACTTACAACTGAGGTAACAGAGGCCGTTGGGAAGCATGGTGGGATATGTGTCTACAGACAGACAATCCAGAGATATAAGGCGTCTTTCAGAAGCCTAAAAGTAAGAAGAAAAAAAAAAAAGGATGTTAAAAAACAACAACATGATGACAGGCTTGTTAAGTCACAATGAACCTCATCTTCAAACCATAGACTTACATAGTGTCAATAGAAACATTTATCATTGTACGACCCTCTTTTCAAAATATAAACTGATTCCTCAAACCCTCTTCAGGGCCTAGTATTGAAATATTTTGAATGTTCATAACATGTTTGGTGTTCTTATGTAAAGCTGTAATATAACTTACATTGCATCTTCTAACTGCTTGTAAAGGTATTGTTCGGATGAAAATGGGTCTCCAGGTCTCCTCAATATATCTGCTACCATGGTCCACACATTTAATTTCATAGATGCAATTATTTTTTAGAATTCTCTACCTTACATTTTTTTTAGTCAACATGGAGTTAATGAATTGCATTAATGTGTTAGCAGATTTTACTGTAGTTCTCATGTTAATTTTGTCAAATAATGTCTGATACACTATATGGCCAAATGTACCGGAACACCCCTCTGGAGAAATGGATGTGAATGTGCTATGATGTCATAGATCGAAATAAAAGTGGTCACCAAAGATTGGGGCGATCATAAACAGGCGTTAGACAGACAATGAGTAAGTCAACAGAGCTGAGTGTTTTCGAACATGGCATTATCATTGGATGCCATCTATGCAACAATTCAGTTCGTGCAATATTGGCCTTGCTACAGGTGCCGTTATCAATTGTAAGTGATGTCATTATAAAATGGAGAATGGTAGGAAATCGCAGTGATAGGCCAAAGAAACTCACAGATCGCAGCTGTCAAATCCTGAAGAGGGTAGTGCAGAAGAATCGCAAGTTCCCATTAGCAACGATCACTTCGTAAGTTCCAAACAGCTTCAGGCATCGTTGCTAGCACCAGGACTGTTCGTAGGGAGCTGAAACACATAGGTCACCACAGTAGTGCAGCTGCTCACAAGCCGAACATAAGCAAGATGAATGCTAAACTGTGGTTGCAGTGGTGCATTGCCATTGTACTGTCAAGCAGTGGAACAAGTACTTTGGCGTGATGAATCCCACTACATGATCTGTCAGTCGGGATAGTTCGCTACAGTGTTTTTCGGCCATACATTTGTATGTCTTAAGTCAATATGAGCAGCCCTACTTGAAACATTAACTATTGTTTAATCACTGAGTAAAGTATATAACCTTCTTGTAAGTTTTCTAATGTTGGTGACAATTACGTTGTTATGTAATAATGTAATCCTGTCTGCAATGAGCTTCTTCTGTATTCTGCTGACCACTATATAAGCATATGGGTTTCTTGATCTCACTTTAATCTAGCATCCATTGGGAACGAGCTCCATTATTCGACATAAGATATTAAAAATTATTCCGGCTTGGATTCTTGCCAAACGTTAGTGAAGATGAAATGGTCCTCTTACAAGTTGTTTATTTCCCGCAGACAAATTGTAAAAAAGAAATTAAATTAAGAAGTAAAAAAAAATTAATAATTGTGAATTAAAATGTTTTAATTGGTTGAAATGCCTTGACAATTCCTACATTAAAGCTATAATTTGCTCATTCCAGGGCTTCTGATGATGGTTGCCATTACTGTCACTCAAAACTAGCTTTTTATCGTGTAAATATTGTTTGTGTTTTTAAGATCTTTTAGGTGAATAAATATTGTATAAAGAGTGCCCAAAGAGAAAATTTTTGATAGCCTTTTCCATGTTAAGATAATGAAAAGAAACTTAGTTGAGCATTATCCAAATACTAAATAAAGAACATTGTTACAGAGATTTGCTAAACCCATTTCAAGAAGTTCCAATTGACTGAAATTGCTAGTCACATAATCTCCAAAAAAATTCATTAAAAATAGAAACCATGGGATCCTATTAGAATGGTTATTTAAACCATTATCGACTAGTCAAGATGTGAATATTGATAATGAGATTTCTGCAATTTGTGCATTGTCAACCAAGTGATCAATGCAGGAATTGAAATTAAAGAGAATAAAATATGATTGAATTATAATTGTGAATTCCAAAATAAATAAATAAATAAATAAGATATTTAAATATTACCTCTAAAACCTATTTTTCTAATTGGCTTCTGAAATGACGTGCCATCAGAATCTGTAAGAAGAAGAAGTAGTTTTAATTGAGTGCACCACTCCAAACGAGTACAACACTATATAAACATGAAATAGATGAAAAAATACGAAAAAGTATAACATATTAAACAGAAGTGCTAAAATAAGCAATAGGAATTGTAATTACTCCTATAAATATAAGGTACAAATTTGAAAAATTACAGATATCAATTGAAATTTATTTGCTTTTACTTATTTATTTAAAGTTATATGGTTATCAAATAAAGGTTATTTTTTTTTCATCACTATGTTAATAAAGTCTTTAAAGTAATTATATATCGGTTTCTGTACAAGTAAGCTTATATCACCTGGCCATATAATATCATGACATAATAAATTTAGAAGTAATATTTGTCTCTCATAATCAAATTTTATACAATTAAAAAGAACATGCTCAGTTGTATCTAATTTTCCACATTCACAAAAGGCACTATTTGAAAGATTGAATTTGGCTAGGGAAGCATGAAAATTTCCATGTTCTGCAAGAGTTTGACCCATAGCAAAATTAAAATTATCTATAGGTGAAGTTAACGAGTGATAAATACAGTCAGACCTCGATATAAGGTCACCCGCATAGAAGGTCACTTTTCTAAAGTCCCGGCTCATTGAATAGGAATTCTTTGATATGGATTATTGGATATATGGTCAGGTCTTAAATACCGTAATCACATATAAGGTCACTTTTGTCTGTGATTTCAGTGCCACACTGATTCAATTCCAAAACTTTTTCCATGGATACGATCTTTTATTGGCATCATTTCTCCTACTGACGGAGGGGACATCTTTTTCACAAAGCACTTCATCCCCTCAAATTCTAGGAAAAAAGATGATGAAGACGATATTCCTTTACCTGTGTTAATACAAGATCTCAGAAATCGCGGCTGTGCTATAGAAGGAGAAAGTGAATTTGTGAGAATTTATGATGAAATTGCTACCACTTCTCAAGCTTCGATTTCCGAAATTGTTTTGCAAGTTTTAGATTCCAATGCATTAGAAAGGATAATGACAGTGATACTAAAAGTGAAGCGGTGACACAAGCAGAATCACTCAGAGCATTAAATGTCGTAAGACATTTTTTTACGAGCCATGATGGAGCTGAAGAACATTTTCAGAAACTACAAAACTTAGAAAACATTGTACAAAAGATGAAACCAAAATCGCGACAGTCCTGTATTATGGATTATTTTAAGTATGGTCAGTTGTACATCAGTACTTTGCTTGAGCATACTAATACTATTTGTATAGAACTTTATTCCGAATTAAAATTTTTTAAAAATAATTTCTTTCTGATTCCATTAATTTTAATTGGTTCAACTAAATTTAAAAATTATAATCTAATAAACTGATATTTTTGTACACATTAAATTTTACAAAGAATTATACTGTATTTATATAATGTTTATTTATTGACAAATGCGTATGAATCGGTTATAAGGTCAACCCGCTTATAAGGTCACTTTCGCTAGGGCCCAAGGGGTGACCTTATATCGAGGTCCGACTGTAGTTGGGAAAATTTTTTGGTTGAATGACCCTTGGTGGATTGTTTCCATCTCTAATTTGATTTCTCATTTAGTAATGACTGAACATTGGACAAAGCAAGTTTAGTGGGAAAAGATTGGTAAGTAATTTCCAAATTGTTATCGGTAACTGCAATTTTTGCTTCTTTATCAGCTTTTTCATTCCCTTCATATCTCGTATGTCCTGGGACATAGTAAAAGGTTATATTATTATCTACAGAGAGTAATTTATGAATTTCTTGTAGATCTTTTAGCTTACTGTTTATATTTAAGAGTGTCTGAAGGGAAGATTTTGAGTCACTGAACAGATTAATTTTAAGAGATTAAGATTAATTTTGTAACTTTGTGGACCATTCGACGGCAAATTTAATTGCAGACAGTTCCGCTTGGAATATAGAGGTGTAGTGAGGGAATTTGTATCTAAAGCAGTACTCTAAGGAGGTTGGGTACTTTTTTATTATTATTACGACACGAGCACCAACTCCTATAATATATTCGGTCAGTACCAAATGTAGTATTGGATGGTTTAGATCGAAATACGTATAATGCAGATATTAATATCTTTACTGATGGATCTAAATCAGAATCTGTAAGGGGAGGGAAAAAGATAAAAATGTTCATATGAAGAATTTGTATCCTCAACAAGTAATTATGTGAATCTAATTATAAATGAAATTATTGCATTAAAAAAAAAAAATCATTAATTTCTGATTAAGCTACATTCAACACTTTTTAATAATGGTAATATTTTTGTAATTAAAAATGTTACCATTAATTTAATTGTCTTTAATTTACTTTTTTAATTAATTCTATTGTATTATTTGGACCTAATAGAATATGTGATATAGGAACTTGGCTAAAGATTGGAGGAGTCAGCTTTGATCTCAAGTGGGATCAGAGATTTTTACCAGTTTCTTTCCCCTCCCCATGGATCTTAGAGATAGGATTCTTTCCTTGGATTAAAATACGACAGGAAAAATGTTGTCATTCAACTAAGAACCATTGGGAGGCTATACCTCTCCCTGTATCACAGTCATCTAATCAGGATTACATTAGATTTTTAAAACCTTACTTAAATTAATAAAAATATTAATATAATACAGATCATTATATATAATATTTAAATATTCTTATTTTTTTTATTATATATTATTAATGTGTTACATTTTTCATCATACTTAATGTCACTTACAAGGAGCGGATATGGCTTGTATAATACGGATTTAATGCCCTGATGTGAAATGACAGTACTCATGAAGTACTTAAAAAATTACTAGGGTTTGAGGTCCAACCACCTATCGTTTTCAAGATATTTGATGTTTTTTGAGTGTTTCTCCTATGTTAGCTTAATAGTTTCCTGTCTCAAGTGATAAAAGTAGTGCAGTGACGGTGTAGCGCATAGAGTACTGAATTTCACAGCAGAAGGTCCCGAGTTCAAGTCTGCTGCCTGACGTTTTCTTTTTTTGTTTCTTTTCTTTTAACTATCTTTTCTTTTATGTTAATGCAGTTTCTTCTTTATTTAATTTTTTTACATTTTTCTTTTACCCTCCTTTATGCTTCTGCTCTTTTCTTTCTATTTCGTTTTTTTTTTTTCTTTAGGCAGAAATAAAAATACAATTAAAAATATATATCTTTTAATTTTTTTTAATTAAAATTAATTTTAATTTAGAAAAATAAAACCTACATATAACTATTTTTTTCTTTTTTTGTTATTGTTAATATTGGAAGTGCATGAAGCTAGATATAAAAATTCTAAGGTGGTTATTTGAAATTTAAAATTAATACAAATACAGTAATTTTGCGTAAGTGAATGGTTCTTTTCATTATCAGGATACAGAAGGGAGGGATAAACGAATGGATGCTGGAAGGTATTAAGTTAGTGGTACTCTAAAGTTTAGATCAAAAAGACCGATAGAAAACAGCTAGGAACTGGGAGACTTGGGGGGGGGGGGGAAGAGGTTAATCGGAAAAGGCTTCACGAGCCTTCTGAGAGATGACAGATAGGGAAGAAAGCCTACAAGCCTTAAAGGAAGCTTGAAGGAATTTAAATTAAATCTAGCAGGTGTTTAAAATTTTAATTTTAGGACAAGGGATTGATTAAAATCAGTATAGCAATACACAAAATCTACTGATAATGAATATACCATTTCCATAAAATTATTATTATTATTATTATGTAAAAGATTCAAAACTTGGGTTTTCCCAGCAGAGACAACTGGAGGGTCAAGGACCAAAGCACATATTGGCAAGTGTAAAAAAGTGTGCATGAATGGTTAAGAATGTGTGTTGTCTCCATAAATTTTCTAACTATGGGTATTGTGTTGAGTACCACAGCCTTCTGGAGTTGTGCATAAGTGTTTTTGTAAAGTCCAAGTGTGCTGGTGCAATTTGTGAGGCACCAGGCCAGTGGCGGACAGGACGATGGATACAAGACTTACTCGGTCCTACTTCCCCAGTTTCCGGAGCTCGTGTGCTAGATCGGTGTATTTACTGATCTTGTCTGCATGAGTTTTCTGCATGTTCTTGCTGATAGGTATTGCAATATCAATGAGATAGGTCTGTTTGTTGACCTTATCAACAAGTGTGATGTCAGGTCTGTTATGATGTATGGTTTTGTCTGTGTGAATGGGGCGGTCCCAGTACAGCTTATGTGATAATAATAATAATTATTATTATTACTATAAAAATTATTTGTATTAATTGTGAATTTCAAATAATAAGCTTAGAATTTTTTATCTCTTTCTTTAATTACTTCCAATAATAATAATAATAAAAAATAAAAGAAAAGGACAGCTCTATTATTACTGGAAAGGAGAATACAAGTAAAAAAAAAAAGTAAATGTATTTATACGTAGACTTTATTTTTCTAAATTAAAATTAATTTTAATTAAAAAAAATTAAAAGATATTTAAATATTTTTAAATGTATTTTTATTTCTGCCTAAGAAAAAAAAAAACGAAATAGAAAGAAAGAAGTAGAAGCATAAAGGAGATCAAATAAAATTCTTAAAAAAAAAAAAATAAGAAAGAAAGTCGTCAGGTAGCAGACTTGAACTTCGGTTCTTCTACTCAGTACTCTATCCACTGCGCCAACACTGCACTGTATCTTTCACATGAGACAGAAAGCTATTAAGCTAACATGGGAAAAACACATGAGTCAGTTGTTGGACCCCTAAAACCCTGATATATTTTTGAATTACTTCATGAGTACTTTCATCTCACAAAAGAGCATTAAAATCCGTGTTATACAATCCATGTCATCTCCTTGTTAGTGTAATAACCAAATGCATACCATTTGCTGAGAGAACAGCCAGATCTTGAAACTCTTCTGAATCTAATAAAAAAGGAAACTATCACTTACTGAATTCACTAGAAAACTTTTTCTTAATAATATAGATGATGAGATGAAAGACTGTTCTTAAAAAACTAACAAAATTAAAAAAATATGGAATTGACTCTTTTGAGTTGTCAGATGTTGCTGAAATCCTGCACACATCTGTGGCATATATATGAAGGGGAAGGTCACAAAACTTTATAGTATTTCTTATTCTTCTTTGTCAAAGCATTTGTTTTTAGTTCACTCACAGGAATAACCTTTGGTACAGACTGTATGTTCACTGTTGACTGAGAACAAAAAAGAAAAAAAAGCCACTCAACTTATCTAAGAAAATCGAATTTCTTTTTCTCAGATACGTTTCCTTCTAGGGTGATTCCCCGTAAAAGTTTAATTGTTTAGTTTCATGATAAACTTAAGGAGTGCCGTTGCCTTGCTATTCAAGGTTGCAAGAAGATTAGGGAATTAAATAGGCGTTAAGCTTCTGGAGGCCATTGTTAGATGACTAACAATGACATCGATATATGCTTTCTATCTGTTAAGTTATCTGTGATAAAGAATAATAGTAACAATATTCACTAACATTAAGTAGAAACCAGTGGGCCAAAGTCATTGTTTGAAGAAAGTTAAAACAGTTAGATGATCCTTCTTGTAGCCTTCACCTTTATCCACTGTCCGGCCACTTTATTAGATACATCTATATAGTAGCGTATGTAGTCCTCCTTTGATCCTCCTTTAGCCCTCAAAACAGTCTGAATTCGTCGAGGCATGGATTCCACAAGATGCTGAAAATATTGTTGAGGTATTGTGTACCATGCAGACATGAGTGTGTCGCGCAGTTCCTGAGGATTTGATGGAGGTGTAGGCCTGGAGCAAACAGCCCGTTCCAGCTCATCCCATAAATTTTCAATCGGGCTGAGATCTGGGGACTGAACGGGCCACTGCAGCAAGGAAAAGTCATCGTCATGTTCCTCAAACCATCCCATAGTGTTGGGGGCTTTCTGCACCGGCGCATTATCCTGCTGGAAGTAGCCATCTGCAAGAGGATAAACTGTTAACATGTACGGTTGCACTTGGTCAGCTACGATGTTTAGGTTACACTCTAGCATCCTGATGTGCCTCCAGAGGTATCAGTGGACCCAACGTGTGCCAGGAAAATATCCCCCACACCATGACACTGCCCCCACCGGCTTGAAGAGTTGTTGTGAGACACAGCATTTGTGCGCACACCAGGGGTGTACCTAATAAAGTGGCCGGACAGTGTATGTCACAGATGTGTTCAGGGTTTCAGCAACAACTCATAACTCTTTCTAAAAGGTCAAAGAAATCTAAATTCATCTTAACTGTTAAAGAACCAATTTTAGGGGCATATTCGTGTAGCCATTATTGAAACCTACACATGAAAACTTTATGTATACTATTTGGAAGTGGAGGTAGTTCTGTTTGTTACTTTATTGCAAAAGGTCATCATTACACTCCGTTTATTGCATCTGTGAAGAGCGTGACAACTCCATGTATAGGGAACGATTGAGCATTAGTTAGTCTCTGTACTTCCTTTTTGAACACGGCGGCTGCTGAACGCACACTGTTGTCTCATTTGTGCCAACAAAACTTAGAAAGGTCAATCGAGAGGAATCATTTGGAATGTTATTTTTTATTTCAAGTCGTCTATCTCTATCGTAAAACGGATGAACAAGAAGTCATCTCATTCATCTCATTCAGTGCTCAGTATTTGTTAAGAAAACCGAAGCCTCACTTACCACTAAGCCTAGCCCATTATTGTTTGAAACGCTGGGCAAGAAAAGAGAGTAGCCGGCATTGATAATAGAAATGGACGAGTAAAAACAAACTTTTTATGAAATCGAAAATACTCGTAAATAAATAAAAAATATATTGTTAAATATTGAAAAACAAACAAAAATAATAAAAAATAGTAAAACAAATGGGGTGTAAACACCGGAATAACTTACAACGACATTCCAGACGCGACCAAGCAATAACTCTAGTGAAGAAAGGAAATGGTAATGATTGGTTAATTGTGATCACATGTCTTCACAGATATAATAAACGGACTATAGTATCTGTAAAGCCCAAATTAAAATTCTTCCAAATTTCGTCCTTCTGTTTCTTTATTTTAAACAGGAACAGAATTAAAACAGAAAAACAGTATTTTTATTAATGAGGTCTAAATGAAAACCTTTAAGTTTGATGTATTACAAGAGAAGTAATAAACATAAACAAGAAAGAATTTAAAAAGGCCTGCTTTCTTTAAAATCTTATTCCCTATCTTTAAAAAAAGCCCTGAAAATGATACGAATAAAAAGTATCAAATTCAAATTTTAATAGCTACAGAATGCAAACATTATAGATTTTTTATTTTTGAAAAAAATGATGAAAGTGTGAAAAGCTGATTAATTTTAATCCTATCAAAGAAAACCCTAAAGATTTACGGAAAAATGGCCATTGTTTAAGACATGATAGAAATCTATTGTTTGGGTTCTAATGCTTTTCTTTGATAATTTATTAGCATAATTTAAGTTATCCTAATTTATTATGCTAATTTATTAGCAATGCTAATAAGTAATGCTAATTTATTATGCTAATTTATTAGCATAATTTCCAATGACATGGACCATTTATCCTATGCTGAATTCTTGACATGGACTCATTTAGAAAAGATCAAAATAAACAATTAGATTGTCCTTTAATATGCCTACCAAATTTCAAGAAGACCCATCCAACGATTCATAAGATATTAGGGAGGGACAGATAAATAAGCAGACAGATTGACGGATTTTTGACCCCCAACTTTACTAGAAAATCAGACTAAATACTTCAGACTAAGTTTGAAAAATTGACTTTAACCTTTAAAGATGGTAATACATTTATATTTCAAAGAAATAAACAAAGAAAACTATCGCTAATTCAAAATATTCACTTTTTTTTTAAGGCATGTTTGTAAATCCATTGTACAAATCCAGTATGATGATGTTACTGATGTTACCCTGATGATGTTACTGTCCACCTGTGGTAAAAAAAAAAGTGAAAGTTAACAGAAATTCAGAAACATATTTTTGGAAGAGAGCTAATGGAGGGAAAGGATATCTTAATCTCTCCTACATACCCTTATGGCTTTCACGGAGCAGATGACTTAGCCTTTCATTAATATAGTATTTCCTTACTGTTAAGTTATCGCATTCTTAAAAAGTACTGATTCTTACAAAGCATTTCATAATTTGTGATGCAATTCCAGGCAATTATTACTAATGTCACTCTAATTTCCTGAGAAGAACACTCATAGGCCTATATATATATATATATATATATATATATATATATATATATATCCCATATGCCCTACATTCTTGTACAAATTTCCCACACAAATGTCTCATCTCAAGAGCATATGTAGCCTACCTTATTATCATGTGAACGGATTATCCAATTACAATACATTTCGACAGTTGAAAAACATTGGGATAACAAGAAATTTGATTTCAATCGATACCTCACTACCGGAAGTGTTAAGGATTGCAGCAGAAGTGGTTACCTTAGGAACAAGAGAACAGAAAGCACCGAAGGCCAGACCAGAAGAAATTCTTTATCTTAAATAAGCTTGGGAGAAATCCGTGCCACATCCATAAGAAAATGGCACTGTAGATGAAAGTCTCGATTCAAAACTTGCACCTTGAAATGACTATATTCTTTCAGGTCTTTATGATTTTTGATATGTTGGTTTTAATAGAGCTCATATTGTTGTAAGTTGATATGTGATATGGTGTACCATTTGCTCTTGTATTATCAGTCATCATTGTTGTTGTAATGATTTTTAATGTTTGATTATTGTAAAAGAAATCGAAAAAAAAAATCAAGTAAATTCCATAGAAAATTCAGTACCGGTAAGTGTATCGTAGTAGGGAAGCTACCAGAAGCGAATGTTTTTATGCTCTGCTTTCAGGAGCAAGATGCTCTGAAATAGAAGGCTTAATATAAGCATATTTTCAGAACTGGTAGTAATTAAAATAAAAATTACTATAGAGCCAGTGATGAAGCTATGGAAAGATGAGAAAATGAGTAGTCGTAGGTCTATAAACATAGGCCTATTCTCCTCCAAATGAGAGTTGGCCGCCCTGTTTTTGTGAGATCTGCGCATGTAACATCGATTAGTCTGGTCAGGCACTTCCGTCTGATCTTCTGACAGGAATCTGCCCTTCTGCTAATCGCTGGTTACTTATCAAAAGGGAATTGTATTTATAAGTCATTAAAATATTTATTATTAGAGATTAGTATTGAAATAATGCTAAATGTTAGAGAGAACTTCTATTTTGCGTTATCAACATGTCAGCGGAGAAAAATAGCCTAGAAGGACTCTTCGTCGTCAAGCAAGAGAAATACTTGTCTCTGTGAAGGGATACTTTCAAAACCTCAAATCTAAGAGACATAATTTATAAATGAAATTCTCTAAATAAACAAGTATTTTTCTAAATTACAACTTCTCCGATAATTAAACGTTAGCCTATTATAAGTTAACTGTACTTTCTCAGTGAGAACAGACGCCGTGCCGTCGTCCATTTTGACAAGAAAACATAATTGATCAGCTACCGGAAGGGCTGCGCAGTTCAAACTTCCGCCGGCCAACTTTCATTTGGAGGACAATATACGTATTGATCCTGATCGAACATTATTTCTGCCTATAGGGAATCAGCCTGGAACATTGATACAAAACAAAATGCTCGAATGCGTTTTTCTTAACATAGATGTAAAAATCCCATCTAAAAATGAAGGGTGTTACTATATTCGCAACACCGGAAATAAATTAAAAAAAAAAAAAAGACGTATAGGCCTATTGCACATAAAAGTTGCAGCACAACAGGTAACATACATGGATCTAATATAGAATTTCAAGTGTATGATACAAACGATAATATAAATTTCTATAATGCCTTAGTACTTATTAAGAAGCTAATAAATATAAAAGAGAATTAAAGGAAAGGTATTTTATCTTTTTATTAGAATCATATAATGAGATTCTACGCATGCGTCGACCAAAGTGGACGTGCAGTCGTCGAGCTCCGATAACCCCACATCTGAAGTCCTTACAAATATAAGTATTATCAATTTTACTCTATATAATCCTAGAATTAAAACAAATCAATATCTAAAATAAATATGATTGAATATGAGAAATATACAATTAAGTGTAATGAATGTAATAAGATAATGAGAAAAGTGGAGTTAAGATGCAAATCATGTGGAATAGAGCAACATGACAAATGTGAAAAAGGTATGGATCCAATGGAAATATCTACTCCCCAAAGAAGAGGTTTGTGGAAATGTTCAAAATGTAGAAATATAACTGAAAGAGTTAAAAAGGGCAATTATAAAATAAATAAGGAAATGGAAAAAGAAAATGGAAATGAAAGCACAAAAGAAGTAACATCCCTAATAGAGAAAATGGACCAGCCCACAAAGGAAATAGAACTTGAATTGGCACAAACCATTTTAAAGGAACTAACAGAAATAAAAGAATCCTACAATTCCTAGATAAAAAATATGATAATCTAATAGAAAGATTGAATAAAATGAATAACAATCAAAAATCTATGGAAGAAAAACAAAAGATATTAGAAAATAAAAATAAAATACTGAACAATTCAATGATAAAATTAGAGGAAAATATGGACAAAATGGAACAACAGATGAGGAAAAACAATATAGAAATATCCGGTATGCAAGAAAATGAAAATGAAAACCTATTAGAAAAAATCTCTAAATTAGCAGATATATTAAATTTAAAAGATTCAATAGAAAGAGTGGAAGTAACGCATAGATATGGAAGATTCCAAACAAAAGGAGAGATTGACAATTGTGAGGTTCGAAAGTAGAAAAGATAGAGACAATTGGATAAAATCTTTTAAAATGAAGAACTACATAACAAATGATGAAGTATTTGGAAATAAGAATAACACAAGGATATATATAAATGAAAATCTAACAAAAAAAAATGAAAAACTTAGTTTGGAAAGCAAAACAAGAGGCAAGATCCAAAGGGTACAAATACATATGGATAAAAAATCAAGATATATTAATAAGAAAAAATGAGACATCAAAAGTAAGAAAAATTAGAAATGAAGAAGATTTAAAAGAAATATAATAAAAAAATATAGAGATAAGAAATGGAAAAAAAAGATATAAATATAGAACTGGCGAACTTGGAAACAATAGAAAATATAGAAAAATGGATCCCAAAATATAATTTAAAGAATATCTTATTTCTAAACATAAGGAGTTTAAGGTCTAACTTTACATATCTAATGGCAAATGTAGATAAAAAAATGACAAATATAGATGTAATAATATTGGTAGAGGTGAATATAAAGGAGGAGGAAGCCTTTTTATACAATATAAAAGGGTTTAAAAAAGAACAAAAATTAAGAATAAATTCTAGAGAAGGAGGTATAATGATATGGTATAGGGAAAAATATAATATCCTAACAAAAAATGAAGATAGTATAACACACGAAAATTTAATTTGCACTTTTAAAAAAAAAATCACTCTTTATCAAAAGAATTAATTATATATATAATATACAAACCTCCACTAACGAATAAAAATAAATTTATAAAAGAAATAAAAGAAAATATAAATCGGATACAAGAAAATGGAAAAAAAAATCTAATATGTATAGGTGACACAAACATAAATATAGAGGAAAAAATTAATAACAAAATAAGTATAGAATATAAAAATATGTTTTATAATCTTGGATATTTAAATCATGTATACAAAAACAAGATCAGTAAAAACTACAAAATCAATTACTAACACATGCATTGATCATTGCTTCTCGAATGCAGAGGATATTATATTAATGCGAATATAATACAGTGGGACATTTCTGACCACTATGGAATTCTGCTTGAAATAGAAAAGAAAGAATTACAAATAAAACAAATGGAAAAAAAAAGTAATAAAGAGAAAAATAATGTAAAAATAAATATAGAGAAACTAAACAAAGAACTGAAAACTTTAATAGAAGAAATAATAAAGAAAAATGAAGAAGATCCAAATAAAATAATAAATAAGTTAAATAAAATAATAAAAAAAGCAAAATATAAAATAAAAAGAGAAACAATAAAAGAAAAAAGTAGAAAGGATATATATGAGAGAGATAATAGAGAATACAAAAAAAATTGGATGAACCCACAGTTGATGAAACAGATTCAAGAAAAAAATAACTTATATGGGAGATACATAAAAAATAAAAACAATATAAAATTGAAAATAGAATATAAGAAAAAAAGAAATTGGTTAAAAAATCAAATTAAAAAACAAAAAAATAAATACTTTAGAAAATTGATTAAAGATGATCCTAATGCCAATATAAATGTGTGGAAAATTATAAATAATGATATAATAAGAAAACAGAAAAAAAATAATGAAACAAATGAATTAAAAGTATTGTTAGAAAATTATGATATTAAAAAATTATTTTGAAATTTGAGTAAAATTTTTACTAAAATTGTTTATGAAAGTAATGAAGAATTAGAGCAGATAAGAAAAAAGGAAAATGAAGAACAAGAATCAGAAAAAAACTCAATGATTTTATTGTTGCCAAACAGAAAAGATATAATTGAAATAATAAACAATAAAAAAAAAATCATTCATATGGTCCAGATGGAATAAAATTAATTCATATAAACAGTATAAAAGAAACGATATCTATCTTTCTGGAAGTACTTTTTCAAAAAATTTATAAATCAGGTATATACCCAATTGCATGGAAAATAACATATACAATACCAATATATAAGGGAGGAAGTTCCAATAATCTATATAACTACAGACCTATATCACTAATTTCAAATATTTCTAAATTATTAGAAAGTTATTTAGCAAAAAATATTTATGACTACGTAAGTAAAAGGAAGCTATTAAATCGAAATCAGTATGCATATCAAAGAAATAAAGGAACAACAAATTTATTGAAGGATGTTAATGAAAATATAAACAAATCATTAAATAATGGAGAAATAATATACATAGCATTTATGGACTTTAGTAGAGCATTTGATTCTATAGATCATAAAATTTTTATTACAAAAAATTAAACAAATGGGAATAAGAGGAAACATATATAAAATGATAGAAAATTATTTGAGAGATAGAAAATTTAGAATAAAAATTGAAAATAATATGAGTAAATTATACAATTCCAAAAGAGGAATTCCACAAGGCTCAAACTTGGGCCCTCTCTTATTTAATATTTATATAAACTCAATAAGCAAAAACTTAAAAAATTCAGAGGTTTTTCTACATGCAGATGACGTAATATTAATAACTACAGATAAAAACCAAATTTAGGCCCAAAATAATATACAAAAAGATCTAAACAATGTAAATAAATGGTCATTTAAAAATAAAATGAAAGTAAATGGAGAAAAAACAAAAATAATGATAATCAAAAACAAAAATAAGAAAATAAATAACAATGTAATAATTAATTGACATAAAATAGAATGTCCAAATATAGAACAGAATAACAATATCTTAACGAAAGATTGTAAATGCAAAAGAATAGAAATTGTATCAACTTATCAATATTTAGGAATTAATATAGATAACAGATTTTGCTGGAATGAACAGTATAGTTATGTGATGAGAAAGCTGAGCTCATACGCTTTTCTCTTTTATCACATTAGGGAAGCAGTTCCGTTTAGACAAAAGCTCATAGTATAGAAATCCCTTGTGGACTCAATCTTGGATTATGGGTTGGAATGTTAGATAAATATGAACAAACAACAAATAGAAAATATCAATAAGAAAACATTAAAAATATTTAATAACGTTTATAAAAATTATAAATATAAATCAAAAAATGAACAAATAAGAATAAGAAAAAAATATAAAATATTAAAAATAAATGAAAAATTTATATATAAAACAACAATTAAAAACTATTTTGAAGTGAAAAGAGAAATAAATTACCAACAAGGAGAATTAAAAACTAGATGTAATTGGAATAAAATATTTAAAATAGAAAGGATTAGAAATAATTATGGATATAGATTAGATAATTATGTAAAACATAAAATATTTAAACAAATAGATCCTAATAAAAAATTAGGAAACTTTTAAGCAAATAAAACAAAACATAATTTCAGATGTGGTTGATGGAAAAATTAAATATTAATTAACAATTTTTTAAAAAATATATTAAAATGCTCAATTCCTATAACACAGATATACCGCTTATAAGTATACCTAATAGGATTGATAAACATTAAAAAAAAAACAAAAAAAAAACAAAAAAAACAATTGTCAGATAATATAATAAGATCCTGTATTAAGAATCATAGGCTTGAAATGTGAAGAAAAGAAAAAAAAAATCAAAGAAGTTAGAAGATAAAGGCAACTGAAAGACGAAATAAACAACACAACATGATGTCAACCCTGAGGTACCCGTCCACCCCCAGACGAAATTTGACGCAGGAATTAATCTTCCAAACTTTTTATTTTAGTTGACAACCGTCTCCGTGTTGGAGATCGAAAGACTTTTTCTGTATGTATGTTTTTTAGATTTTAATGAAGATTTTAATTGTGTTTTTAATTGTGCAGTGTCTTTATTAATTATTTTAAAAAAATAAACAAACCAACTACTCAAAGAAACTATGATAACACTTATGGTAGTTTTCTCTGTGGAAATATAAAAATCTGCTTTGCTTCACGATATAATCCAAATCAAATATCCATGAAATCAATCAACGGGAATTAAATAAAGTAATTTCAGACTTTAGGAAAGAATTTTCTGACTAAGTTTTTGTTTGGTCAACATTCAATAAATGCGCTGATTACTATATACTGTATATGTTAATTTCTATTTCATTATATGATCATTGTAACATTTTTTACTAGATTACCTTTTAATTTCATTTGCAAGATAAACTACTTAATGATAACATTTTATAATAATTCTTACCACTCTCTGAGGAGATAATAAGTTTTTTAACGTCATTGGAAACTGAAATAAAAGAAAAAGAACTTGGATCACTAAGAAACGTATTTGAATGATAAGGAA
>JAFIDM010008419.1:50651089-50676802 GCA_023159025.1 Thereuonema tuberculata | reverse complement strand
AAACAGCTGTTCCAGATTCCTCGTCTCTGACAAGCTCAAAGCATGAAGCATTGTTTTAGATTGTGCATGATTTTTTTCGATCTTAGTAATATATCTGCAAGTTAAATTTGATTTAATTATAAATATCAATGGTTGAGACGAAGTTGTTTACTAAATGACATCATAGTACAGCTGTTTCACGCTAATATGGCGTTCACCAGCTAGGAGCAGTCATCAGTAAATAACCAGGTCGTGATACAAAGGCATATACTGTTCGTTTTGAAAAGCGAGAGTTACGACAACACAGACGATTCTACTCCCCAAAGGGGTGATACGCTGAGATGGGCACTTTCATAAGACCTGTTTTTCTTTTAGTACCTGTTCTTTTTGCAAGAGTATTTATTCTCTCCATAATTCATTCCCGAAAAGCGCAAATAGAACGCTGCTACTAGTAAACTAACACTGATAAAAAGTAAATATCCTCTCTTTATTTTTCCTCAACCCTATTTTCATGAAATCCAACGAGACCTGACGCATTCGCAAAAGCTTTGAAGGCTCACGTAAACGAAAACGAACAGTAGTATTGCTATTGTTTATTGTTGTTATTGTTTATTTTAGCTTTTCAGACTCCACATTGAATGTAATTGAATTGTTTTTGAATGGAAATTTCAATTCTTGAGATTGCCGGTGAAGTCATTAAAAAAAAAAAAGCAAAAACACTGAAAATGTTATAAGCTAACTCGGACTAACACATACGCAATAAACACTGTTGGAATGATTCTGATTCACACATTTGTATAACTAATGCTAGCCTCTGAATATGGAAGCCGTGTTCAAACTTCCATGTGTACTTTTTTGTGTGATTTTACCAAAGCATCCAACCCAGTGTTTTTTAACCGGGGTGCCGCAAAGTTCAGGCATTTTCTTGGAAATTTACTTAAGTGTAGTTCAAGATAACTCATTGTCAGTTCTATTTTGCTACGGGATATCTAGTAAGCAAAGAAGCGATGACTAATCGCATGTTAATGTAATGTTCTACGCTACGTGTACGCATAAAATTCATCTGGCCCATTGCCCCCCCCCCCCCTTCTTCAGATTCCAGATTCGCCGCTGGGCAAGGGTGTCAGGATTTTTTATTTTTCAATCAGGGGTGCCACTCAATAAAAAAGGTTGAAAAACACTAATCTAACCGAAGAGAAACCATATAGATACTGCAAGAAGCCAAGTTTAAAGTAATACTAAACCTTAGCAAAATCTATAGAGAAACCTATTTAAAGATTTTGTAACCTTTTAGCAAAATGAAGTATTATTTCAAAGTAAAAATCTAACATGAGAGAGATTTAACGTGCCTTGAGTTTGGCTCGAACCCTGAGTTTGGCTGGCTGACGAGTCCTAAAAAGGACGAAACGGACCGTCCCAGTCTCTTCCCGATGATAGCTCAGGGTGCGAATTCCTTCTTATAGCGTTGTGCCTTCGTTTGTTACCTTTTTTTCTTTTTTGAATTATTCAGGCACATTAAATCTCTCTTCCTTTTACACTTGGTGCTTGGCTTGGTGCTTATTTTTAAATGCCTTCTTTAAATTCCTTTTGTGCCTAGCGGATTGCAGGACAAGGAACATTTGTATTTTGTATTTTTGTTTATTTTTGGTTTGGATTTATTAGTGGGGAGGTCCCGCTCTCGGGAGCGAGACCCGGGATCCGTAAACTGTCGCACCTTCTGAGTCTGTCATCGGGGGAGTTTGTTTGGCTGACGAGTCCTTAAAAGGACGAAACGGCCGTCGCAGTCTCTTCCCAGTGCGAATTTCCATTTTTTGTTTTCATTTGTTACCTTTATTTTTTTTAAATGAAACATTTTATATGTAAAATGGTAAAAGACAGAATAAACTTCTGTTAACATCAACAGTTGTATATTGAAAAATAGTTCTTTTATCAGATCCAGAAGCTGCTAATACACAGGCCCAGATCTTCTATCAAACCTTTCCTCACCAAAAAAACAAATGCAGGGCAACTTCACACAGAGGACGTTTTTCAATAAAAGTTGATAAGAATATGAGGAATTAGAGGACTAAAGGTGAAAAATCCCAAAAATCCAAAACATGACAAAATTTTACCAATCAAACAGGAGGAAACAACACGAAATTTTAGATTACAATGAAAAGAAATTTAAAAAAAAAGAGCTTCTCCTATAAAAAAAAGACAAGGAGATGCTAGTATTCCATAACTAAGGCGGTGAGTGTGTGCTGAAATGAATAACCCTTCAAGCACTCTCCAGACTCAACTGTCAACCAGAAAACCTCGGAGAACTGGCAAAGAATAAGAAAAAACACAAAACATCTTAAGGTCCTAATAACTGTGAAAAGGAGGGGCTTCTGCAGTCGTTTGGACTGCAAAAATACTCACCAGAACTCCAAGATTACAGCCAATATGACTTAGTTGGAATCGTCTATTTTTAAACTCATTACAGAGTCTACCTCTCTGAATGTTATGACTAAAAGCAATTTCATAGTGGTATAGTAACGCTATGTGGTGTACTGTACAAAAAATTATAATTACATTTCTTTTTAATACAGATATTGTTTAATTTACTTAAGATAATTTTTAGTAGGAAATTATGCTTTTTTGCAGGATATTTTTTTAATTCTAAAATTTTTTCAATCATCAATTTTTTGAATTTACTTTGAAGATTCAGCTTCCTCTTACCAACATCATTAGCCACAAGATGCTGATAAGCAGATGCGTCCATTGCGTCTGTAAGTATCTGACTGTAAACAGAGAGAACTCTTTCAACGAAATAGAACTGCTACAAAACAGGTAAAACAGAGTACACATATCTGAGAATAACCAGAGAGAACTATTCCTACCAATTAGACCTGGTAAAAACAGATAAAAGAGAAGTGTCCATTGCGTTTGTACGTATCTCAGCTTCAACAGAGATAACTCTTCCTACCAAATAGAGCTGATACAAATGAGTAAAACAGAAGTGTCTACTGCATCTGTACGTATCTGAGTATAAAAAGAGTACTCTTCATACCAAATAGACCTGGTATGAAACATAAAATATGTGTCCACTGCGTCTATACGTATCTGAGTATAATCAAAGAGAACTCTTCATACCAAATAGTATGGTGAAAAACAGGTAAAACATATGTCTCCACTGCTTCTCTACGTATCTGAGTATAAACAGAGAGAACTCTTCCTACCAAATAGACATGTTACAAAACAGGTAAAACATGCGTCCACTGTGTCTGAACGTATCTGAGAAGAATCAGAGACAACTCTTCCTTCTAAATAGACCTGGTAAAAAACAGGTAAAACATATGTGTCCACTGCTTCTCTATGTATCTGAGTAAAAACAGAAAGTACTCTTCATACCAAATAGATCTGGTACAAAACAGGTAAAACATGTGTCCACTCTGTCTGTAAGTATCTGAGCAAAAACAGAGACAACTCTTTCTACCAAATAGACGTATTACAAAACAATATTTGTGTCCACTGCTTCTCTATGTATCTGAATATTAACAGAGAGAACTCTTCCTCCCAAATTGGCCTGGTACAAAACAGGTAAAACATGTGTACACTGCGTCTATACGTATCTAAGGAATAATCAGAGAGAACTCTTCCTACTAAATAGACCTGGTACAAAACAGCTAAAACATATGTGTTCACTGCTTCTCAGCGTATCTGAGAATAAACAGAGACAACTCTTCCTACCAAATAAACCTGTTACAAAATAGGTAAAACATATGTGTTCACTGCTTCTCAGCGTATCTGAGAATAAACAGAGAGAACTCTTCATATCAAATAGACCTAGTACAAAACAGGTAAAACATATATGTCCACTGCTTCTCTATGTATCTGAGTAAAAAAAGAAAGTACTCTTCATACCAAATATACCTGTTACAAAACAGGTAAAACTTTTGTGTCCACTGCTTCTCAACGTATCTGAGTATAAACAGAGAGTACTCTTCTTACCTAATAGACCTGATACAAATGAGGTAAAACAGAAGTGTCTACTGCGTCTGTATGTATCTGAGTATAAACAGACAGAACTCTTCCTACCAAATAGATTTTGTACAAAACAGGTAAAACGGAGTTCATTGCTTTTGTACATATCTGAATATAAATAGAGAGAACTCTTCCTACCAAATAGACCTGGTGCAAAACAAGTATAAAATGTGTCCACTGCTAATCTACGTATCTCAGTATAATCAGAGAGAACTCTTCCTACGAGTAGATCTGGTACAAAACAGGTAAAACATATGTGTCCACTGATTCTCTACGTATCTGAGTATAATCAGAGAGAACTCTTCATACCAAATAGATCTGGTACGAAACAGGTAAAGAGGAGTTCAATGCGTTTGTACGTATCTGAGTATCAACAGAGAGAACTCTTCTTACCAAATGGACCTGATACAAATGTGGTAAAACAGAAGTGTCCACTGCGTCTGTACGTATTTGAGCATAAACAGACAGAACTACTCCTACCAAATAGACCTGGTACAAAACAGGTATAAAATGTGTCCACTGCTTCTCTACATATCTGAGTATAATCAAAGAGAACTCTTCATACCATTAGATCTGATACAAAATATGTAAAACATATGTGTTCACTGCTTCTCAACGTATCTGAGTATATACAGAGGGAACTGTTCCTACTAAATAGACCTGTTACAAAACAGGTCAAACATATATGTCCACTGCTTCTCTACTATCGGAGTATAAACAGAAAGAACTCTTCCAATGAAATAGACCTGATACAAAACAGGCAAAGTATATGTGTCCACTGCTTCCTATGTATCTGAGTTTAATCAGAGAGAACTCTTCATACTAAATGGACCTGATACAAGATAGGTGAAACATGTGTCCACTCCGTCTGTAAGTATCTGAGTATAAACAGAGAGAACTCTTCCTACCAACAGACGTGGTACAAACAGAAGTGTGCACTGCGTCTATACGTATCTGAATATAATCAGAGACAACTCTTCCTACCAAATAGACATGGTACAAAATAGATAAAACAGAAGTGTCCATTGCGCTTCTATGTATCTGAGTCTCGAGAACACCAACTATAATCTCGAGGCAACTCAAGGCAACTTTCTTGAATGACAGACTAATCTCGCTCTTTAAATTAATCATATAAAAAACAGACAATTAAAACATTGAATTAATAAATAATCCTACCGGCAAAAACGCTGCATTCATAAGAAAATATACTTGGAGTTACCAAAGGCAATTCTAATGAGTGTATAAAACAAACCATAGGTCGGACCAACGACCAGTGTCTCATAAAAATATAGTTTAACTGGTGTCGTTGGAGCAATCAGTTAACAGCAAAGGGAAAAGGAAATCTCCTTCGCAGTCTCCCATGCATAGATAGGGCCTCCAAATAAAAAAAAATAAAAAGAGACACTGCTAATAGCATCTGGTGACATTCATCCTTTAGAAGGATGGACATAACACCTTACGTTGAAGAAAGGTTTCCTGATTGCAGGTTTCTTCAGCCCTGCGCTGTCAAAACTGCATTTTCGAATAGCAGCAAGAAGAGATTTTTATAACTATTACTCATGGACTTGTCATGAGACTGTATAGTCTCTAGGTACAGCATCTGGCTGTCCCTAGGCCAAATTCTATTAAAAAATAAAAATTGATTTGAAATTAAAAGCTAATGAAGAGTTGCATTTGTTCTTTATAAAGATATAAATATTTACATAGCTACACAAGATATTTACTTCGCTCTAAATCCATCAACACTTTTTCATTCATTCCACTCTTAAGTTTGATTATTCATTTTTCATTTCTTTTTTTTTTTTTGAAGGGAAAAACCACTCAATATCATATTTCAGCAGAGGGGTGGGGGAGGGTGATTTCAATGATTTTTATTAAAACAAAACAATTCTGGAAAAATTGAAACATTATCTCTTACATACCAGTACCAGATACATTTTCTGTATCATGAAAGCGATCCAAAAACGGAGCATTTCTTTTGAAATGCATATTTTAGTACATTTTACTCGTATATTGATTTGATAAATCAGGGTTTTGTATTTCGTTTCTTCTAAAAATAATAGTAAATTATCAAAAGATATTAATTATAGCATTGTTTCTGAAAAGCTATACTGGAACTTTGGGAGTTTTTACTACAGAACTATTAGTTAAATTAGGTGTGATTTCACACCTATAGTTTGGATCTTTAATTTTGAGGTTATGTAGTCAACATCTTGGTCTGATACAAGTGGGTTTGTTTTTAATACCCATACAGCGAAGTTTGTTTACTAAAAAACTCTGTTTTGTATTTTTAGCAACCCATTTGGGAACTATTATGGTAGCGACCAAAATCGGTAGCTATTGCGTTTGTCGTGTCCGTCCATGTCTGTTCACCCCTAATAACTCTCGGACGGAAGGTCGGATTGACCAAAGGATATCACCATCGTGTTCAGAGTCCTAAAAACTGTAGGAATGCGGTATTTTCAGGGGCCAACGACCCCCTTCCCCATGTTCGAGATTGTTTTCATTGGATTTCCGCTATTAGCCTAAATGTTAGAAATGCAACCATGTCAATTCAGTTGTCAGCTACAGTTTGATGGTTAACGCTCGGACTCATATACTGATGGTTGTCGGTTCGAATTTTTTTCTCCTAATCTTTTTTTTCTCAATGTCCACGTGTTTTTTTTTCTTATTTTCCTAACATTTCTTTTATTTGTTTTCTTACGTTTTTTTCTTTTTTCTTGCGCAACTATACTTTCTTTTATTATTATATTTTTTTATTATTTTAGCACAAATTTATATTCCCTTGTTAGGTTTATTACAACCGGATTCGAACACTCATTGAGCCAAGCTGTTCTTGTATAAGTATCTGCGATACCTTCTTTTCAACGGAAAAAGCTCAGTACCTGAATAAGTATTAGAATAATTACTTTATCATGATATTCTTAAAATTCAAAACAGAGATATAACGAATAAAAAAATTATGAATTATCCATGGAATTTATTCCATAAATATAAAGTTTTAACATCAAAGCTAAGTCACTATATTAAGTAAAAGTAAAAACAGTATAAATACTAATCCTGTACCGAAACCCGGTATACCGTATCCGAATCCGGGTAGACCAATTTGAACTGATTGGGCACCACCGTTGCCGCCTTGTTGCATTATGTTTAAGATTCCTGTAGATTTTAAAATAAAATAAGAATTAGAAATATTATTATTTCGTTTTACTCTATTAGGTCTTTTGAAACCATGAGTTGGACTTAACAAAATGTGTAAATATTTCAATTGTTAAAAACCATCCAAATTTCATAAAAGTTTGATTAATAATAAAAACTGATGGTATAAAACTTGTTTCTGGCAATGGATGGATGACTATGCACGAATAATACAGATAATCTGAACTTTTTTGTTTTTATTGCATCATTATAAAATACAGAATGATTCAAAATTCCCTGTACAAACTTTAAAGATAGGTTTTTTTGTTTTTTTTTACAAATGCCCGGACTTGTAGCTTGATCAGCTTTCTTTAGGCCACAACTAGAGCGAGATATGATGCCTTTAACCGACGAATCGTTGCCCAGGGTACGCCAAGGGAGGCAGCATCAAGTGATACCCGCTGGAACGGACAGAAGGAGAAACAGAAGAAGAAAGAAACATCCACGCCACGACCGGGATTCGAACCCGGGTACCGGCACACAGACCGCCGTCTAGACCGCACGGCCACGCCGGTACGGCATATTTTAAAGATAGGTCAGGAATACAAAAGCAAGCAGAATTCATAGTGGAACGTATGTCCGCAAATTCCACCCAAATGTGCTAAGGGCGCTGTCAGGCAGCAGATTAGTTGGGCAGTGTGCGCCATTGTGTGGAAATTCACAATCGTTATTGTGAATTAAAATAAATAATACAAAAATTTGGTCAACTTGCATTTTACAACGACGATTTTTTTATTATCTAATATATGAAGAGAATTCAGTTTAATTATTGACAAGAGCGAAGTAATTACAACAATAGAAGTGTGTAATAAGCTCGTGCAATAGTGATATGTCGTACGCGAGAGCGGAATGAGATTTGATTGTTTTGAAATGAAGTGATTGAGAAAAATGGCGGATTGACGATCGGAAGGCGTGATAGTGGAGGAAACTATATTAAATGGATTTCGATCAAATAAGAACTCATATAATATGGAGGACCGATGAGATATAGAATCTTGGATATAGAGGAAAATATGAAATATACAGGAAATTGGAAGATAAGTGTTTCTTCTATTTTGACATTCACATGGAAGTTGATAAAATGAGAATAGAAATAGGCCTAAATATTGACTTCTTGTAGTGAAGAGATTTTATTACTTCAATGTGATGGTTGAATTAATAATTAATTATATTTTATATTTATAGTATACAGGTTTACTCCCACGCCGACATCAATGAGTGAATATCTCACGGTAAATAATTATATTGGAAAGGTATAACACTTTTCTCGTCTGGATGGAACATTTTTTTCGAACGGATAATTATTCGAAAAATGGCTACTTGACTTGCAATCCAGGAAGAAGATTCATTAGTGATCTCAGAAGATAATATTCATAATAGTTATATATCAAAGGATTGATGTAAGTAGAGAATCTTTTATTTTTATTCGCGGTACAAGAATATACCACAGATCCAGAGATAGAACATTTATAATTATCATTGATCGTCAAATTCACCGAAATGAATCACAAGAACATATAAACAGTTTAACAGACTTTTTGGTTAGGCAGAAATGATTAGTGTAAACTTTATAGAAGATAAAGTAGAAATATCATTTCTATTTATTTACATATAGTGAAATAGGACATACGCAAGGTGAAAGCTTTAGATACGTAGATATAATTTTTCTAGATACAAAGCTACAATTTGTTTTAGAAGGCTAGGTGAAAAGCTAGAATAACTAGAAAGAAAATTCTAGATGATTTGCGGACTCTTAATATTTCACTAGGTGGAAAGCCAAAAACTATATCTGAACTGTCAACATATAATAAAGTTTAGGATAGCAAGATATCAAGAATACTGTGTGAACATATCCAAGAACTTAGATATATGTGTGTACCTGATAAATAAATGTGTGTACCTGATAAATAAATGTGTGTTATACAAGTTTTGTGAAAATACAGTTTTGATCAATTTATTTAGGGCAATTTTAGTTATAGGAACTAAAGGGATATATATATCAGTGGCTAGTGAGGGAAAATAATAAGCTCTGCATATGGCCCAAATAAACTTGTTGATATAAATTCTATGAGGGGTTGTAAAACATAGAAAGAGCCACACGTTAGACCCGTAAGAAAATTATCCCACAGTGGATGGACGTACTGAGTCGTTTGTTTACTCAGTAATTCCACTACATTACAACACATTGTCATTTGAGATGTTGCCTTTGTACGAGTAGAATGCATCGCCTCACTGATGCAGGAGAGGGCAGATATGTACCTTACCTACAGTGCAGGTGAACGGAAAAGGACGAGTCGCTGTACGATTGTATCGTGAATGTTTCCTCAACGGAGGGGTGGCCAGTCATCAAACGTTTGCGCGTTTCCCCCAGAGCTTGTGTGAAACTGGATACTCGACGGAAACAGGGATGACTGTGGTCGGCAACGATCGACGTGCATACCTACCATGGAGGAAGAGGACATACATCAACATACGGCTAATAAACATGTTGTCTATCTTACTTGTTGTCTTTTATTTCTGAACCTTAGTGTCCCTTCTAGCACCTTCGGGTGGCGTTTGCGGACATATGTTCCAGTATGAGTACTTTTTTTTGTATTGATGACTTACATTTAAACTTTGTACAGGGAATTTTCAATCACTCTGTATGTATTTACGTCCGTAGAGTATGTTACAATATATGATGCAATTGATAAGATCATACCGTCAAACTAATACAACATTAGACAAAGTTCTACAAAACAGCCGTTTACAGGAAACTGCATTGAAGTTTGCAGTTTTAATCTGTGCTTTACAAAATACAAATATTTCGAAAGAACTGGGAACTGATGTGCTAAACTCATTAGAACTGAACTGTATCCTGAGATCAAACCAGAATAGTTTTGAAAAACTAACAATTATTCAACATAAAAGGAGATATTTATTTGTTGTATTTATCCTAAAATCTGTCCTAAAAACTCTCATGGATTGGCCGATATTCTGACCAGACATAAATAGAGAAGTAGTTTTCAGGGTGACAAATGTAAGACGGATGTATGTAAAGATTTGAACTCTGATTTTTACTCTATAATGATGGCGGAATGTATTGAGTTGCAATTTCACCCCTAAGATCAATAACCATCAATTTTAAATCTATAGATTGTAGGTTGGGTAATTCATAAATAACGAATCTAGATTGTAGCAACGAATTTGTTATGATCCTGTCCTGCACGACGATCATTGAAACTGGAAATGTGATTTACCAATGTAGGAAGGGTTTTGAAATATTGGTACAGACAACTTGCTATTTCACAGCTTCCCTCTTTTGCCGTGTACTGTCGACCAAACCCAATGAAGTGTTACTTGCACAAGTATATATCTACTTGTAGCATAAAGAAATAACCTAGTCGATTACATAGTTACTTGCTGATATGACGATAGTGTCGCAAAGTATATCTTGTGAGATTTCCAGTTATATCACTGAATAGAACTCGGCATGTAAGGAAGTGTAATGCAAAAAACTTCAAACGGATAAAATTCGAGTTATCTAGTTGTTATATTAGCCTACGTTATTCTAACTAAATACGCTCTGTTGCAAATAAAAAATCGTAGCATCCCTAAACAATAATCCGATTATCCCGAAATTGCACATGAACATTCCTTATGTCACATATGCAAATGATTAAATATGCAGGACCAATGAGTGTTGATGTCGGTCATATCGCGCGTTTCTGCTGCGCAAGTAGTAACGTATAAAACATGTAACAATTACGGACAGGTTATCTTTTCTCTTTGTCAGCGTTGCAGTTTCCTGGAGACAAAACCAAAAATACCGTTAGGATATTGTCGAAGATCTTATCGCCAATTGATGACTTCGAATGTGGTCCCATAGTCGGAATGCGTGAAGCTGGATGGTCATACAGAGCAATAGGCCGCATCGTACGGACACGACCGTGCAAAGGTGATGGCAGCAATGGTTGCTGCAAGGAACTCATCGGCGGAATGAGGGCTCTGGAAGGCCATGGTGCACGACTGCGAGGCAAGATTGGATGATTGTCCGACAGGCCCGAACTATCCCAACGGCATCAATGTCCGCCATCCAACGTGCTACAGCCTCTTCCATATCACCCGTGGTACGTTCCACCATCGCAAGGCGCATGGCCGAGGTTGGGTTACGCGCACAACGGCCTTCACGACGTCTGCCTTTAACCCCACAACAGCAACAGCGTCGTCTGGAGTGGTGTGGTAGCCGATCAGCACGGCTGCCAGCAGACTGGTAGCGTGTAGTGGTCAGTAATGAATCCCGCTTCAATCTTTGAGCAGACGACCATCGGATCCGTGTTTGGAGGTACCGGAGCACGTTTTACAGAGGCACATGTGTGATGGTGTGGGGTGCTATCTCTTACAATAGATCGCCCCTGCTCATCCTGCGTACAACATCCTGTGTAATAGCTCAACGATATGTTGATAAATCCTGTGGCCGTTTGCGTTACCCTTGATGGCAGGTCATCCAGGGGCCATTTTCCAACAAAAAAATATCAAGCCGTACACGGCTCGCACATCTCTGGAGTGCCTCCGTGCTATTGATACTCTTCCTTGGCCAGCAAGGTCACCAGATCTTTCGCAAATCGAACATTTACGGGACATGGTAGGCCACCAGATTGGGGCAACTCAAAATATCGCAGATCTGGAGCAACAAGTGCGAATGCCTGGCAGAATATATAGCAGGATGGGATTAGGAATCTTTATCACTCCTTACCTCGACGTATACAAGCATACATCGCCAATTTACGATTTGAATTACAGTTTTGAACATTCAATGTGCAATTGCTCGCCAGTGAAGGGCCTACGGCCTTGCAATTTTAATCATTTCATTACCTGAGTGACGCATATTTAATTTAAATAAACACAGTAACTTCCTTTGTGGGGCTTCGATTTTTTTGCAACAGTGTTGCATTATATATATAAGTCATAATTTCATAAATCTCGGTTTAAATAAACATACAATTCTTTAAGAAAAGTAATGTAACGTGCAAATAAAATATTGAAATAACGGAAATCTCCCACTATGAATAAAGAAAAACTAATTCATGCTTCTAAATTTTCCATAACAAACAGCTGTTCCAGATTTCCCGTCAATAACAAAATCATAAGTATGAACTGGTTTTTGTTATACTGGTGCATGATGGGAAATTTCCCTTATCCATATACATAAAAGAAATATTGGGTTTTCCTTCCCACTATTCCTCCAAACTATAAGACACAGAAATGGTGTCAAAAGTTAGGTATACTATTAAGGATGCCTTACATTTCATTTTTCAGCGACATGGGTCGACCGTTAGTCACGTGAGTTAAGGTCAAAGGCTAAACCACTTATTTTTGGTGGGCTTCCCTGACCCACACTCTTACCACATACATACACAGGACAGGTACATGACCTTGGATTCCGAGATCATTTTATCATTCAGCAGGAAAGCCACTACAAATTGTGTGGGTTGCTGTATATAAAAAAGAAAACAGTTTTTTTTTTGGTTGATTTTTTTTCTGCCCGCTTCTCCTCCGAAACCATAAGACACGGAAATATAAATAAGGTGTCAAATGTTAGATATAATATTGAAGATGGCTAGATTTTGATTTTATCGAAATGAACGGCCAACGTCTAAACCGTTCATTTTAAAGAGAAATTTGTAAAGACAAGTTGTTCCTTTCATTGAGATGAATGTTTTAGAAGTACTCCGATCGCGATCAAAGGTCAGTTGACTGAGAGAAAGGCCTCAAAACATTTAGAATTACACATATTTATTGAGAGTTTCTAACTAAGTGCAGATTTTAGGTACCAATAATCGAAAGTTAGATCTTAAGAAAAATTAAAAATCTAAAATTAAAATTATATGTTTTCGTATTACAGATACCTAATCAAATAATCGAAGTTCAATGTTAAAAAGTAAAATCAACATTAAAATTCTCTTTGATATCCAATAATAATAATAAATATTCAAATAATCAAAGTCTTGACGAATCCATGGGCATGCATTAATTAATCGATGTATGTCCAATGATTTGTCATACATTAATTGATTTCAGGTATCAATTAATATATGATACCTGATTTTATCGACGTGGGTCAACTGGACTAATACTGGTATCGGGACTAATACTGATTCATTCGGAGAAATTGAAACGACAATTTCCCTTTCGTATATCCAGTCAGCGTCCTCTGCACCACTGTCATCGTCGCATAGGTTAAAACCACAAACCTGTTTCCGCGGCTGTGACACGGATTGATCTTTCACGACGTTGCTCATCATGAGATGTTTCACATTTTTCTTTGGAGTGCCAGTTGTTTTAAAAGTTTTAACAAAGTTTTATTTGTATAGACCACAATTTTTGCAAACTCTGTCAGTCAAATTATTGTGTACAGATGGACAAACCAGTCAAATGGCAAATATTCAAGCATATTTTCGCTTGAACGTTATAGTTTAGATCAGCGGTCGGCAACCCGCGGCCCGCGGGGCATGTTGGAATTTTTTTTTTTTTTTTTGCTTGTTAAATTAAGATTTTCCGTTTTTTTTTTTTTTTTTTTTGGTTGTTAAAATTTTTGGCCCAAGTGCGGCCCGCAGTAATCCCCGCATAACATATTTGGCCCTTTTACAACAAAAGGTTGCCGACCACTGCTTTAGATAATTGAGGGTGTTTTAAAGAATTTCTTAGTAGGATTTTTGATTGAAAAAAAAAAACAAACGGTTTAAGTGAAATGTAATATGGCGTCACATATCATCTGACCCCCCTACCTCGTCACAGTTGGTCACGATGAGCACAGCCCCCCCCCCCCCCGCCATGTTTACAATATACAGCACCTATGTTGCATCTTCAGCAATTGATTAATGTCTGTTTTCGGTAGAATAATCATGTGATGACTATGGTTTTCAGCTAAAAATCACTGGTTAAAGTGCACATTACCGTGCACTTGGAGTATTTTTCCGAATTTTGGAGTATTTTTCCGAATTGTGAGAACATGGCTGCCTTGGGACTTACAGAAGCCTTTAGAATGAGTTTTGCAGGCAAATTTATGTAAAAACTCGCACGATCTTTTACTAGAAAAGCTAACCCTCTTCAGGCTAACTGCGAACTTGAAATAACAGTATGCAGCCAGTAGCGATACGCGGCAGGAGGCTTCGACTCCTGACAGCTCGTATCGTTCCTAGCCTATTAACAGCCGCCTGCAGCACGAGTCAGCTTACGAGTCAGCTTGCGCGGATACAAAAACCTTCGATTGGTGGGTGCCGCATTATCACTTTATTCTATTACACCCTTGGCAATTGACAGCTAGAATAAAACCATAATCGCGACTAAAGACAGATAAATACACCAACGGTGTCATCTCTGCATACAGCGATATATTGTAAACTACACATTTGTTTCCTGATTGCGATTCTACTTAGCACAGAAGGAAGTAGTAAAGAGGATCATTAGAAAATTCTTAGCTATTCTTATCTAGTCGATGCTTGCTCTAGCCTTCTAAGGGATTCCAATAACCTAAATAAATGGCAACATCATAAATATAACATCAAACGTATAAAACTATAATATCCTGTGAGAGGACGATATTTAAACAAAACATTACTTATCAGTGATAAAAAAACATTGTTTATCACTGTTATAGAAATATCAGCAATTGATAACATCGTAGTTACTGAGAGATAAGTAAGATCTGTGGTTGATGATGTATTATCAACCAGAAAAAAAACAAATAAATAAATAAATAATTCTTACCTTGTCTAAATTGTATTTTCTTGGTAGGGTTTACAGAAGCTTGATCATAATCCATCTCTGCAAAAGAAAAGGAAATTATGTAAAGAATTCGAATCTATAATTACAGTAACATTCATTTCTTAAAAAGATCCAATAAATCCCTTTATAACAAATTATCACTGTCTTAGAAATATCAGCAATTGATAACATCGTAGTTACTTAGAGATAAATAAGATCTGTGGTTGGCGATGCTATCAACGAGAAATAAACAAATAACTAAATAAATAATTCTTACCGTCTGTAAATTGTATAGGATTTGTAAGGTTTTCAGGAGATTGCTCATAATCCAACTCTGCAAGAGAAACGGCAATTATATAAAGAATTCTAATTTATAATTACAGTAATATCAATTTGTTAAAGAGATCCAATAATGACTTTGTAACAAATTGATTTGTATGAGTTTTTAAAACATTTTGTTATTGTAACTTAGTTACAATAAATAATATATGTACTAAAATAATATAAATACTAATAATGCTACAAAACAATACTGCTTTATATAAATACTTTATCTTTCATTATATATCATATTATCACGAATTATTTATTAGTGAAATTAGTGATTTATTATTTATTGTTGTTGATGATTTTTGTATTTATTTTTAATTATTCAAAAACAATCAAATAACTGTATTTCGAATTTTTGTATGTTTCTAGAAGCTTGTCGAATCCAGGGAATTCTGGAAATTTGGTGCTAATGAGTAATTTTTCAATTACAAACTTCCGTGCCTGTTGCAATAATTTCTAAAGTATAAAAGCTACCACCATGAAACTTTTGGAATTACTAGAATCTTAGTTCATTTCACTCCATTGTTTAAGATGCTAGTTGGAGAAAAACCATTTTTTTCTGTTGAGCATGTCGTGATAATATTTGTGGTAGCTTTGTCTGAAGAAAGGCAATACTCTCCTGCGCATCCCGATATAATGCAAGTTCGGGTCGTTGAACATCAGTGAAATCAACAGAATTAAAATGGCAATTTAGACTTCATGAAAATTTTGTAACTAATTTTTCCTTTGTATTTCCTGATTATTACATACTTTGATTTCGACGTTATTATAATATCATTACTACTATTATCATAAGTTACTTGTAAATACTTCACATATTAAATTATGAGAACGTAATATGATAATTCTTACCACTCTCTGAGGAAGCAATAAGATCCTTAACGACATCAGAAACTGAAATAATAAAAGAAAATAATCTTTTTTCCTGATGTTGATCTACTATGAAACATATGACAATGTTACAGAAGTAGGGACTGTTAATATTTACGAACAATAAAAGTTTTTAAAAATTTGCGAAGGAAGCCCTAAAGGGTTAGTAAGTTCTTTTTCTTTTTTATTTTGAAAGTAAATAAATAATCCTGCAACGTTTAAAAGACATAAGCAACTTCAAGCAGTTTTGGAAATTTTTTTGCAGTTGTGGGAATAAAACAACAGCTTATTTGATATCTCTTATATAGTTTTGCAGATCTGTCTGTGTCTAACGTAACGCTGTCCACATGTGTTTAGAAAATAATTTTATTTTCCTGTGAAAATAGAAATAATATCTTCAATGAAATGTCCTCGACAGGAATTGAACTTGCAACCTTCTGATCCGACGTCAATCTTATCCATTAGGCCACGGGAATTATAGGCTAATTATTTTTTAAATATTCTTCATTTATTCATCGACTTATTCCAAACCATTTTTTTAAATAGAAATCATCATCAACTTATATAATTGTCTAAGTTCGTCTGGTTTGTCTGTCTGTAACTTGATATAATTAAGCTATTAAGATAGATCCAAGGTTCTCAATAGTACCATTGAATCAAGAGTACTCAAATTGGATGAAATATTTGTTTCATTTTGTCATTCCATGTTGTTTCCATGAAATTTTATTCTTGGGAACTGACCTAGACAACTGAAATTCTAACAATACATACGTTCAAAACCAAATAATTTGGTTACCACTGCACCCATTTTAATGAAATTTGGCATACTTAATCATTTTTTTATGCTGATATTGAAACTCAAAACCATTTTTGCCGTAGAAGCTTCGTTCACAAGTTAGCGCAGTATTTAGAATACAAAGGTGAGTTTTAAATGCCTTTCGGCGTTATGAGTCAAAAACAATAATTATTCCATTCTTACTTTTAATAAAATTTATTTACAAGGACAAACTCTAGATATGGTTGGTATTTATTTCAAATCAAATCATCAATCAAATATCAACTTATATAATTTGGTTTTTTAATTAATTAGTTAACTTAATAAAATATTTTTTTTTCTTATCATGTGGTGATGATATTCATTTACTGTTTGTATTTAAAATTATTTCAGTTGTGCTTTTATTTTAAGTTTTTATGTAAGAGTTTAAATGTAATACTTCGCTAACTGAATTTTAGTTTTTCTTTATTATAAAAAAAAGTTAGTATTCTCGTTAATTTTGGTTTTTAATTAGAAATACTTTAATTCAGAAAAATAAATTAAAACATATACTGTATACCGGGTGATTCAGAAAGTACTGGAAAGTACTTGTGGCTTTCACTGCCCCATATCTTTTAAACTACTGCTCATAAAAATCTGAAACTTTTTATATAAATATAAAAAAATAAATAAATATAAATATAAAAATAAATAAATATATCGTATATTTAAATAATTGTTGTGATGTTGCTTAAACTCTAAAAGTCTGGATCAAATATTCAAATGATACAGAAACCTTATTCGGAAAGTTTTAATCTAAATAGTGAAAATAGACCATATACACAAGGAAACTAACAAAAAAACATTTAAATAACATGTTTCGGGATTATATAATCTCCCATCATCAGATTACAACATAAAATAAAATTTAGGAACTTACCCGTCCCAAGTAAAATTTTAGACATCAAAAGAACAAAAGAATTTGAAAGTAATAAGTTTAACAATGCTAAAGTTACATCATTAATAATCATGGAATTAAAACAATGAAGCAGGAATTTATGTAATAATGACAACATTACATCTTATTTAATGTCATATTCAAGCGCATTAAGAATGGATACCTCAGTATTGTAACAAGGGATGGACTTGGATTTAATAATAAGCGATTCATGAAATTTTCGGAGATAATCATCTTTCTCAATGGCATAAACAATTGGACTGTTAATTAATACTTTGTGTCCATGATGGATATTAGTAAGATATTGCTTGTTATTACTTTCGATGGCTCTTCTATGCTCATTCATACGGAGACTAACCCTTCTTTTGGTCTCGCCAATATATCTGCATGTTTTTACGCCTCCCTCACATTCTATTCCATAAACTGCCGCCACCTTGTCTTTATTATTAATAGATATTTTATGTGAACATAATATACTACCAAGTGTGTTTTTGGCTTTATGTGCCAATTTTAAGTTGACATTCCCTAATAATGGAGTTAATTTAGTAGTTAAATTTTCATCAAATAGAATGGAAACATATCTTGTAATAACGTTCCTTCCAACCCTTTGTCTCCTACTAGCTTTTAAGACCTTATCAATATATTTATTAATAAATCTCAGAGGGTATCCATTACCTAAGAAAATATTTCTAATGTTTTGTAACTCATTAATTAAGAGTATTTCGTTGCTACAAATTTTGATCGCTCTTTTTATAGCCACACATAAAGAGTTAACTTTATATTTAATAGGTCCAGCTGCAGAAAAGTGTAATTTAATGTTAGCATTAGTTGCTTTTCTATAAACAGTAGTGTCAAACTGCATATTATTTCTGATTACCAAGATGTCGAGGAAAGGAATCTTTCCTTCATTTTCAAATTCTGTAGTGAACTGTATGTCCTGGTGTATGCTGTTGAAAACATCCAGGACTTGATTAATATTGTGTTTATTGACAATATTAATATTGTCGTATCATCAACGTATCAGCACATTAATGACACATTATTAGTGACAGTATCTACACCCCAAATTTGCTGCTCTATGTAATTCATAACAAATTCAGCAATTACAGCTGAAGAAGGAAGTCTCATAAATAATCCATACTTTTGTATGAAGACCTTTCCTTGAAATGTAAACCATTGTATACTAAACATTGCTTCTATCATGCTTATCAATACATCTAATGGTACTAGATTCTTCTTACATTTATTAATATCTAACTCATAAACAAATTTAATTGCATCTTTTATAAGACCTAAAGATAAAGGCTGGTAACATCAAAAGACACCATACAATCATCAACCTGTAATTTCACTTTTTTCAGTTCATCAATGAAGCCTATATTATTATTTACACAGAATCTGGATTTATAAACCAATTTAGTTGAGCCTTGGACAATAACTTTAGACAATCCCATTATTGAAGTATTTCTACAAGCAAAGTTTCGAAGTTTTATTTTATGTTGTAATCTGATGATGGGAGATTATATAATCCCGAAACATGTTATTTAAAGGTTTTTTTGTTGGTTTCCTTGTGTATATGGTCTATTTTCACTATTATTATATGGAAATACACATCATGAATAATTTAATCGAAATACTTTTGTCATTAATTCCTTTGTTTAATTTAAAAAAAAAAAACTATTTTTTTGAAAATGCATTCTGACAAATAACGTTTTGGGAGACAATCGAATAATTTTCTTGGATAATAATTTCGATATATCGGGGGTGTTTGAACGCAAATACAATGAATTTCAATAATAATGAATAAATAATAACATGAAAATATAACTCTTGTAAGTTTGACGATTTTATATAAAAAGTTTCAGATTTTTATGAGCAGTAGTTTAAAAGATATGGGGCGGTGAAAACTACCAGTACTTTCTAGTACTTTCTGAGTCACCCGATATACAGTATATGTTTTACTCTATTTTTCTGAATTAAAGTATTTCTAATTAAAAACAAAATTAACGAGAATACTAATTTTGTTTTTTTTTATAATAAAGAAAAACTAAAATTCAGTTAGCGAAGTATTACATTTAAAACTATTACATAAAAACTTAAAATAAAAGCACAACTGAAATAATTTTAAATACAAAAAGTAAAAGAGTATCATCACCACATGATAAGAAAAAAAAAAGTTTATTTAATTAAGTTAACTAATTAATTAAAAAAAACCAAAGTTAATGAGAAGATTATTTATTTACTTCTAATCTTAAATTGGTTTTCTGTTTAATATTCATAACATAAACGGAAAAAACTTACATTAGGTTAATCAAAAAGAAAGAAGGTAAAAAAATAAAATAAAATAAAATAAAACTAAAAAGAAAGTAAAAAAATAAAATGAAATTAAAATAATAAAAAAAAAAGTTACTTGAAACGAATCGAACTCCGGATACATCAATTTGAAATCCACTGCGCTACCCATTACTCCAGGTTCGCACTTGCTTTTTAATGACATTAATGAGTTAATAAGGCAGTACTTGAAAATCGACGAAAATAGCGCCGAATATCTCGAAATCTAAAGAGCGTTGGCCCCAACTTGTGCAGTATATATATTTTTGAAGTATCCCATGTGTACTTTCATCTCACAAAAGGGCACTTAAATTCTAAAGGTATAGGGTGTGTCGACTCCTTGTCAGTTTTTTTCCGCTGATTTTGAAACTCAAAACCATTTTTGCCGTTGAAGCTTCGTTCACAAGTTAGCGCAGTATTTAGATTATACAAAGGTGAGTTTTAAATGCCTTTCGGCGTTATGAGTCAAAAATAATAATTATTCCATTCTTATTTTTAGTAAAATTTATTTACAAGGATAAACTTTAGATATGGTTGGTATTTATTTCAAATCAAATCATCAATCAAATCAAACATCAACTTATATAATTGGCTAAGTTCGTCTGTCTGTCTGTCTGTAACTCGATATAATTAAGCTATTAAGATAGATCCAAGGTTCTCAATGGTACCATTGAATCAAAGGTACTCAAATTGGATGAAAATATTAGTTCATTTTGTCATTCCATGTTGTTTCCTTTTGGCGTTATGAGTCAAAAATAATAATTATTCGATTCTTACTTTTAGTAAAATTTATTTACAAGGACAAACTTTAGATATGGTTGGTATTTATTTACCAGAGCCTGTTTTTAGTCATGGACAGCTATATGTTGCTATTTCTCGAGCACGTCGTGCTTGCGACGTCAAAATCAAAATTCTTGACCGAATAGATCAAGGACATCTGATAGAAGGATCTGATGCTGTTTTTACAAAAAATGTAGTTTATAAGGAGATATTTACTTTGTAGTTGATAGTTGATAATAAACTGATTTTTCAGATTTTTTTTTATGCTTTTATTTTTATGTCGTCCGACAGGTTTTGCTGCTAGTTATGATATATCGAATCAAGGCAGAAATATATTTGTAATAAGAATTCTCACTTGAAAATAAAACGCAATTCGTTTTGAAGACGTTTGTGAATTTTAGTATAGTGTAAAATTTATTATACTATGCAATATATAGTTTTCCAGATTATTATTATATAGTTTTCCAGATATGTCTCTCTGTGTGTAACGTAACGCACTCCCTCAATGTTTAACAGAGGAGAGCTGCCCTGTAAAACTCACATGTAGGACAGGACAGATCTATCTGTGTGTGCGCGCATTCGCAGTCGTGGGAGATTTTTTTTAAGAGAGGCAGTATTTTCTCATGCCCAGCTTTGTTGCATTGTCGCGTTCACGAAACAGAGACAACATCAAAGCATTCATAAAAAAAAAAACCGACGGTCAAGGTTATTTGCTAAATGATGCTAGAATTTTCACTTGCAATGTAACTTATAATAAAGCTTTCCAATAAATAAATTAATTTATGTTCGTAGCAATTCGTTCATTTTAATTTGCTGCAGTCATATACAGTATATGACAGGCAAATATTCGACCTACGCTGAAAGCCGTCACATTGTTATCCCGTCATTGTTAACGGGGGCATATGTGGTTGTTAGCATGTAACTAGCAAAATCTAGTTTCACACACACAGACATTACTTAAAAAGCAATCTAATTATATTCGATGGCCGTGGATTTCTGTCGATATCGGAATGCAGATATTTTGTGTGAAATTTGTCTCTCGTTTTGAAAAATTTAAACGATTAAATATAATAAATATATTAATAAAGAGAAAGAAAGTTGAGTTTGTTTGTCGTCTCCATGATTTGTAATTACTATGGTTTTTCCAACCACGTTTACGGTGAAACAAAAAGTAGTAATCAACTAACTAATTAATTACTAGTCAAATTAAGTTGTATAGTTCACTAGCGGAGTCCCCGTTCTTCATAAGGTTTACAAAAAGACTTTGTTCTAATGTGGATGAGAAAGAAATTGAAATTGTGAGATCACTTCAAACCTTTCCCAGTTGCCACAAAAATCACGTGATATATTCAAAGTAATGTTATATTTGAATTTCGTAACTCGAGATCTCCTAACTTCCCAGATCCTTTCTCCAGGACTCCTTTAAGTTGAGAGAGAATGTGGTGGGGGGCCTGGTCTATTATTTCAATTTGGTTGAAATTGGGGATGTGGCTAGTGTTCTTATTATGCAAGTATAAGATAGATTTAAATTCGTTTCTTTTTCTATAATTAGCTTGATGCTGTTTCAATCTTTTTGAAAGCGTCTGACAAGTTGTGAGTTGTAAAACCTATGTACGTTTTCTCGCAATTATGACGTGGGATGGCATATGCTATTTTGGTGGAGTTGTGAATATCTTTTTTATTGTTGGAACTGCTGTATCTTAACTTATTATTTGCTTTGTTGATAACCCGAATATTACACTCGTATTTCCTTAGAAGGGCTGCGATGGTATGATTAATATCTTGCACATGTGGAATAATTGGACAGTTGTAAATAGCCTCAAGCTAGACTGAAACGTTTTGGTTTAACATTTTTAATGCATGACGAAAAATTACATTAGTAATTTGATTCAATTTTATTAAGTTTGGGATTCCCACTCAGGATAATTGTAAAGTATGTTTTTTGATGAAAATTTTATTGAATGTTTTAATTACGCAATGGAGCAAGTGCATAAGGTGCTCTTGCAACTGAATGTGGTACTGTGATTCAATGCCTATGTCAAGAGGATATTTCGCAAAGTTTAAGCTACAAAATGATATTTTCAAATTTAAATTATTGATAATATCTTATTGGAGTAAAGCAGGTTTTCCTCCATAAAAGCATAAATCAAAGTAGAAAGTGAAATATAAATACAAATAAAAAATAAAACAGTAAATGAGAACAATTAGTACACAGCAAAATGATCACTATATTGAACTCAAAGAACTAACCATAGGTAGCAGATTTAAAGAGATTTTTTATTGATTCTTATAATTGACGAATGACATTAGAATTTCAATCTCCCATTCGTCCAATTCTAGCAGTAAGCAAAATGGAAATGATATCATTAGGATCTACGGCACCTCTGTCTACTTCATCAGGAAGTCTGAAGGTTATGTATAACTTATTCATTCAAAACCCCAATTGCACAATTAAACTAAATAATATTTAAGGGCATCTTATTTTAATAAATGTTTTGTAAAGTGAAAAACTAATTACAAATCTTTCAATTTATCAGTAATCAGTATGTGTTATCACAACTTGAAGCACCTAGGAGAACATTAGCTTCTAACAAGATGCTACAAAAAAAATCGCAGTTAATTTCCGCAGTTTATATCTGCTATAAAGATGTAAGCAATAGATTTCCCCCTTTTCTACTGATACTGAAATCATTTACACACTTGCTCTTTACGCACTTAAGCCTTGTATGTTTAATCAATTTTACCCTTTTTTTTAGGTGTTCAGGCAGCTTTGTTATTATTCATGTTGACTTATTTTACTTACTTTTCTTTAAAATTGATTTAAAGAAATGCAAAACGTTTTATACTATAGTAGTTGCTTCCAAATGTAAAAATACAAATTCTTCTTTCTTAACTTCTTTAATATTGTAGTGAGAGTTTTATCGTTATTTTATCCTTTGTATTTCAGTTATTCCGTTTCTCTGTATTCTAATCTTTATTATTCAATTTCTGTGTAATTATCTGTTGATCTGTTTATTTTTGAATTTCAACGGTTGTGGCATCTTTTAATTCACTTTTATTTAAATCACAACGGTTTAAAAACCCGTTGTGATCACATGTCATTTAAAGCACCCAATCATTTTGTAAATGCCACAACCAATCATATCCTTTTGTACATAGTCTATAAATACCGATGTTACTGTAAATAAACAGGACAGAACAGAGTCGAACAGATGCAGATCCAACAAGTCTAAGCCTCCTTTATTTTTCTACGAACCAGACACCACGAAACACACCCACATATTTTGCTGCCGAAACCCCACATATTTTGGTGCCGAAACCCCACATATTTTGGTGCGAAACCCGTGTAAGCTGCATCGGAGCTAACATCATCGAGCCCCGCCTCGGACCCGCCTTAAGCCGTTATGGACCCCACAATTTTGGTATTCCCGCAACGAATGTGACTGTCCCGCCGCTATTGAAACCAGCCGATGCACGGACATCGACGATGCCGCGAAACCCGCTTGCTCCATCGAACTCGCCGAGAAGCCGTCGTCTCGGAACCCACCCAAGCCACGATGTTGCCGGTCCTGAAGCCGAGTTCACGCCGTTGAGGCCCGCCCAACTACGGACCACGACGTAGCCGCCCTCGGACTCGGACGATGCCTTTCCAGCCAACAACAATGTATGGACCGCCGCTAGATTGCCCATGGAATCAGCCGCCAATCGTCCTTATCGTTCTCTCCGCCGAAACGCAGAAGCCAACGGCCATCGAACGAGTCAGCCCATTGGCCGCCCTCCGATACGAGAGCCCGCATCCATCGAGTGCATCGCCCAATTTAACGACTCAACTGCTGCCGACTAAAACACTAGCCGCACTCCGAAATCGCCATTCCGACTTCTACCGCCAACATTGAAGGGTACAACCGCCGCTCATCTCAACAATGAAGCTGAAACGACGGAGAAACGAAGTTTCTGCCGGCCATTTTCGTGTTCCAATCTGACGCAATCCAACCGAAATCTATCGTCCAGATCCCACAGCCGAGAAACTAGCCCCAGCCATGGACAAAAAATGCCGAGCCGACTCTCCGAATCCCCGTCGTCGCTGCTTCCACGTTCGTCGTGAACCCGACAATGTGAAAGACGCCATATTTCTTCACCAGAAGCCATTATATAGCCTCGAACCTGCCAACTTCCGCCGAATGAACTCTCGAACTGCCGAAATGTACTCTCAAACTATCAGTCTGATCATCGTGAAAACCCTTACTTTTGACTTTAGTGAAATTGTGAACATTTTTAGTGAACTTTAGGATTATTAGTTAAATTATAGTGCAATTGTCAACATTTTAGTGAACTCACGAACAATTAGAATTTTTTTTTCTTTCTCTCAGTGCCTTCGGAACAGGATCACATGATGTATTAATGTAAATAGTTCGTTTTGTAAAAAGTTGTTCCTGTAAATAGTTGTAAATAATTTTATTTTCATGAAGCTCAGTTTGTATATATTCTTTTGGCCATATCTTGTTTTTATTTTTCGGGTCGAAAAATCTGGGAAGGGAGATAATTGTAGTGAGAGTTTTATCGTTATTTTATCCTTTGTATTTCAGTTATTCCGTTTCTCTGTATTCTAATCTTTATTATTCAATTTCTGTGTAATTATCTGTTGATCTGTTTATTTTTGAATTTCAACGGTTGTGGCATCTTTTAATTCACTTTTATTTAAATCACAACGGTTTAAAACCCGTTGTGATCACATGTCATTTAAAGCACCCAATCATTTTGT
>JAFIDM010008419.1:50631314-50651079 GCA_023159025.1 Thereuonema tuberculata | reverse complement strand
ATATTTTGCTGCCGAAACCCCACATATTTTGGTGCCGAAACCCCACAATATCTATATTTCAATCTCTTTTGCAGAGATCATCTTCAGGATCTATGAGGAATATTTTCCTCTCCTCATAGATCCTAAAGAAAATCTCTGCAAAAGAGATGGAAATATTCATATTAAAAAAGTTAAGACAGAAGAATATTTGTTTTTACATTTGGAAGAAATAACATAAGTTTTGGGAGTAATTACTTCTTATTACTTTAGTACTTATTTGCTCAGCTGCAAAAGGTCTCTTAAAATTATTGTTGAGGTTGGATGTACAAACATTAAGAGTGATCTAGATCTATATTTTCATTTCGGCGATTAGTAATATAGACAATAACACGATTCGTGTTATTGTCTATATTTTGTCTATATATTGTCTATAGTTTGATGTGGATGAATGCATTCTTTTTCTTGTCTTTCAGAGGTAGTATTGTTTAGCCATCTATAAAAGCAGCCGATGAAAAAATGATCTACAAATATCAAAATATTAATGAGTCTAGACAATAAGCCTTAATTCTTAAATCTGAAATTTCAAGAATATCATTTGCATTATTTGTTTTGACGTAATGTGCCATAAGACTTTGGAAACACAGAAATTCACAAAACCTTCTAGAAAGGTTGCATTGACTGTTTTATGGATCTTGAAATGTGAATTCCTTTCCCCTCCAGACATTGATATTTTTCATGATTATTGTTTGTTTACTGTTATCTGATTCTTCGATCAACACGAAACAGCTTTCCCACCATAACATATAAAGATATTTTTAGGTTTTTGGTTAATTTTTCATAATATATTAATTTCCTCTTCGTCTCATCATTTACTTTGTGTTTATTCTTAGCTTATTAATAAAATTACATCTTATTAGAACAGTTGACTCGTCTAATGACTATGAAATAAAAAAACAAAACAAAAAAAAAACCTTACTAGTTGCAAAGCTGTCTTCACTGGAGTCGAAATTTGAGTCAGTTTCATCGGAATCTAGCAAAACAAAAAAATATAATAGATTAAATAGTAAATTATAGAAATCAAGTAGTTATATAAAAGACTAGAAATTTTATTAAATTTTTGTTTGTCCCTTGTGAGATGTAGCCGAAAGCCCACAAAAGAATCATTTTCATCCTGTATTCCGACAGTGTTTCCGTCCGATCAGGGAGGTGATAATAATAAAAATAATAAGATTAGGCAGTCAATACAAAGAAGTACCGAAAATACATTTGTAGGGACACAGCCAGTTGATATGGCATTGTTATAAAGCAGAAACCATTTACGGTATCACAAGAAGATGTTCAGCCATGTCCAAAATAGGTTTTTTATACAGCCAAAACCAAATAGCAAATATTATTCATGAATTCCTTAATGTAGGCTTATCAACATCCACATACAACAAAAAGCCACTTTTAAACCAACTTTTTACGGGTAAAAATATATTTTTAACGTGTGAAAAAATATCTTTAAGAAATGCAAAGAGGTAGCTCATATACATACTGAAGATTAAAATAATTTAATAAAAAGACACGATCGATTTCCATTATGATCTCGTATCCTTTTTATTATTAAATTAGGTGGATATGATAATTTTACATATAAGGAGACTTTTCAAATTGTATTGTATTACAGCTTCAAAAATGCGAAGGAAATATAATCACAGTGTTATCAGAAACGTAGACCACCAGTCTGTTGTTTTATTGAAAAAGGATATAAAATAAAAAGCATATTTATTTATTTTATATATTTTATTGTAAAAGTTTATTTGTTTATTTATTTTTGAAATGGAATGAAATGGATTATATTAATTTTTTGTTTTGACGGAGATTTGTAATAATGAATGTTGTTTTGCTGTGTAAATAAAAGATGGCGCTGTCGACTGTAGTTCAGCATTACGTCATCAGCTAAATGTTACGTCATGGATTTTTTTAGCGTTGTTTCACCACGATGACTAGAAGTGCGATACTTGCAATAGGATGTGAAAACGATATTTGAAATGTTGAAAATGAAAATTATATAATAAAAACAAAAATGTCTCACCTGCTCCATTATTTACATTTGTTAGCGTTACGGAAATGATGAACGACGCTACGATAAAGGAATGTTCCATATTTGGAACATAAATACTGTCGAAAAAAAAGGAAATGAATTAATTCTGAAGTCAATGAGGTTTTATAGCATTCATACTAATAAAGAATAAATTAATATTAATATGTTAAGATTTTTTTAATATTTTCAGTTTTATTCATTTTCTTTTTCTATTTACTGAATTAATAATTTTTGGCCTATCCATTTTTCTGTAACATTTATGTTTCCATTTAACTATATTTTAAAAGTATCCCACTAGAGGCCTATGTGTCTTTGAGGTCTCGGGAAATAAGATACTCTTTATTGCATGACCAAGGGGACTAACTTTAGGTCAGGTGGTCAATCGGATGCATTACCCCGCTTTAACCTTCAGAAAAGAAAGCCAGTTCCCCACTTTATAGAGGGCTGGGTGAACCCTAGGAGACGTCTGGAGAACTAAACAATTAACTACAAGAAATATTTAATCCTTTTTAAAACTACCTTTATGAAAATAATAACACAAATAGCGTAAAATTAAATAATAATGGTAAAAATTAAATTTCGCCTTTTATTTACAGTTTTTCACTTACCTTTTTTATTTCTCCTCGTCTAGGCTGCAAATGGATTAGAATCGATGAAGTTCCGTTAAGTTTATGGCGGAATTCAACTATAAAAGTTTCGTATTTCGTAATCTTTGGGATTTTCGAAGATACGATTTGTTATTGCATTGTTTTTGTTTTGTATTTCACTGAAAGAACGCTAACAAATCTTATTTTTTATTTTTATTAACAATTAAAAAATAGCTATTGATTAAAAAAAAATAAATATATAAAATCAGACATAGGTATCTTTAAGATAGAACGAATTCTGTTTATTTTTTACTATTTCTTATTAAAGTAAGAGATATCTCGCCATATAGAAAGCGAAAATGTTAAATTTCCTGCGGTTATATTTATCTTATTGTTGCAATTCATCCTCTCCTCCTGAATTGAATTGTAATTTTTTGTTTTTGAATTTTTGCTATTTTAATTATTAATTACTGATTGGACATCGGACGGAATGATTGATATCTTACGAGAAGACATCAGCATATCAAGAGTGATTAGACCAATAACGGACAGGACGCCTTCCATTTCTTCACAGTGCTATAGAGTTTGCTTACTCCCTGCCTGCTTCATGTTCCTTTTTGTTCTAACCCCCTCGTTTGACATTTATCGTTATCACTCCCTTCCGATGTTCAATCCGCAATTCGGACAAGTCGGGTGATTTTTTAAACTGTAACATTTTTTCATTTTGTAATCAAGTGCAGTGGCTGAAATAACTTTTAACTTATTAAATTAATTCATTTTATTTGTTCTTTTATTATTTGATTACAAAAAGGAAATAGACTAAGAACCGATCTATAAAAAAAGAAAACAAATGATATACGTAAATTTTAACGTCTGCATTGAATGTTATAATAAAGGCGCCGACACACGAAAAAAAAAACAAAAAAAAAAGAAACAATTACAACTTTTGGGAATTTTCTAACCTAACCCTCTCCTTAAGTGAAGAATAAATTGTAGTTGTTGATACTGAAAAAGCAAGGGAGGTGTAAATATCAAAGGACTACTCATCTCTTCGTTCTCTTCTATAGACTTAATTGATAGGAATAGATTATTGATTTGTCTGTCTGTCTGTCTGTTTGTTTGTTTGTTTGTTTTCTTTTTCTTTTCTTTTTTTAAAATTAACGTTTTGTTGAGAATTCTTGTAAGAAATTATCCCACCCAAAACACTTCGTGTAAAATAAGTTGCCAAGACTCACATGTCATAATGCTTTCACTGTTAAAAAGATATGAGATCTCATGTAGAGCCAGGCCCCTAACTCTACGAGGCCTAACTCTACAAGCCCCAACTCTAAAAACCCTATATCTTGGTCAAAAAGTATGCCTTGGCCGTTTCGTGGCTGTCACACAGACAATCCCATGGAGTTATCTAAAGGATATGGAGTATGCCAAGGCACACTTTTTGACCAAGATAGTAGGGTTTTTAGAGTTAGGCCCCCTTGTAGAGTGAGGGGCTTGGCTCTAGATGAGATCTGATAACTTTTTAACAGTGAAAGCGCTATGAGCATCTTGGCAACGTATTTTACATGAAATGTTTTGGGTGGGATGAAATAGTTCCATGAAACGGCCAAGCCATACTTTTTGACCGAGATATAGGGTTTTTAGAGTTGGGGTTTGTAGAGTTAGGCCTCGTTGAGTTAGGGGCTTGGCTCTACATGAGATCTCATATCTTTTTAACAGTGAAAGCATTATGAGCATGTGAGTCTTGGCAACTTATTTTACACGAAGTGTTTTGGGTGAGATTTCATTTCTTTTTGTAGGATGAGATCTGATAACTTTTTAACAGTGAAAGCCTTATGAGCATGTGAATCTTGGCAACTTATTTTACATGAAATGTTTTGGGTGGGATTATCTATTACAACTAAATTTAGTTTTAAGATTATTTAGAAAATGGATTTTCTTTCAATACCCTACTTTTCTGTTTTTCTATTGGTCAACTTGTATATACAAGCTGTTTGCACTTTGGAAGAAATCGCATTATTACACAGTATTATTTAGGCCGAAGCATTGAGGGTACGACGTATTTCAGATCTTAATAAAATCCAAAATATAAAAGCTAGATAAATGAAACTTAGCGTATTTCATTAGTATGGTAACTGCATCTTATCCTGAAAATTTGAGCTCTCTAGTATTATCCAGGCCGAAGCTATGAGGGTTCGATAACACATAACCAGACCCCCCCCCCTTTATGAGGGGTTGGAATGTGAAAGTTACGGATTTCTTAATTTTTTTGTTGTTTGTGTGCTAATCCTAACCTGCATATCAAATTTCAGCTTTCTAGGACTTCAGGAAGTACCCTAGAGGTTTTGATGATCATGAGTCAGTCAGTCAGTCAGTGACGGAATCGACGTATTTTAGGTATTAATAAAATCCAAAGTATAAAAGCTAAATAAATGAAACTTAGCGTATTTCATTAGTCTGGTAACTGCATCATATCCTGAAAATTTGAGCTCTCTAGTATTATCTAGGCCGAAGCTATGAGGGTTCGAAAATACGACGAAACACTTCCAGAAAAGGTACGTAGTGCCCTTCCTGCCTTCGGCTCGTCTTGGCGGGGGCACTGCCGTGCCCCCAGATTTCCATTTTCCATCACATCTTACAAAAGGATTTACTAAATTTCACAATTTCAAGTTTCTTTCAAAAAAAAAAAAATAGTTCCAAAAATGTTTTCCATTTAGTAGACTAACTATGAAAACAATTATTTTAATTTGCAGTTCGTCTTACATTTCTTTAGACCAAACTCCCACCAATGAAAGCTCAGAATTTTTTAGCTGTGTGTCATTATCTATTCTTTCCTATTAATTTGGTAGCAAATTTATCTTTTGTCTATTTACAACCAGGTTGGGTTCAGCCTTGGTTCTTTATATTCAAATTTCTTTGTGCCTGACGGTTTCGCAGGCCAGGATTTGAAAATACACGTGTTTCTTTTTTTTGTAAATGCTTTTTCTTTGTGAGGGAGACCACAGTCAGAAGGAGGTTTGGATTCCCATATTAATTTTGTACTATCTGAGCGTTTCATTTGGTGAGTGGGTTAGGCTGATGAGTCCCTAATAAGGACGAAACGCTCTTTCTCAAACTCCCAAACTCCGACAGAAAGCCAACCTTTCTACGAAGTAACCCGTCGATACGTTTGTAACGTTATTCGTTTCTACAGAAGTTCGTACTTAAAACATATCATAAAATAAAAATTGTAACAAATTGCAATGTTTTGATTTTTGAAGTAAAATCTTAGTTTCTGATTAGTTAGTTTCCTAGTTTCTGATTTACAATAAGGAGAATTCGCTTTACCAGGACAGTTTTGGGTAATTTGTGCAAAATATTAGCTCTTTGAGTCACCTCTATTTCTGATCAGCGGAATTAAGCCTTTATGAGAATCTTTATACTCACATTTTTTTTTTATTTCCAATGGCGGGCAAAACAAAATGTTACACAGACAAGCTAACCCAATTAATCAGAAAAAAGATATAAAAAGTTGAATTTAAAGATAGGAAAAGTCTATTGGCCCATGCGGTCTCTTGCCTCCCAATATCGCTCTCACAAAGTTGAAAACAGCCCGTCCATCTCTTCCTGAAGGCCGCAAAGCATGCATAACGCACTATCCAGAATGTCAAACCGGTGGAGATATTTTGCAAGGCAGTCGTTTCCTGTAGCCAACCAGAATTCAGCCACAGACCTTTTCCTTGGCCAATCAGGAAGTTCGTGAATTTTATTCCACCAGATTTTCTGGGACGCCGAGAGTTCACTGATGTGTTTGTTGTGGAACATTCTCTTAATAATTGACTTAACTGTGGTATATGGGATCTCAACATTTGATGTCAGGAGAATCCTAGTCCCTCTTTTTGCCAGGAAGTCAGCTTTCTCGTTACCTTCTATTCCGCAGTGGCTTGGTATCCTCTGCAGACGGGTCATTTTGTTGTGAGCAGACAGTCTGTGTAGGAGCGACCGGTAATCTCTCACTGTCTTTGAACTTGAGGTTTCACGGATTGCCGGAATGGCAGCCTTCGAATCCGAGAGGATAACAACTCTTGAAAAGCACTCTTTAAGTGGCACATTAGTTGGTTAGAGGGCCATACGAAAGGCCTCGAGTTCTCCGTCGAAAGCGTATATAAATGGGGCATAGATGGAGAAAATACTAGAGAACACACCTGTTCCAGAATTTACGCAATTATCCATGCGTGAGCCATCAGTGTACACTCAAAACCAATCTGGTCCAGGATACAAGGTATTAATAGTTTCAAAAGCCAGGTCTCGCAACACAGAATCACAAGTAGTAGCCTTCGAGGCTGCTTGGGCGAGTTCAAGACAAATCTCAAAAACCCCTTCTGTGGGTTGGATTACTTGGAAGGATAGATTGTTCTCTCGTATTGAACTACCATCCGATCTTTCAATTCAAGCACCTTCTGTGCAAATCCTAGTTGTAATTTAAGGTTCCGTTCCCTATCTAAGGATACGTTGTTCCACAAAGAAAAATGGCCTGGGAGTCTTACAATCCTCTCCCACAGAAGAAATACTTTTTCCTCAATAATAGAAATGATGGAGTGGCATCTGCACAGATTGTAATAGCATCAAAAGATGTTGTCTTCACGGCGCAGTAATTAGGCGGAGCACTTGATTTTGTAGTCGCTCCAAGGTGCCAATATTTTGCCGTGATGTGGTCACCAAAGGTTCGTAACAGTACGTAATAATTGGCAAAATAAAAGTCAATTTCAAAGTCGATCTAGAACATCCCCACTTGGCGCCTGCCAGACGTTTCAGGATGAATGATATTCACAATCAAATTGCTATTTGAAATTAAATATGTAACTGTCGAAGTCGACGTAGTGAATAGTAATCATATATACATCATATATATCGTTTTTTTTGTTAATGAGTGTATGTATTTCGATAAACGTTGTTCCATAACATAAAGCTAGAATAGTCACTTAAAAGGCCACCATTCTAGATAAAAATAAACGTAATGTGCAAATGTAATTTAAAGAAATGCCAGACGCCGTTCGTCCCGTACTACAGGACATTATCAATGGAAGTGCCTTTACACTGCAGAAAAAGTCAATATATATGAGGTACGACCAATGAGAAGAAGCAGGAAACAAAGATGGTGAACCCTGTAAAATACATCCAATCAACGGGAACTAGGCGGAGACTTCCTTGGAACCAATCAGCCAACTGCAACTGAATCTAAAAGAACATAAGCCTATCGGAACAGAACGATAGGCTTAAAAATACAATTCGTTTCGATAGTTTCGAAGCCTAAACCAATTTATTTTAATCAGTTATCAAATATAGAACAGAAATACAACATTATGAATTTAGAATTACTGTATTGAAATATTCAATTTACTGTTTGTCCATCACAACTTGATCCTTAGCCACGCCTCTTCAAACAGAGTAGAATTTCACAATAGGGGTGAGGGTTGTAAAAGAAAAATTTGGGAAAAAAAAAACAAGATTAGGAAAATTTTTTTAAAATATTTACTATTAAAGAAAAAAATTATTTATAAAATAATTATGAATAACATTTATAATTTGAGAATATTGAGTATATTTAACTATATTGCCAATGGTCTTAATTTATATATTTGTAAATGTTCCAAGGATCTTTACGGGATTGTTTTTAAACAAGCTTTTTTTTTTTTTTTTTTTTTTGATTGATGATTACATTTGTTTCTGGCAAAAAGTCAAGAATTAGTGTTTGTAATTTCGTTAAAAACAGTTACGATCTTTCATTATTAAAAATTTAAATCATCACCTGCAATATTGTTGTTTATTCTAACAATTTTATTTTGGTGTTTTGATTGACTATTATTATTAGAAACAATATTATATTATTTTAGTTTTGTTTTCATTTCCATTATATCAAAACTTGCATTGTAATTCATGCAGTTATTATTATTATTGTCAATCTAATTCTATTTTTAATCTTTTAGTACAAGTGCCAATGTTCTTAATTTGGATATTTGTAAATGTTCTGTGGAACTTTACGGAATTGTTTTTAAACAAGTTTTGCTTTTTTTTTTTAACTGTCAGCAATTAATTGTTAAATAAGACATTATTACCATGAAGTGTATATATTTATTACTTACATTAATTAATATAATTTATATATAATTACGATTTTTCATAATTTAAATGAATAAGAAACAGTAAAAATATAACAGTTCTTCAACAGCAAATCAGTTTTATATATCGTTACAGTTAAAATATAACCTAGTTATTATTATATGTAAGAAAAATAGATATATAATGTCGTATTTTATATCATCAATTTCTCTGTTATAACCAAGAAACAAAATCTGTGCATTTCCCCTGAAAATGGAAAACTATCACACTGAGCCCTCAAATCACTTCTTGAACTCTTCGCCTACCACGTGACATAGGCGTGGCTAAGGCTCAACTGTTCGTAGACAAACAGTATGTTCAGTCAGTGTTTCTACAGGATGCTTGACTATTCGGTCATTGCTGTCCGGATCGAAACAAGCAGAATTCTTCGTATTTCGAAAGAGAGATGATTGACTTCACACATCAAAATGTAAATTTTAGCTACTCTTGTAAATTTTAATTAACAAAAGTGGGATTTTTGCATTCTTCATCTTTTTGATATAGGCCTATACTTCAACTCGTGTTATTTGAAATAAATTCAAAAATTGGAAATTCCCCATTGTCTCACAAAGCTTTAAAATAAATAAATAAACTTAAAACTAATATGAACTACTGTTCGTTTTTATTTACGAGTACCTTCAGCGCTTTTGCGCATGCGTCAGATCTCCTTCGATTTCATTACAATAGGGGTGAGGAGAAATAAAGAGGGGATGTTTACTTTTTATCAGTGTTAGTTTACTAGTAAAGCTGCGTTCTATTTGCGCTCTTCGGGAAAGAATTATGCAAAGAATAAATACTATTGCAAAATTACTCCTCCGTTATTTTTTTCTTAAAAGCACAAATGTCGAAAAGAATTTCTTAGAAAAGTGCCCATCTCAGCGTATCACCCCTCTGAGGAGTAAAATCGTCCGCTAGTGGTGGGTCTCTCTCTGTCGAAAATGAACAGTAACTGATTGGGATTAGAACGCTGTTGGATTAAAACTGAGCGAAGAATTTTATTCTTATGTTTAGTAAATTATTTTATAATTTAGCCTCTACATTGGATATCATATTTTTAAAAATTTTTTGCAGTCCTTCTTTTGTGGTTCTATTCTGTATCCGAATATACACGACCCACAAAATTTAGGGGATATAACACATCCAAAATGCAGAGACATTTGAGTTTATTTATTAAAGAACAGCATAAGCGAAGCAAATTACACGAAAATAATAGTTGTCTGAATATGCAAATGAGGTGCAGAAATGCGACCATTAATCGTGCAACGATTTATCGTGATTGAGCAGGATGGACGGGGATTAACATTCGCATGTCAAATGTGAAAAATGTGTCGCACGTTGACTGTTCGGTAGGTGTATGACCAGACTGCTACAACACACTGATAGCGATGAGGCATGGAGAGAATCAAATTGTCCAGCAGTTTCTGTGGTATTCGTGAGCACTCGCGCACTAGGGCAACTTCCAGCTGAGGAAGTGTTATGGGAGGTGACTGGTGACTGGCAACACGTCTTCCTAGTGCATCCCAAGCGTGTTCGATGGAATTCAGGTGTGGAGAACGTGAAGGCCAGTCCATGTGCTCGATTCCAGTCTCTTGCAGCATGTTTTTGACGAGGTACACACGGTGAGCGCATGCATTTTCGTCCATAAAAAGAAAGTTGGCCCCAACTGCTCCAGCGTAGGCTACCACTATAGGTTGTAGAATTTCATCCCGATATGTTACAGCATTCACCGTTCCATTTCTAACAACATGGAGGTTGGTACGACCACCAGTGGTGATGCCTGCCCACCCCATCATTCCATCTTCACCAAAGGAATGTCTTTCTTGTCTGAAACGAATATTCTTCCGTGTTCCACGTTCACGCCAGATCAGGGCGTGACGATTGTCTGGATGCGGGCTGAATATTGACTCGTCACTGAAGAGAGCCGTGGACCACTCTTCACGGGTCCAAGGAAGATGCATATTACCTTCTGTGGGTTCTGCGATGTTCAGCAGTTAACGGAATGCAGACCATTGGTCGCCGGGCATACAGTCCACCGTGACGGAGTCAATTTCGCACGGTCTCAGTACACATCTGTCGTCCAATAGCAGCGAGAAACTATCCTCGCAGCACAGTCGCATTCCTTTGTCTCGTTCCTTTGTCCTATTAGCGTCAAGCAGCGATCATCTATTGCAGTGGTGGCACATGGGCGGCTCTTGCCTGGTCTTCTTCGTACTGTGCCAGTCTCTCTGAAGCGATTCCAGAGTCTTCTAATAACGATATGGGACGTTTCAACTGCTGTAGCCACTGTTATCTCAGTTAGGATAGTTTAAAGACGCCCTATGACTTTCCATGCTTGAGATTCGGGTAAATCACGTTGCAGGGGCATTTTCAGGCGAAACTCAACGATTCTGCCACTTGATATTGATCCACGAAAGTAGAGATAATCCAGCAGCACCAGCCTCTTTATACAGGGTTGTGGGCAAACATGCACATTAAAGTTTTGCATCACATTTGCATATTCAGACAAATTCCATTTTCATGTCATTTGCTTCTCTGATGATGTTCTTTGATAAAGAAATCTCAAATGCCTCTGTTTTTTGGGTGTATTCTATTCATTTCGCAATTTCCCCTAAATTATGTGAGCAGTGTATTTTAAGGAGATGTTTCTTTTTGCACGCAAATACGTGTTAAAATGCCTAAAAATAAAGTACAAAAAATGTTTTCCAAAACATTTTATGTATATTTCAAAACCTCATTCTGATATAATTCTCATTTAATTTCAAGGTCTCGTAATTATTTAGAGTTGTTGTTTTAAGAAACATTATTTAGATCGTTAAAAAGAGCCCAGAATGCGTCTAACATTGAGTGATAGGGATTAAAAAATATTTCCAATGGCAAAATTATTCAAATATATATTCAAAAGATATATATCTATCTGAAATTTTTGTAGTATAGGCAACCACCTAAACTGTACATTTCTTGTCTTTAGGTAAGGCCATACCAATAATATCTATTTACTGCTGTTTCAAAGTAAGCCACAAATAAGAGCGATTGATTCTATTACTTGAAAACTGGGATTTGGGGGCACATGACATCCCTTAACCCACTATGAGAAGAAGTGAATTGAGAAATGTGTGAGTGCTTTTAGAAAAAATCAGACATAAAATTAACATTTGTATATAGGATTGTCCAGACTTGAAGGAAATATTTTATTCAGATCTTAAAAAGTTTAAACAAACAAAAATTAATTAAAAAGTGTTAGTTAAAAACACTAAAAAATAATACCGGTTTCGCAATAGCCAACGCTATGCTTTCTCCTTACAAATAATAATAATGGATCAATACATTAAATACATAAAAGTGAACCCTCAAACAGGTGACTAGGCGGGGAGACAATTAATCTCGTAACGTAAAAATTGGGAGAACTGGGAAAAAAATTATAAAATTTTTAAGTCTTAATTAATATTGGAATTCCTCTTACTAGCATTTCCGGAACTTACGCTACAGCAATAATATAGTGTAACTGCATTAACCGAAAGCTCATCGTTATATGATTCTGGATTTTTTTAAAATTAATATGCTTTCTTGGCACTTTCGTCGAAAAGTGTTAACCTCATGTCCAAGAACAATAGGCTCGTCCAGATTGAGCCTATGGGAAAGTGCTTCACAATGCCGTACAGGGGCGTAGGAATTATTTACAGTTCTTATGGCTCGGTCGTGCTCAAGTAGTCACGTATGAAGGGATCTTATGAAGGGGTTTTATTATATTTTTTCCAGTTCCCCCAATTTTTGTATTACGAGATTAATTGTCTTCCCCCCTCTCACCTATTTGAGGGTTCACTTTTATATATTTAATGTATTGAGCCATTATTATAGATTATTATTAAGAGAAAACATAGCGTTGGCTATTGCGAAACTGATATTATTTTTTAGCGTTTTTAACAATTTTTTTATTAATTTTAGTGTGTTTAAACTTTTTAAGTAATAGCTATTGTGCACGTTTGATTTTATTGATTTTATTCAGATATTACAAAATGATTTACAGTAGTCTATGGTATAGGTACTGTTAGATGAAGTGTTCGAAGTGATCTCAATCAGCAACAATACATGCCTCATACCGTCGTCGGAAGGATTTCCGAACATGCTCAAAGATGTCAGGGGTCTACGCTGCAGTCATGTATTCTCTTATCCACAATCGGTCACGTAATATTTGTACATTGGGAAGTGGTATAAAGTACACTAGTGTTTTCAGATAGCCCAGGAGAAAAAAGTCCAGATGATATAGGTCCAGGTAGCTTGCAGGCCAAACTTGTTGTTGCTCTTTCAATCCAACTGCCAAGTAAGTGTTATCATTCTGTAAAATCTAAATAAAGCACTATAACTATCCAAGGATCACTACAACTTTCTTCCTTTCCTATCCTTTATTTTCATCACTTTTGTCTGAACAATCTTTGGAAATATTCTATTATTTATTTATTTCCTCAAAAATTGTCTAAACGCTTCTTTGTCTTCTTGAAACTAATGTCTTGTGATGCTCCCTCGAGCTTTCTTCTCATCTGACACCCATTTTTGCACAAATTTCTTTTCTTATCGCAGATCCACTTTATTACTTTCAATTGCCTTTCTTCAGTTTTATTGCCTTTCTTTGTTTCTTCTATCTTTCGGCCTGTCAACAGATATACTCACAGACAGCCTGGCGTTTTCTGCATTGGGTGACATTAAATACAGGAGGGTAGCGCATATAGGAGAATAATTAAATACACAGTATGAAGGGAGCATCCTAGAAGGGGAGACAGTCAGTTATTTGCTGCCCTTCGAATGCTTGCTCCCATAAAAGAAAGTGTTTCTGTGCGTATCGAAGCTGCTTGGCCCATCTTCAGAAGAACCATCTGAGATTCACTGGGAAGGCTTGGTTCAGCACTAATTTACATCACAGAGGAGCTTGTTGAATCTGGTGTGCGAGACTTCGCACTACGGAAGACTCGTTGCATGGACAGAGCATTCTTCAAATCCTCTGACATGTGAAGTGAAAGTGAATCGCTGCAATTGAAACCCCCACTGGAGCCGAATCTAGCTTGCCCTTCCTTCGTCATCTAAGTTCCGAGGCCAAGAGAAGGCAAACTGAAGTTGACTGTCCCATCTGGCCATCTGTCCCATCTGGCCATCTGTCCCATCTGGCCATCTGTCCCATCAGTCCATCTACAATCGGTCGGTGGCTGCACTTGGACTGACCAGGAGTACGGACTGGACTGTGACCCGCATCACAGCTCCCGAGAACCTGTAGGGACTGCTTACGGTCTCGGATATACACTGTACAGTTCAATGACTTTGTTTCATGGCCATGACGACTGGTCCGGAGTTAAGTGCTTCATTATTTGTATTGGATATTTATACGTATTTTTTATTTATCTCGGAATCCCGAGGTAAGTATATTTTTATTCTACTTGCATGTATACATACATGTATATATACTTTCTTTTATTATTAAATCTCATTGTATTCTAATCTAGTTATCTCTATTATTTATTTGCTGTAATCTATACTGACTCTGTAATTTGTTTATTGACTCTTATATTGGTCAGTGAGAAGAGACGTCAGCTCAGTAGGGGGTCGAATGCTGTAGGCCAGACCCACAAGCCACCCCTCTGCTGCGACAAGAATGTGTAGCGTTAGCACTTTCCTCCTTTGTTTACAAAACAGTCCCCTTCCCTTCTGGTTTCACTACTTAACGCTTTCATATTTTCGCTTAATCCTCAACCCCTCCTATTTCTTAACTCCTTAAACGAGGTAAATTTGGGCTAGGTGCCTCGTTTAGCTCTTCAAATAATCCACTGCGTTAACTCAGTCTTTCTCCTAACGCTCCATTTGCATGTTCGTTTATTAACCATGGCAAGGCGTTACGTAAAATTATTCATATGGACTTTTTTCATTATTTTGAGACATTATTTTGAAATCAAGTGGTGTTCGGTTAGTTTCAGGTAATATAGTAATTACTTACTAGTATACAGGGTCTGCCAGAAAAATATATACACACTTTTAAGAACAAAAACTATTTATTATGTGTTTTGTTTTACATGTAACTACTGATCACAAGTGTAATACTGTCTCCAGTTAAGCACATGCTTACTTTAGATGTTCAAAATGTTCGCCGTTGGCGTCCAGACACATAATGCAACGACGAACGGTCGCTGCTGCTACGGCGGTCAATGTTTCAATGGAGATCGCGGCACAAGCTGCTGTAATCTTCTGGCGAAGATCCTCCACCGCGCGCGGCTTTTGTCAATAGATTTGATCTTTCACTGTTCCCATAAGCAAAAGTCCACAGGGTTAGATCTGGCCGTGGGGGGAACTCAATGGACCCTCTTCTTCCAATCCAATGTCCCAGTAGATTGTCATCTAGGAAAGCTCGTACGGCTAGGTGGTAGTGTGGTGGTGCCCCGCCCTGTTTGTAGAAGACTTCATCATCAACTCCGTAAAGAGCACATACCCCTGTTTAAAATTGATGTGCGTAACATTTCCAGGTAAACGTCTCCAATGACATTACCATTAAAGAAAAAGGGTCCTACTAAGCCCCTAGATGATAGTCTACACCAAACATGAACCCCTAGTAGATGGATAGCCTTATCCAAATGAACATGCGGATTTTCCGGTCCTAGTAGACGCAGTTTACGCCAATTCACTGTTCCATTAAGTTTAAACTGGGTCTCATCTGACCATACAACCTTCGTCACAAATTGTTCGTCTTCTATTACCATTCACCGATACCAATTGCAAAATTGCATTCGATGATCAGGATCGTCATCATTAAGTGCGTGCAGTAATTGTAGGATGTACACTTTCCACTTAGCACCATTCAGAACTCTTAATACACTTGTACTGCTGATCCCCACTTCTCGTGCACATTGTGTAACAGACTTCTTTGGAGAGATAACTAACGTTTCCAACACGACAGCAGACGAAGCAGGACTTGTAGCTATACGCAGTCTTCCCGACCTTCCTTTCTGAACATCGCAAATCGTTCCATGCACCTCAAGTTTGCCAGTAATGCGTTTAATTGTTAGTGGGGGTTGGGGGTGCAGTTTCAAACTCCCGCCTACACTACCGCTGCACTTAAACGGCATTATCAAACCTGAAAAACTACTTCAGAATGCATTTCCGCTGCTCGAACGTCAAGCGTACTCCAGCCATTGTGTTTTCTCACTATCGGGATGAAACTACTGCTGCCATCTGGTGATAAAAAGACATACTACAACATACGCCTAATTCAAATCAACTGACAATATCAGTATCATGCTATAGTCTGACACAGAGTGTACACATTTTTCTGGCGGACCCTGTATAATTATTAGGGGGAATGAAATAAATAAAAACTATTTTTGTTACTTTGTATCAGGCCAACCATTACATTACCATCCTGAATGTAAGAATACGTTTCGATATGTCGATTAATAATTTTTAAATCCAGGATTGGACCTTCTTGGAATTTTACAGTCAGGAGATGAGTTAATCTTTTACATTTCAAAATTCTTTACGTGGATCCTTTTGGAGAAATTTGCACATAAAGCTGGCAGAACTTTTCTTAGAAAATCATTCAAATACGTCCATCTCTGTGGTGCATCCTTTTAAATCTGCACTTTTAGGATTCAAATTAATTGGTTTTAAAATTTGCAGTTTACTCAACATTTAGCAACTAAAAAATTAACGTCTGACTGTTTCCGCTAGTAATTTAAAAATATTCTTTCAAGTTGTTAAAAGCACTAATATTTTAAAAGAAAGCACGATTCCAGTTCATTCAAAAACTTTTTGTTGTCTTTCCCATCGTCAAATGAGGATATGATGGTAAGTTGTCATTCTGTTTGTAGTAAGAAAATGCCAGAACCTTCCTGAAGATTAGTAATTACAATTATATTTTTACAATCGACTATTTCATTTTTTTATTAATAAAATAGAGTAGTCCGTGGTTTAGGCGCTGGACTGAGGACTGGAGAAGCCTAGGTTCAATTCCCGTGGTAATCGAGGAATTTTTCCACAGTTATTTCTCCTCTAGACAGACCCTAGGATTCAACCAGCCCTCTGTCAAATGGGTATCGCGTTTCTTAAGCATCGGGCTGACCATCAAATCTCAACTATAGTCCCATTGGCCGAGAATCGCTGGGAGCGTAAGCCTCTGGCAAATCGAAGGGCTTTTGCACTACAGATTAATATAATAGATAGATTATTTATTGGCTTTTACAAAGATCGAGAAGCACGAAAATCGTGAACGAATCCTAATTTCCGCAAATGGATGTGTAGTACAGGAAATAATTGAGAAATTCGATTTCTTCCATATTTCAGTGAGGCCTCTTTACGTCCAGGGAGGCTTCATTGCATATCCTCACGTTGTACAGAGAAGCCATTTTCTAGTTAGTGACATTGTGATGAAATTACAACTGTGCCGAACAGGTCTGCTACTATTTTGTTAGGCCTGTACACGTAAGACCACATAACAGATTACAGTTTAATGGCTGTAATAGCAAGTATTAAATAATGATGGCGCAAAACAAAAAAATGCTTGATAAAATCGAGTTATAACAAGCAAATTGAATAGCCAAATGCTAGTATGTTCATCAGTTTTAAAGTTTTAGGGCGGATAGCACCAACCACCAAACGAAGCAGTCATTAGTTGTGGAGCTGTTAGTTAACAACCGGCCGTCAAATTGGAGTTGCAGTGCATCAACGACGTTTTGTAAGTCATTTACTGATGGTCGCTAAAATTATAAAAGTGGCTGCGACTGATAACAACATTTGACATCATTTCCGGACCACTTTTCACATGCGCAACTGAATGTTATCTATTTTCACTTTCGATACCGCCTTTAGCGGCACAATTTTCTCAGTTTCGGATATAAATTTAAATTGGCCGCCAGATGGGAATATCGGCCTCATAGTAATAGCGCTATGGAGACGGCCTTCACCAACTGCCAAAGACTAAACTTCAAGCTTCGAAACTGTACGTCTGCTGCCACCAAAGAATTACAATTAAATGTATAAACTTCTTAAAAATTACAAAACGAATCCTGTATTTTTTGACGCTTTTATTCTTATCATGTATTAACGACGCACTTTCTTCACAAAAACAAACAGATTATCCATAATTCCACAGGTGACATTTCGTAAAAACTGGATTCGATGTCGACCATCTTGCTAAAGCTGAACAGCGGGGAGGCTGATGGGGGTTTTCTCTTTGATGACGCATTTAACTCGCCACTTTCAGCGCTGTTAAAATTTGGCGGCTAATCTGTGATTTAGCGACTGTTAAACTCCTCACGAACGTTGGTGCACAGAAAATATCACTTGATCGTTGATTTAGCAGCCATCAAAGTTAACGGAGGTTTGGTGCACTCGGCCCTTAGAGTGTTAAATACGAGGGCCTTACAAGGGGAAGAGAGGGATCTCAATGTTGTGACGATGATAACTGTCGTAAATTTTGAAATTTTCAGCTAACACTTTTATGGGTGCTAGATATCATTAAAGACTCGGTTGGTATTATATTTCAACCAAATCGAACCACCCGTTTCAAAATGGTGGCCGTTAGAAATTTCTATTTTCTGACGTTTTTTCTATCCTCAAAACCCTTGATCCTGACGTTGTTTTTACAGCTTTTGCCTCAAACGGTTTAAAGCTTTTAATTTATTGTTTTAACCACGAATAAGTAAGAAAACATCCGACATCTCTTCACGGGTTTTTCGGGGACAGGGCTTAGAAGTCGGCATGACCACAAAGTTGTAAACGCAATTTTAAACATTTTTCAACTTTGGGAAATTCACTTATCGCAGTGGATGCGCAGTAGAGAGATTTAACTGGGGTTTTTGTTGTTGAAATTCTGCTTAAATACTAGTCATTTATAGTAATTTCTTCGGTAAATTACCCTAACAGCAGCATTGTTTTTTGGATTTTTATGAATAAAAGCATATAAATATTATTATCATTGCAAATTGATTATCTTTTCGTTCATCAACAATTATTATTGCCCTGAAATAATTTATTCAAACATTTTTAACCATTTTTGAAAGTTGATTACCATAGAAAATCTCCACCGTTTTCGGCAACATTAAATTTAATAATTTTTACTTTCCAGTGATGATGTTATTTTTTTCATACAATTTTTTTTGCCTTTTCTTCTCCTTCTTACTTATATTATGTAAAATATGAAATGAATAGTTAAAAGCAAAAAAAAAAGGTATTTTAAAATATCTAACTTCAATTTCTTTCTCATCCACATCATTGTAACCTCTACAAAAATGGGGATTTTGGTAATCTAAAAATAAAATAGCTACCTCTGGATTTATTGGAGATTTTAAGGTATTAAGGTATTTAGAAAATATTAGCATATATAGTTATATTACTAGTTATTAGTCAAAATATTTTATTTAAATGTAAAATAAAAACAATAATTATTTTCGTAATTTTTTACGTTGCAACATTTATACATCGAAATGGTTTTCATTTACAAATTAATTATCCGAATTTCAAGAATGAAAATCTCCAATGGGACAGTGACACTGATGAAATCATCCATGACTCTACAAAGTATCTGTTCAAAAACGAGAGAGAAAAAAACATAAATATAAAAATATACAACTGTGATATCTTACTGACTACTGAGATTGAAGCAATTAAAATATAGATTTGTTTATAAAGATTTGCAACAGTTAATACAATTTTCGTATTGATTTACTGTAAAACTCCTTCAAAATTAACCACCTTTCTTCCTTGGAAAGTGTGGCTTATCAGATCACTCAGTCTGTTTAGGTGTCTCCGCTTCCTAATAACTTCTGAACCACGTGATGGATCTTCTTGAAACATACTAAGCATTTTTAAGGAATTAAGACGATTTTCTTTAAGATTTTAATCTTCCGACTAAAATTCCTACAGAAAACTTTTGAGCTCTAAACAACATAATTCAATTCTATTTGAGTTAAGAAAGCTACACAAATAATTAACAATATTAACATTTAAA
>JAFIDM010008419.1:50582701-50600754 GCA_023159025.1 Thereuonema tuberculata | reverse complement strand
ACAAACACTGACTTATTAAGATCACGGTCCCATACTACAAGTACATACCACAAAGTGTATTAGAGTCATCCTCACATAAGCTGTACTGGGATCGCCCCATTCACACAGACAAAACCATACATCACAACAGACCTGACATCACACTTGTTGGTAAGGTCAACAAACAGACCTATCTCATTGATATTGCAGTGCCTATCAGCAGGAACATGCAGAAAACTCACGCAGACAAGATAAGTAAATACACAGACCTAGCACACGAGCTCCAGAAGCAGTGGAGGCAGAACCGAGTACGTGTTATACCGATAATCTTGTCCGCCACTGGTCTGGTGCCTCAAACATTGCCCCACAGTCTCAGCACTCTAGGACTTCACAAAAACACTTATGCACTACTCCAGAAGGCTGTGATACTCAACACAACACGCATAGTTAGGAAATTTATGGGCACAACCACACATCCCTAATTATTCCTGCACATGTTTTTACACTTGGCAATATGTGCTTCGGTCCTTGACCCGCCATGTTGTGTTAGCTGGGGAAACCCATGGTTTGAAACTTTTACATAATAATAATAATAATAATAATAATAATAATAATGCACAACTGCAGAAGGCTGTGGTACTCAACACTACACGCGTAGTTAGGAAATTTATGGACACAACCACACATCCCTAATCATCCTTGCACACGTCTTTATACTTGGCAATATGTGCTTTGGTCCTTGACCAGTTGCTTACCAACGCCTTTGGGGGCCCGGGGCCCGGAGTTGTAGATGGGGTCCCCTAGACTTGCTTTTACAACCAAAAAAAAAGGAAATCTTGTGTGGAGGGGGCCCCCCCATAGTCTTGCTTTTACAAAAAAAAAAAAAAAAAAGGAAATAAGCTGCTTGGTGGGGCCCCCTAGGCTGGCTGATGGTGGCCCCTCCCAGGTGGGGGCCCGGGGCGGACCCCCCCCCCTTGGTACGCTACTGTCCTTGACCCGCCATATTGTTTTTGCTGGGGAAACCCAAGGTTTGAAACATACGAACATAATAATAATAATAATAATAATAATAATAAAAGAACATTTTAACTGTTAAAATAAAATTATTTATTTAAATTCTCAGGAAAATACAAAAAAGAAAGTTTTAAAATAAATAAAAAGAAATAAAAAGAATGTATTAAAAACTATCACTTTATTTAAACAGGATATTTACCTAGTTCAGTTGACAAGTAGACTAATGCAATGTACAGTCTAGTACATTTGTATTAATATAATTTCAATATTCGATAATCCTTAACTTACCAACAAAGAATTTATACCCTTGTTCTGAAAATAATATTTAAAAATATTTAAAATATTAAATGACTAAGAATAAATTTTTTTAAACATTTTCTAATTTATTACTTTTTTATATCAGTCAATATTTAAAAAATTAATAAAAAAAAAAAGCTTTAAATACTCTTAAAAGATTGAAGGTTAGTTCTAACAATAGAAGAAATATAGACACAACTTTGCTATGCGTAGGTGATTTAAATCGTCTCCATTAATGTTGATGCCTCTCTTCCTTTTGTCTGGTTTTCTGTGCTATGCAATGAAGTATCGTGACATTGAGAAGATCAACAATGATTGACAGGTTTTTGGAGACGACAACCCATCAATAATTTATAAATTTTCTTCATAAAATTATGGTTTTCATCTGACTTGCTAATGTGAGTTCCAATTCTAATTTATTGTTTCATTAATTAGAGAAAAATCGTTTATCAGACTTTTAATTACTTACTAATAATTTATCTTTAGTCAAGTTAAAGTAGATACTTTATTAAGGAATTAAATGAATTTGTGTTGATGTAAGTGTATGTAGTCTCTATTAACAACTACTCAACCATTGAATATAGTAGCTTCACTTGGATATTCTGGGATAATATATCTTTTACATAGGAAAACCTATATAGGAAAATCTAGGAAAAAAAAGATATAAAATAAAAAGCTGAATATTTAAAATTTTCGTAGCCTTGGGCTTTTTATTTATTTATTATTTTTGAATTGGAATGAAATGGATGATAATAATTTTTTGTTAAAGTTTTCTAATAATAAATGTTGTTTTGATGAGTAAATAAAAGATGGCGCTGTCGACTATATTTCAGCATTACGTCATCAGCTAAATGTTCAGTCATAAATTTTTTTAGCTTCGTTTCACAGAGATCACTGGAAGCGCGATTCTTGCAATAGGATGTGAAAACCATATTTGAAATCGTGAAAATGAAAAGTAGAAAATAAAAACTAAAATGTCTCACCTGCTCCATTATTTACTGTTGTTAGAGTTAGGAAAATGATGAACAACGCTACGACAAGCGAATGTTCCATATTTGGAACAAAAATACTGTAGAAAAAAGGAAAGGAATTAATTCTGAAGGTAATGAGGTTTTATTGCATTCATACTAATAAGAATAAATTATTATTATATTTTGATGACAATGTTCTATGATATATAGAGTAACATATTAAGTTAACATTTAACTATGTTTTAAAAGTATCCCACCAAAGGCCTATGTGGCCTTGAGATAGTGGGAAATACGATACTCTATATTGCATGACTAATGAGACTTAAGTTCAGGTCAGGTTGTTAGCCCAACGCATTACCCTGCCTTTAATCTTCGAGAAACAAAATCATGTCGTGAATCCTACGAGTCATCTGGAGAAGCAAACATTTAACTACAAGAAATATTTAGTCGTTTTTAAAAATTACTTCATGAAAAAAATAATAATAATAACACAAATAGCGTAAAATTAAATAATATTGGTAAACATTAATTTTCACCTTTAATTTACAGTTTTTCAATTACCTTTTTTATTCCTCCTCGTCTAGGCTGCAAATGGATTAGAATCGATGTAGTTCCGTTAAGTTTATGATGAAATTCAACTATAAAAGTTTCGTATTTCGTTACCTTTTGGTTTTCGTAGATACAATTTGTTATTGCATTGTTTTTGTTTTGTATTTCACTGAAAGAACGCTTATGAATCAAATTTTTTTTTTTTTTTATAAATTATTATAAAATAGATATTGTTTAAAAAAAATCCAATAAATATATAAATTCGGACATAGGTATCCTTAAGATACAGCAAATTCTGTTTATTTTTTACTATTTCTTATTACAATGAGAGATATCTCGCCGTATAGAAAACGAAAATATTAAAATTTCGTGGGGTTATGTTTATCTTATTGTTGCAGTTTAAATTCTCTTTCTCCCCTCCTGAATTGAATTGTACTTTTTTTTTTTTCATTATTCCTTTTTTTTTAACTTTTGCTATTTTAATTATTAATTGCAGATTGGACATCGGAAGGGAATGATGTTTTACGAGCAGACATCAGCATATAAAGAGTGATTACACCAATAAGAGACAGGAAGCAGATGTCACCTTTGTTTCCCTTAACTATGCCTTTTTCCCTTCCATTTATCCGCAATGCTACGGGGTTTCTATATTCCCTTCCTGTTTCCTGTAAATATTTCTAATAAATTTAACATGTGCATTGAATGTTATAATAAAGGTGCCGACACCCTAAATAATATAAAAAAAACAATAACATTTGGGAACTTTCTAAACCCAACCCTCTCATTAAGTGAAGAATAAATTGTAGTTGTTGATACTGAAAAAGCAAGGGAGGTGTAAATATCAAAGGACTGCTCGTCTCTTCGTTCTCTTCTGTATACCTAATTATAGGAATATATTATTGGTTTGTTTGTTTGTTTGATTTATTTTTCCTGTTTTTTTAAAATGAATGTTTTGTTGAGAATTCTTGTAAAGAAATTACTTTCATTTTCCATCACATCTTACAAAAGGATTTACTAAATACCACAATTTCAAGTTTCTTTAAAAAAAAAAAAAAAAAAAAAATTCCAAGAATTTTTTACCATTTAGTAATAATGAAAACAATTACTTTAATTAGTAGTTCGTCTTACATTTCTTCAGACCAAACTCTCAAGGCTAGTACACAAACTCTCACCAATGAAAGCTCAGATGTTTTTCTATGTAGTTTCCCTATTCTTTCCTTTTAATTTTGTGGCAAGTTCAATCATTTGTTAAACCACGTTAGGTTCCCTGGGTTCTCTTTATATTCAAATTCATTTGTGCCTGACTGTTTCATAGGTCAGGATTAGAAAATAACCTGTTTTGTTTAAATATGTTTTCTTTGTGAAGGAGGCCACAGTTGGAAGTGAGTTTGGATTCCTTTAACAATTTTGCACTATCTGAGCATTTCATTTGGTGAGTGTGTTTGGCTGATGAGTCCCTAATCAGGACGAAACGGTTCGTCCCAAACTCACAACAATGAATGCTATTTCTTTGTTTTGGTGAAGTTTTTAAAAAGGCCAGACAGACAATAATTAAAAAAACATAAACTCACATTAAAATATTCACCAGGTTTCGATCGGACCTGCCGATTTTTTCTGACTTGAAAGAGATCGGCAGGTCCGATTGAAATCTGGTCGAGATTTTAATGTGTTTTTTATGTTTTTAAATATTGACTTTTTTAAAACTTCAGCATTAAATTTCACACACGTTAAAATTCAATATTTCTTTGTTTTCTAACTTAGAAAAACAAAGAAAAAGTCAATTTTTAAGAAAAATATACTTTTAAGTTAAAAATCGAGAAATTTCCCATTATGCACAAGCTAAAACAAAAACCAATTCATGCTTGAGTTTGTTTATTATTAGTTATTTTGGCTTTCCAGGTTCTGACTCTACATTTAGTTATACACAGAAGCTCGGTTATAACGCGATCTTTCGGATCCAAGATCTCGAAGATCGCCATATAACCGCGATACAACCGAACTTTTATTACTTCGCAACGTCAAATGTCGTACCCTTTTATCGCACCCTATTGTCGCCCACACGATTCCAAATCGATGTAAAATGGTCATTTCGCGATTTCCTACATCATTCGGAGCTATGTGAGAGAATTTTATGTTTATAAATACATAAATCATTACCTTTTCAACAGGTGGGTTACATTAAACAAAATCGATTTGGCGCCGCCATCTTGGCATCTTGTACAAATGACGAGTCACGTGGATCGAAACTAGGTATTCATACGCCTATTAGATTACATGGGCCTCTTTACTGGTTGTCATTGGCAGAAAAATAGATCTCGATATTCATTTTCGTTAAACGAAAAACTACGCGATTCTGGTATTTTTTAAAAAATATATTGTATTTGACCCATTTTCGTGACATTAGGGTGGTATCGAGTCTCAATTACTGTAAATAATAAGGAAACAAGGATATTAATTTACACCTTTGATTTGATTTTAGGCGAAAAAACGGTAAATTTTACAATTATACACCTTTTCTAAAATAGAAGGGGTCCAAGACCAAATCGCGTTATATCCGAATTCGCCTTATAACCATCCGCCTTATAACCGAGCTTCACTATATTTTCAGTTCTTTTGAAACTTTCTTCTTGTTATCTTCATGAAACATTTCATTTTGGATTCATCTGAGTTGAATGAAATTCCAATGTATGAGAATCTTCTTCTCAGTCCGCTTTAAGAAGATATTCAAATGTTACCAACTGAAGTCATTGTCTTTTATTGAATACTCCCAATGTTGTTTTATAATTTTTGTAGTAAAACGAAGCTGAGAACCAAAGATCGTCTAGTATGACCTTCATCTTCCGGTACCTTTTGATTTCACAAAAATAGTTTTGCCGATATTTAGCTGGAAAGCATCGCAGACTAACATACTAGCACGTCTTCAATGAAAGATCTGTGTTCATGAAAAATATCTGTTCAACTATCGAGCATAGTTTTCAAAACAGCGCTACAATGTGTTATGTTGAATTACAAAATTTTGACAATAGTTACAGTAGAACATATTATCGCTTTCATGGCGAACTTTTTTCTGGATAATTGTTACTACCATTTTACAGCTTATAATGTTTGTTTTTCAATGTAAATTTCAATTCTCGATATTGCCTGGAAATTTTTTTAAAAAAAAGCAAAAACACTCAAAATGTTATAATCAATCAATCAATCACGGCCTTTCACTCGATTCCGAGCCTTGGGGACCTGATGGATGAACGATCAATAGGAAGAACGATTACGTTCAAGTTCACAAAGATCGGCCAGGGTCATTTCTGTCGTAGTTGTAATAGTGTCAAGCCATCTGGTTGCTAGTCTTACTCTTCGTCTAGAGCCTTCTATTTTTCCCAACGTAATATCCTTCTCTAAAGATCTATCACGTCTAATAATATTAACACAGTTGTAACGATTCTGTGTTTGTATAAAGACTAGCATGTTAGCCTCTGAATATAGAAGCCGTGTTCAAATCCCCTTTTTATTCTTATTTTCCAAAGCATCTAACCGAAGAGAAACCATATAGATACTCCGAGAAGCCAAGTTTAAAGTGATACAAACCTTAGCAAAATCTATAGATAAGCCTATTTAAAGATTTTAAAACCTTTTAGCAAAATGAAGTATTATTTGAAAATAAAAATCTAACACTTTATGTGCAAAATCGTAGAAGAGAGAATAAACTTCTGTTAATATCTACAGTAGTATATTGAAAAACCTTTTTTTCAGATACAGAAGCTTCTAATACACAGGCCCAGATCTTTACTATCGAACCATTGAAATATGCAAGGCATCTTTTTCAATAAAAGTTGATCAGGACAGGAGGAATTACAGGACTAAAAGTTAAAAATCCAAAAAATCCAAAATATGACAAAATTTCATATTATTTCATATGAAGGAAACAGTACGAAATTTTAGATTACAATGAAAAGGAAGATACCAAAAAAGAGCTTCTCCCATAAAAAAAGATTGGGAGATGCTAGTATTCGATAACTAAGGCGGTGAGTGTGTACTGAAATGTATAGCCCATCAAGCACTCTCAAGAACTCAGCTATTAACCAAAAAATCTCGGACAACTGGCAAAGAATAACAGAAAAAAAACCACAGAACATCTTAGGTTCTTTCTTAGAACCTTAGGTTCTTTCTTAGGTTCTTTCTTAGAACTGTGAAAAGGAGGGGCTTCTGCAGTCATTTAGACTGTAAAAAAAATTACCAGAACTCCAAGATTACAGCCAATATGACTTAGCTGGAATCATCTGTTTTTTAAACTTTTTACAAAATGCATTTCTCTGAACGTTATGACTAAAAGGAATTTCACTGTCTGACAGTGGTATAGTAAGGCTATGATGTGTACTGTACAAAAAAAAATTATGTTTGCTTTTACAACATATATTGTTTTATTTACTTAAGATAATTTTTGTAGTAAATTATGCTTTTTTTGCATGATTTTTTTTTTTCTAATATTTTTTCAATAATATTTTTTTTTTAATTTACTTGGGAGAATCAGTTTCTTCTTACCAACATCATTATTCACAAGATCCTGATAAACAGAAGTGTTCAATGCGTCTGTACGTATCTGAGTATAAACAGAGTGAACTCTTCCTACTAAATGACCTGGTACAAATCAGGTAAAACCAGAAATGCCAAAATATTCAACAAAAAGTGCACATATAATTGAAACTTTCTACCAACCTTAATTCTTTGCCTTACATTGCCATTAATGCATTGGTTTGATGTTACCTGTTATGCCTTCTATCTCAAAAAAACTGCTCGAAGTGAGTTTCCGATCGTGAAAGCGCCGCCTTCCTTCTACGTCACCATTGTCACGTGATTTCATCCGTTCATGTGATTCGCTCGCGCACCAGCAATACTTCTCGACAACTGATATTGTTCCTTTTTTTCCGACAATACCAATATTCTTGAAATGGGCAACATTGGTCAATATTGTTCATTTTTATTGCTGGAAACGGTTGTTAGCAATAAAAATGAGCAATATTGTCCAGCAATACTGACGAATATTGCTACGTGTTCGGCCAGCATTATTCATTGTTGCTTGAATTTAATAGCAGAAAATACTAAACATCAATTTCATTGTTGGCCATCTAACGTGGCCTCAAGAAACTTAACACCAATTATAATCTCTTAGGACAACTCAAGGCAAGTGTCTTGAATGTCAGACCAATCTCGCTCTTTCAATTAATCATAAAGAAACAGACAATTAAAATATTACGTAGAAAAAAAAAAACTTGATAATAAAACAAACATCTTCTTCCAATGATATCCAATATTTCGTCTTTATTCCAAAGACTTTTTTAAGGTCTTTTAAAGAAAATACAAATAACGAAAAATAAAAAATAAAACATGAAAGGAATGAGAAAATTACTTTTCTCTCTCAATCCTATGAAACAAATATTTAAAACAAAATCTTCCAACACGAGAATACCAAAATCAAACAACAATAAAAAACAATAAAAACGTAACATTCAAATATAAATTCGGTGAGCAAACAATAGTGATATCATAAACGAAATCAAATCCAGTGAATAATAAATTATAACAATTCTTCTGATTTTTTAATTAAATTTTAAAATCTCTTTTAATCTTTTATGTTTCTCTAAATGTTTAAAGATAAACTATTAACCTTTAGGGATTTGTCTCTATTAATACATGCACAGCAATTAATTAAATATGACTCTAGAGCTAATCTTTTATACTCGTCTTGTATACTATAAATAATATGTATTATCGTGACTGGATTGTGATTATGTCTGAGGCAGTGGTTAGCCCATTCTGATATATCTTTATTATTACTACGAAAAGCACGAACGTGTTCTTGTACACGCTTCTTTACTGTTCTACCTGTACTTCCGATATATATTTGCTGGCAATCTCTACACTTTAATGCGTAAACTACACCTACATTTTGCAAATTTATATTTCTTTCTTTCTTATTTTTGAATAAGATATTATCTTTGCAGTTAATTAAATTTATGTCATTATCTTTAAATGCTTCTTTAACACATTTGTAATCTTCTAATCCCGTAGGTAATGTAATACATTTTTTTAAAATCCTTACTATCCCTAACACTTATCTTAATAAAATTTCTCTTCTTTAAAATTTGTTGATTGTATGAATTCAATCGCATACTCATACTCATAGCATATTTTTTTAAGTTATTAATTTTTTCATTCCAAAGTTCTTTATTTTCCGTATAGTCGGTAATTCTTCTTAAATGTCCAATGATGATAGCCTTTTTTGATTCATATGATTGAGAAACAAAAGTAATTTTCTCATTCCTTTGATGTTTTATTTTTTATTTTTCGTTATTTGTATTTTCTTTAAAAGATCTTGAAAAAGCCTTTGGAATAAAGACGAAATATTGGATATTAAGTGAAGAAGATGTGTTGTTTTATTATCAAGATTTTTTCTGCACAATTTATTGATGACATAGATATTTGATTAAAATATTAAACTAATAAATAAACCTACCTGCTAAAAAACAATGCACTCATAAGAAAACACATCTGGAGTTACCAAAGGCAATTCTAATGAGTGCAAGAAACAAACCAAATGTCAGACCAACGACCAGTGTCTCATAAAAATATAGTTTAACTGCTGACGTTGGAGCAATCGGTTAACAGCAAAGGAAAAAGGAAATCTCCTTCGCAGTCTCCCAAGTATAGATAGGGCCGCCAAATAATTAAAAAAACCAGGCACTGCCAATAGCATCTAGTGACATTCATCCTTTAGAAGGATAGACATAACACCTTACATTGAAGAATGGTTTCCTAATTGCAGGTTTCTTCAGCACTGAGCTGTCAAAACTGCATTTTCAAATAGCAGCAAAAAGAGATTTTTGTAACTCTATCACTCATGGATTTGTCATGGGACTGTTTAGTCTCTAGGTACAGCATCTGGCTGTCCCTAGGCCAAGATTTATTGAAAAATCCAAAATTGACTTAAAATCACTTATAAGCTAATGAATATTGAAATTTGTTTTTTATTAAGATGTAAGCTTAAACATATACAACGAATAAAAATTATGATATATCCATGGAATCTATTCCATAAATTGAAAACATGAAAGTTAACATGAAATGTAAGTAACTATTAATATGTAAAAGTAAAAACAGTGTAAATATTAAACCTGTACCGTATCCGTTACCGGATCCGTAAATTTCAATGTTTTGGTTTCCAAAATTTGTGTTTCCAGCGTAGATGTTTTGAGTTATGCCTCGTTGCTTTCCTGTAGATTCTAAAATAAAATAAGAATTAGATGCATTATTATTTCGTTTTACAACGTTAGATATTTTGAATCAATAACAAGTAAGTTAGTGTGTAAATATTTTAATTGTTCAAAACCACCCAAATTTCTTATAAGTTTGATTAATAAGAAAAACTGAAATACTGATTACAGGATGTTATAAAACTTGTCGCTGGCAATTGATGGATGACTATGCCCGGATAATATAGCTAATGTGCACTTTTTTGTTTCTATTGCATCATTATAAAAAAAAAAGAATGAATTAAAATTCCCCTTGCAAACTTTAAAGATAGATTAGGAATGCAAAACAAGCAGTATTCATAGTGGAACGTATCTCCGTAAACGCCAACCAAATTTGCTAGAGGGCGCTGTTTGCAGCAAATTAGTTGGGCAGCGTCAGCCATCGTCATTTGAGATGTTGCCTTTGTACGAGTAGGATGTATTGCTTCACTGATGCTGGAGAGCAGATATGCACCTAGTCTACAGGACAGTGAACGGAAACGGACGAGCCGCTGTACGATTGTATCGTGAACGGTTACTCAACAGACGTGTGCCCAATCATCAAATGTTTCCGCGTCTGCATCAGAGATTGTGTGAACCTTGTTCCTTCGACGCAAACACAGATGACTGCGGTCGGCAACGATCGACGTGCACACCTATCATGGAAGAAGACATACATACTCTCTTAAGCAGTTGGATCAACATTGTGAGGCGTGTATTACTGTTGCTGGACGGAACTTTGAACACCTACATCATATTGTTAACATAAGGCTAATAAACATGTTGTCTACCTTACTTGTTGTATTTCTGAACCTTTGTGTACCTTCTAGCACAATCGGTGGCGTTTGCGGACATACGTCCCTATATGAGTACATCTTTTTTTTTTTTTTTTTTTTTTTTTTTGTATTCCTGACCTATATTTAAAGTTTGTACAGGGAATTTTCATTCACTCTGTATACATTTACGTCAATAGAGCATGTTAAAATATATGATGCAATTATCATAAGATCATATCGTCACGCTAATACAACGATAGACAACTACGAAACAGCCGTTTAACAGGAAACTGCAGTTTTAATCTGTGCTTTACAACATACAAATATTTCGAAAGAACTGGGAACTGATGTGTTAAACTGATTAGAACTCAACTGTATCCTGAGATCAAACCAGAATAGTTTTGTAAAACTGACAATTAATGAACAAAAATGAGATATCTACATGTTTTATTTGTTCTAAAATCTCTAATTTGATGAAGTTTTCTCCTTGTGATTTTCAATACAAGGTAGGAGTAGATATCAATCACAGTGCTTTGCAACGGCTTCTGAGTCACCTTTACTTTGGAATAGACTGCGCCGGGGTGGTCTAGAAAATGCGCACGCGAGTCTCTTTGCGACCCCATGCTATCTTACCCACCCCTATTTATATGGAATAATCGTCATTCTTAACTCAAACCTTGTTAATACACTGAATTCCTAATAATGATTTAAAGAATACTGAAGTTGAGAAACTTTCAAAAGATTTAAAATGGGGAGAAAAAAATAAAGAATAAGAATTGCCATGAGGGGATCGAAAGCACGACCTTCGCGTTATTAGCACGACGCAACACTCTGGTCCCACTGAGCTAACAAGCCATCTACAACATTAAAAAAATCCTAAAACAGTCGCTTCCTAAGTATCGACTTTAAACAACGTGATACTAATTTTAGAGAAAATAACGTAGTTATCAAAATCCCAATTCTAATGGATTATATAACCAATATCTCATAATGTCATAAGTTGAGAAAACTGTGAAAAGATTTAAAATGAAGAGAAAAAATTGAAGAATAAGAATGGCTCAGGAGAGGATCGAACCCACGACCTTCGCGTTATTAGCACGACGCTCTAACCAACTGAGCTAACAGAACCGTTGCAAAGCATTGTGGAATATGTGTCCACAGACAGACAGACAAAAATCGGGGATATAAGGCGTCTTTCAGAAACCTAATAAAGGAACTATAAGAAGCCTTAGTGGTGTAATACTTAAAGTGCGTGAAATTGTTTTAAGTTAAAAATTATTTAAGCTACCGCACTTGATTAAAAGATGAAAAAATATTTACAGTTTAAAAAGCACCCTATTAGCTGCGTCCAAAATGCAGATTGGACATCGGCGGGGAATGATCAGCATATAAAGGGTGGTTAGACCAATAAGAGCCGTGCTGGCGTGGTCGTGCGGTCTCGGCGGCGGCCAGTCGTGGCGTCCAGTGCGCCAGTTCCTGGGTTCGAATCCCGGCAAGGGCATGGCTGTTTCAATTTCCTTTCCTGTGTTGTCCAGCCTCTTCTTCACTTTCTCTCTGGTCGGACGTCATTCCTTAATGGCGTCCTGGGGGAAGGCAACGGGAAACCACCCCCAGTATCTGTTCCCTAGTTTATCTACGGCTTCTCCTAGGGGTTCGCCCTTCGGGGGTCACTAGGTTCCGTAGACCGCGTAACTTCCTATATACGAAGATCGCACATCATGATGATGAGACCAATAAGGGAAAGGAAGAAGACAGGGAGTAAGGAAATCCCGTAACACTGCGAATAACTTGAAAGGAAGGAGGCGTGGTTAAGGGAATCATTGGTGACATCTGGTGACGATCGGAAAAAGCAGGTAAAAAGTGACGAGATACCAAATTTCCTCATCAATAAATTTCATTGGAAACTACAGGTTGTAAGGGATAATGTTGAATTTACGTGCAGGTATATGGATGATACTTTCTTATTGGTTTAAGAACAGAAATTAGATCAGGTTTTATCAAGTTTTAATTCAATTCATGGGGACATCAAATTTTTAAAGATAAGTTTTTCCTCTCATTGAATGAATGTTTTAGAAGTACTCCGGTAGCGATCGAAATTCAAGTGAATGAGAAAAAGGCCTGAAAAGGCTTAGAAGCAGCAGTTCGTACACATAGTTACTGTTGACAGTTTCTAACTAAGTGCAGATATGTAGCTAAGTTTTCGTCCTTACCACATTTCAGCAAATAAACAGTTGGGAATAGCAGAATCATATTAATTTTTTTTTTCTGATTTTCTGGAAACAATAGATTATTGTTGTTTTTTAATAACTTTCATATTAATTAATCAGTTGCGTTTGCATATATTGGGGCTTTCCATAAACTACGTCAGCTAACTTTTGCAATTTATGCACAAATAATCGAAAGTTAGATCTTAAGAAAATATCGCAATCTGAAATTAAAATTATATGTTTTCGTATTTCAGATACCTAATCAAATAATCGAAGTTCAATGTTAAAAAGTAAAATCAACATAAAAATTCTCTTTGGTATTCAATAATAATAATAAATAATAAATAATCAAAGTCTTGACGAATCCATGGGTATGCATTACTTAATCAGTTTATGTCCAATGATTTGTCATACATTAATCGATTGCAATTACTGTTTCCGCGACTAATACTAATTCTTCGGACAAATTGCATCGTCAATTTCACTTCCGTGTATCCAGTCAGCGTTCTTTGCACCAATGTCATCATTGCGAATAATTCACCTAAATTTGCAGTTTCCGAAGCTGCGACATGGATTGATTGTTCACAACATTGCACACCATGAGATGTTTCACATTCGTGCTTGGAATGCCCGTGTTTTAAATGTTTTAGAGGCCACATTTTTTCAAACTCTATCAGTCAAATTGTTGTGTACAGATGGACAAAACCATGTACATATTCAATCATATTTTCGCTTGAACTTTATACTTTAGATAATTGAGGGTGTTTTAATTTCTTGAATTTCTTAGTAGGTATTTTTGATTTAACAAAAAAGAGTTTAAGTGAAATGAAATATGGTGTCACATATTATCTGATCCCTCCCTTGTCACAGTTGGTGACGCTGAGCACAGCCCTACCCCCGCCATGTCTACGTAGTTGATGGACAGCTCCTATGTTGCATCTTCAGCAAATGATTACTTTCTGTTTACGTTAGAATAGTCATGTGATGTCTACGGTTTCCAGCTAAAAATCACTGCCAAAAGTGCACATTACCCTAACCCTGATTTTGCAGTATTTTTCCGAATTGTGAGAACATGGCTGCCTTAGGACATGAAGAAGCCGTTATAATGAGTTTTGCAGATAAACTTATTTAAAAAATCGCAGGATCTTTTACTAGAAAAACTAACCCTCTTCTGGCTAACTGTGAGCTTGAGATAACAGTATGTTGCTGGTCACGACTCGCGGCAGGAGACTTCGACTTTTGACAGCTCGTTTCGCTCGCAGCCTATTAACAGTTCCTGCGGCACGAGTCAGCCTAACCTTGCGTGGTTACGAAATCTCCGATTGGTGGGCATCGTATTGTCACTTTATTCGAGTACACCGTTGGCAAATGGCAGCTAGATTTAACTATTATCGCAACTTAAAACTAATTAATTCACCAACGGTGTCATCTCTGTATATAGCGATGTATTGTAAACTACACATTTGTTTCCTGATTGCCGATTCTATTTAGCACAGATTAATATAAGGGAGTAGTAAAGAGGATTATCAGAAAATTCTTAGCTGTTCTTATCTAGTCGATGCTTGTTCTAACCTTCGAAGGGATTCCAATAAACAGATGGCAACTTCATATTCGTATCGTTAAACATATCGATAAATTTCTAGTATCCTATGAGAAGACGATATTTATACAAAACATTACTTATCAGTGATAAAAAAAATGTTTATCACTGTTATAGAAATATCAAGAATTGATAATATCGTAGTTACTTAGAGATAATTAAGATCGGTGGTTGAAGATGTTATCAATCTAAAAAATAACCAAATAAGTAGATAAATAATTCTTACCTTTTTTAAATTCTACGAGATTTGCAGGGTTTACAGAAGATTGATCATAACCAAATACTGCAGGAGAAAAGAAAATTATATAAAGAATTCTAATTTATAATTACATTAATATGCATTTCGTAAAGAGATCCAATAAATCACTTTATAACAAATTGATTTGTTTGAGTTTTTAAAACATTTTCTTATTATAACTTAATGACAATATATAATACTAGCAGCAAAGCCTGTCGGACGACAGGCATAAAAAAATCTGAAAAATCATTTTATTATCAACTATCAAATATAAAGTAAATGTAATCTAAATACTGTGCTAACTTGTGAACGAAGCTTCTACGGCAAAAATGGTTTTGAGTTTCGAAATCAGCGTAAACAACTGAGTAAGTATGCCAAATTTCATTGAAATGGATGCAGTGGTAACAAAATTACTTAAGGAAAGATGTTTTCATTTATTTAAATATAGAAGAATTAAGATGTTACGAGTTAGAATTGTTTGGTTTTGAACGTATGTTTTGTTAGACTTCAGTTGTCGAGGTCAGTTCCCAAGAATAAAATTTCATGTAACCAACATGGAATGACACAATGAACTAATATTTTCATCCAATTTGAGGACTTTTGATTCAATGATACCATTGAGAACCTTTGGATCTATCTTAATAGCTTAATTATATGGAGTTACAGACAGACAGACAGACAGACAGACAGAGACAGACAGACAGACAGACGAACTTAGCCAATTTATATGTATATATATATATATATATTTGATTCGATTGACGATTTGATTTGAATTTTTTTTTTTTTTTTAATTTTTTTCAGATTTATTTACAGGTGTACTTCTTACATGTACACCTGTAATATAGGTTCTGAGAGTTTAATCTAAAGGATCATTTTCCACCCAAAAAGAACCATATCTAAAGTTTAATTTATCTAAAGAATAATTATTATTTTTGACTCATAACGCCGAAAGGCATTTAAAACCCACCTTTGTATAATCTAAATACTGCGCTAACTTGTGAACGAAGCTTCTACGGCAAAACTGGTTTTGAGTTTCAAAATCAACGTAAGAAACTGAGTAAGTATGCCAAATTTCATGAAACGATATCGGTGCAGTGGTAACAAAATTATTTGGTTTTGAACGTATGTTTTGTTAGAATTTCAGTTAAAATTTCATGGAAACAACATGGAATGACAAAATGAACTAATATTTCATCCAATTTGAGTACCCTTGATTCAATGGTACCATTGAGAACTTTGGATCTATCTTAATAGCTTAAAGATATCGAGTTATAGACAGACAGGCAGACAGATAGACAGACGAAATTAGCACATTATATAAGTTGATGTACTACAATAATATAAATACTAATAATGCTAAAAACAATACTGCTATATATGTAAATACTTAATCTTTCATTATAAATCATATATTCTTCTTCATTTCTTCTTCATTACTTCATTTATGTAAAATGTATTATGTAAATACAAAACGCATTAAACTTCATTTTAAAACTTCTTCTTTATTAATATTGACATTATTTCACAGAAGTGCATCATTCTGCTTTCTAAAGTCTGCTTATTTGAATAAAATCGTCAGCAATAAGTAGGTTTTATCATGTTCATTGATACAACATTATATAACAAAAACATGAATCATGTGCAAATTAATAATCATTAACAATATGAAAAAAAAGCAAGTAAATAAATAAATAATTCTTACCTTTTCTAAAATTGATGAGATTGGTGGGGTTTACAGAAGATTGATCATAATCCAACACTGCAGAAGAAAATGTAATTATATAAAGAGTTCTAATTTATAATTACATTAATATGCATTTCTGAAAGAGATCCAATAAATCACTTTACAACAAATTGATTTGTATGAGTTTTTAAAACATTTTGTTATTGTAACTTAATGACAAAATATAATGTGTAATACAATAATATAAATACTAATAATACTAAAAACAATACTGCTATATATGTAAGGTAGGGGGCCCATATATCGCCTACGTTCCTAATGCCGCCCAGGGCGATATAGGACGGGATAGTGATGTTATCACACGGGAACCGATGGAAACAATTTGCCATTCCTTCCATTAACACGCTGTGTTCGTTTGGTGGTGTTTGTTCAACCCGTGTATTTTTTATGAATTCTTGAAGTTTTTTCGTTCTGGTAAGTTATGAACCTACTGTTTCTTTTAGTGCTGCAGCTTATGAATTATTCATGCCATCGCAACCATCTAATATCGTGAAGTAGTGAAAGAAATAACCTATCTGTTGATAATGTCTGTCACTTGTTAGAGGTAGCCGGTTTGTCTGTAGCGTCCCCCAAATTGACAAGCTAGAGAGTGCCCAATATCGCCCACCTCGTTGTTCCATATATCGCCCACTGTGCGATATTTTATTTTGGTTTATTACAGATGTCTCAACGTAAGACATGGGACAGAGAAGTTGTCACAGCTGTAAAAAATAAAAAAAATGGGTCTTCTGAAAGCTTCCAAAACATTTAATGTCCCAGTCTTGTAAGTGGGTCATCATTCACAATTGCTCTAATGAATTCTCTCAGCAAAAGGAAACTAAGTCCTAAGGGGCTGAAATTAGACGATCCAAAGCAAAAGAAGCTCGCAACACCCATAAAGAATTGCGAAAAGATTAAGAAAAAAACAAAAAAATGCAAAGAAGTGCAAAAAAACAAAGTATTTAATGGTGTGGGCGATATTTGGAACACTTTCACAAAATTCAAAATATGAGGTTTGTCTAAACAAAAATTGAGGAAAAATACAAAATAATGGTTATATCTATAATTGGTTCAGGAACATGTAAGTGAAGGTTCATACGATATATTGTAATTGTTTGCAAGCAACTGAGACGATAAATGACAAGAATATGGGCAGGTTTTCTTAGATGGGCGATATTTGGGCCCCCTACCTTAAATACTTTATCTTTCATTATAAATCATATATTCTTCGTCATTTCTTCTTCATTACTTCATTTTAAATAATATAAACGCATTAAACTTCCTTTTAAAACTTCATCTTCATTAATATTGACATTATTTCACAGAATTGTATCATTCTGCTTTCTAAAGTCTGCTTATTTGAAAAAAATCGTCAACAATAAGTAGCTTTTATCATGTTCAATGATACAACAT
>JAFIDM010008419.1:50571313-50582601 GCA_023159025.1 Thereuonema tuberculata | reverse complement strand
GATACCAGTAATTGAAATCGATTAAATATCAATATGACAAATCATTTGATATACACTGATTAATTAATGCATGACCATTGATTCGTCAAGACTTTGATTATTTGATGATTTATTATTATTAGTGGATTCCAAAGAGAATTTTAATGTTGATTTTACTTTGAATTTCGATTATTTGATTGGGTATCTGTAATAAGAAAAAAATTAATTTTAATTTCAGAATTTGATTTTTTCTTAAGATTTAACTTTCGATTATTTGTTCCTAAAACAGCAAACGTTAGATGACGTAGTTTATGGATACTCCCAATATATGCAAATGCAATTGATGAATCAATATGAAAGTAATCAGAAAAGAAAACAGTTTCAAATATGATTCTGCTATTCCCAACTGTTTATTTGCTGAAATGTGGTAATGACATAAACTTAGCTACATATCTACACTTAGTGAGAAACTCTCAATAAATATGTTTAATTCTAAGGTTTTGTGGCCTTTTTCTCAGTCAATTGACCTTCGATCGCGATCGGAGTACCTCTAAAACATTCATCTCAATCAGAGAAACAACTTGTCTTTAAAATGAATTGTTTAGACGTTGACCTTAAGTCACGTGACTTCCAGTTGACCCACATCGATAAAATCATAATCTAGGCATCTTCAATATTGTTCCTACAATTTGACACCTTACTTATATTTCCTTGTCTTATAGTTTCGGAGGAGAAGCGGGCCGAAAAAAAACAACAAAAAAACTATGTTTTCTGTTATAAAATACAGCAACCCGCACAATTTGTAGCTTTCCCGCTGAATGATAAAATGATCTCGGAATCCAAGGTCATGTGCCTGTCGGATGTACGTATGTGGTAAGTGTGGGGCAGGGAATCCGACCAAAAATAAGCGATTCAGCCTTTGACCTTAACTATAATGACTTCTGGTTGACCCACGTACCTAGAAAATGAAAGGTAGGCATCCTGAATAGAATACCTAACATTATATACATCATATATATTTCTTAGATTAAATGAAAATCACCAACAAACAAAATTGTTTAAAAATATCTATTAAAATCTAAAAGCACATACAAAAGTTTTCTGAAACCCTGTGCGGCTCCCTTGTTAATTGGAGCTCAATATGTGTATTTCTGTGTCTTATGGTTTGGGAGGAGTAGAATGTATGAAAACCCAATGTTTCTTTTATATATATATATATATATATTTATGGATAAGGGAAATTTCCCATCATGCACCATTATAATAAAAACCAACTCATGCTTCTAATTCTGTCATTGGAACAGCTATTTTCCCATTGTTATGGAAAATTTAGAACCATGAATTGGTTTTTCTTTATAATAGTGCATAGTGGGAGATTTCCCTTATTCTAATATTTTAGCTAGAGTACTTTTCTTAAAGAATGTAAACATTTAAATCACTGGCATTCCAGGGAAGATACGACTAAAGTATCTCAAATTTTAAAAAATCACTAATATAAGAAATAAGCAGTAAAGATAGGCTGTTTACTTTATTACTTATTAAATTTTATATGCTATATTTAAAATTAAAAAAATAAAATTACAAAAACTTGCTTTGCGACACTTAAAATAAACTTCCTATTTAGGTATTTACTTATTTTACTTTATATTTGTGACTTCAATTCAATATTACAGATTTTGCTCTTTTTAATTTAAATTTGAATTTTTGTAATTTTATTTTTTTAATTTTATGTGTAGTATATAAAATTTTAATTTTAAATATAGCATATTAAATTTAATAAGTAATAAAGTACATAGCCTATCTTTATTGTTTATTTCTTATATTAGTGATTTCTTTAAATTTTAGATACTTTAGTCCTGTTTTTAATTTTAAAAACAGCAAAGTATTGGTATATTGCTTCTAAATTTCGCCGCTAATGACGTGAAGGTAATTGGCTGTATTTTTATAGAAACAATGATGTGTTTTTTTGTATTGGTGTTTTTCAAATCCCACATCATTGTGCGGCTATAGATAGATAGATAGATAGATAGATAGATAGATATGTTTAAAATTGATGGTCATTGATCATATGAGTGAAATGGAATGCAACTCAGTGCATTATGCCATCTTTAGAGTTAAAAAGGGTCAGAAAAGTGAGCATGCCTGTCGACTGGAAGACTATTGCCCAAAGTGCACGAAGAAAGAGCACTTACATTCTTTACGAAATAATCTATGAAATAAATCATCGATTAGAAAACTCATCTTGATTGACACATGACTATCAGAAAAGAAGATAGTGGAAAGCCGGTCTGGTGGCAGAATATGTGCTGGCTGAATTTCACTAAAAGAGCGGCCATTCATCATGCAATTTAAAGCATGTTTTGACGAGGAATGTAAATCTTGATTACAGCAAAAGAACAAAAAACAATAAGTTCTCATTAGGAGACTTGAAATCTTTACATACATCCGTCTTACATTTATCACCTTGAAAAGTACTTCCGTATTTAAGTCTGGTCAGAATATCGGCTAATAAATTACAGTTTATCTTCTTAAGATCAAAGACATAAAAAAGATACAGACCAGGCATCAACTTACTACAAGACTGATTAAATTTTACTTAAATTAATGACTGATGTATTTTGATTATATACATGACTAAAATATCATAGGTATTTCTGATTTAGTTCAATATATTTTTGTAAGATGGTGATAAATAAATACGTTTAAGGCTACTTATCATTCAAAATGTTACAACGATTGTATTTCCGTAAACAATATTTATCGGTATGGATTGGCACGCCGGCCTAATGCTGACACTTGAATTTTATAAATTACTTCACTTCACGGCATTGCTTTCATTTGTTTACCTATTATTTTGTTTCTACTCATCTCCATTTGCTTTCTGATCACTGTTTACCTCCTTTCCCCGATCGACACCAGATGTCACCAATGTTTCCCTTAACCACGCCTCCTTCCATTCGCAGTGCTACGGGGTTTACTTACTCCCTGCTAGCTTCCTTTCCCTTATTGGTCATCCTTTATATGCTGATGTTTTCTCGTAAGACATCATTCCCCTCTGATTTCCAATCTGCATTTTGGACGCAGCTAGTAGGGTGCTTTTTTAAATTTTTAAACAATAATTTTTCATCTTTTAATCAAGTGCGGTGGCTTAAATAATTTTTAACTTAAACAATTTCATGCACGTTAAATATTATATCACTAAGGCTAGTTACAGTTGCTTTGTATTGAAAATCACAAGCAGAAAATTCACCAAATTATAGATTTCAGGAGCAGTGAAACAACCTCATTTTTTTTTGTTCAATAATTGTTAATTTTACAAAACTTTTCTGGTTTGATCTCAGGATACAGTTCAGTTCTAATCAGTTTAGCACATCAGTTCCCAGTTCTTTCGAAATATTTACAACATTGTATGTTACAAAGCACAGCACAGATTAAAACTGCAAATTTCAAGTCAGTTTCCTGTAAACGGCGCTTTTGTAGTTGTCTATTGTTGTATTAGTGTGACGATATGATCTTATCATAATTGCATCATATATTTTTAACATACTCTATCGAAGTAAATAAACAGAGTGATTGAAAATTACCAGTACAAAGTTTAAATGTAGGTCAGCAATACAAAAAACAAGTATTCAAACTAGAACGTATGTCCCCAAACACCACCCAAATGTGCTCGAAGGTACAGTAAGGTCCAGAAATAAAAGAAAAAAATAAACATTGACAACAGCTTATTAGCCATGTCATCCCTATTGTTTTAATTAACAATAGGGTGTTATTGTTGTGATTAATTAGGATGTTATTGTAAATCATAGACACTAGATGTCGATTGATAGTTTATTTAAATCATTTTCTGTAATTATTACAATCATGGTGTATAATAGATGCAAGAAGTCGGTTGATACATTTGTTTTTTTGTAATTGTTACAATTTGCTTTGTACCATTATGATTATTTGTTTTTGTAATTATTCGATCATGTTTTGAAAGAGAAAGGGAGATGTTTCTCTTTTCTCTTTATTTTCCTGTATTAAGTTTTATCCTGAAGAAGACCCGTCATTGGGCTGAAATATAGATATGATGTTTTCTAAGATGAAGGAGTGGTTTTATTTCTGTAATTTATTAGCCATGTGTTTACAATATGATAGTAAGGTGTATACTTACAGGTTCACAGTAGGTGTTCAAAGTTCCTTCCAGCAACAGTAATACACGCCTCACAATATTGATCCAACTGCTTAAGAGAAGATGTATGTCCTCTTCCTCCATGGTAGGTGTGCGCTTCGATCGTTGCCAACCACAGTCATGTCTGTTTCCGTCGAATGATGCAGTTTCACACAATCTCTGGTGCAAACGTTTGATGATTCGGCACACGTCTGTTGAGGAACCGTTCACGGTACAATCGTACAGCGGCTCGTCCGTTCTCCTTCACCTGCACTGTATGCAAGGTGCATATCTGCCCTCTTCTGCATCAGTGAAGCGATACATTCTACTCGTACAAAGGCAACATCTCTAATGACAATGGCGCACGCTGTCCAACTCATGTGCTGCCAAACAGTGACCTCTAGCAAATTTGGGTGGCGTTTCCGGACATACGTTCCACTACGAAAACTGCTTGCTTATGTATTTCTGGCCTATCTTAAAGTTTATACAGGGAATTTTGAATCATCCTGTATTTATAATGATGCAGTAAAAACCAAAAAGTTCAGATTAGCTGTATTATCCGTGCATAGTCATCCATCGATTGCCAGCGAGTTTTATAGTATCGTGTAATCAGTATTTCAGTTTCTATTATTAATCAATATCTAATCAAAATCTAAAATTAATCAAAATTTCTAAAAACAGATCAGTGAACTCTCAGTCTTGTGCGTTTTTGCTTTTGTTTTTCGTTCTAATCTTATTGTACGCACGTTAATTCTATGCATTATTAATCAAACTTTTATGAAATTTGGATGGGTTTTAACAATTAAAATAATTACACATTAACTATTTTGCTAAGTCCAACTCATGGATTCAAAAGATCTAATATAGTAAAACGAAATAATAATATATCTAATTCTTATTTTAAAATCTACAGGAAAGCGACGACACATTAGTCAAGACATGTACGCTGGATGTTGTAATTATGGAAACCAAAACTTTGAAATGCACGGATAAGATAACAGTGGTGGAGGTTTAGTATTTCAACTGTTTTTACTTTTACTTATTAATAGTGACTTTACTTTGATGTTAAAACTTTCAATTTATGGGACAGATTCCATAGATAAATCATTATTTTTATTCGTTATATCTCTGTTTTGAATTATAAGAATATCATTATGGAGCAATTACTCGGTATCAGGGGGCGGGGGTTGGTGATGCATTCCTACACTTTTTGGGCCTCTGAACACGATGGTGAAATCCGTTTGTCGATCCGACCTTCCGTTCGGGAGTTGTTGGGTGAACAGATACGGATGACGGACAGACAGGACAAACGCAATACCCAATTTTGACGATATCACAATAGTTCCAAAACGGGTTGCTAAAAAAACAAAACGGGGTTTTTCTAGTAAGCAGTCTCCACTATATGGGTATTAAAACGAAAACACTTGTATCAGACCAAGATGTTGACGACATTACCTCAAAATTAAAGATCGAAACTATAGGTGTGAAATCACAGCTAATTTAACTAATAGTTCTGTACTAAAAGCTCCTAAAATTCCAGTATAGCTTTTCAGGAACTATGTTATAATTAATATCTTTTCATAATTTACTATTATTTTTAGGATAAACGATATTTAATTCATTGATTTATCTAATCAATATTCGAGTAAAAGGTACTAAAACATGCATTACGAATGAAATGCTGTATTTTTGAATTGCTTTCATGATATAGATAATGTATCTGGTACTGATATGTAAGTACGTTTCAATTTTTCCAGAAGTGTTTTGTTTTAATACTAAACATTGAAGTAACCCCACTTCACGTTTTTCAAATAATAAGTTTAATTATTTAACAATTATTGAAGAGAGATCTAGTATTTTTATTTACCACATCTAAATTCATGACCTCTTATTAAATAGAAAGTTTTTCTAATACCTTCTGCTGAAAATGACATTGAGTGGTTTTACCTTCAAAAGTAAAAACAAGAAAGTGTAAGTGGAACGAATGAATACTGTAGATGGATTTAGAGTGAAGTAAATATCTTGCTTTCCTGTGTATATGTTTACATCTTCATATAAAACAAAAAATATCTATTAGCTTATACGTGATTTTAAGTCAATTTTGGATTTTACAATAAATCGAGGCCTAGGGACAGCCTGAAACACTACCTAGAGACTATACAGTCTCATGAAAAGTCCATGAGTGATTAGTTATAAATAGCATGTTATAAAAGCATTATTTGAAAATGCTGAAGAAATCTGCAATCAACAAACTTTTCTTCAATGTAAGGTGTTATGTCTATCCTTTTAAATGATGAATGTCATCAGAACCTATTAGCAGTGTCTACTTCTTCATTTTTATTTGGCGGCCCTATCTATGCATGGGAGACTGCGAAGGAGATTTCCTTTTTCCTTTGCTGTTAACTGATTGCTCCAACGTCAGCAGTTAAACTATATTTTTATGAGACACTGGTCGTTGGTCCGACCTTTGGTTTGTTTCTTGCACTCATTAGAATTGCCTTTGGTAACTCCAGGTGTGTTTTCTTATGAGTGCAGTGTTTTTTAGAAGGTACGATTATTTATTAGTTTAATATTTTAATGGTCTGTTTTTTACGATTAATTGAATGAGCGAGATTTGTCTGGCATTCAAGAAAGTTGCCTTGAGTTCCACTGAGAGATTATAGTTGGTGTTAAGTTTCTTGAGGCCACGTTAGATGGCAAACAATGAAATTGAAGTTTGGTATTTCTTGATATTAAATTCAAGCAACAATGAATAACAGGTAACATCAAACCAATTGCAATGTTAGACTAAGAATAACGTTTGGTAGAAAGTTTCAATTATATGTACACTTTTTGTTCAATGTTTTGGCATTTCTGTTTAACCTGATTTGTACCAGATCATTTGGTTGAAAGAGTACTTTCTGTTTATCTTCAGATACGTACAGACGCAGTGAACACTTCTGTTTATCAGGATCTTGTTGCTAATGATGTTGGTAAATCTCCCAATTCAATTCAAAAAAATTGATTATTGAAAAAATTTTATAACTAAAAAAAATATCAGGCACAAAAAGCATAATTTACTACTAAAATTATCTTAAGTAAATAAAAAAATATTTGATATAAAAACAAACATTTTTTTTTGTATTGTACATCACATAGCCTTACTATACCACTGTCAGACAGTGAAATTGCTTTTAGTCATTCGTTCAGAGAAATACATTTTGTAAGAAGTTGAAAAATAGATGATCCCAGCTAAGTAATATTGGCTGTAATCTTGGAGTTCTGGAAAGTTTTTTTGCAGTCTAAATGACTGCAGAAGCCCCTTATTTTCACAGTTCTTAGTATCTAAAATGTTCTGTGTTTTTTTGTTATTCTTTGCCAGTTGTCCGATATTTTTTGGTTAACAGCTGAGTTCTGGAGAGTGCTTGATGGGCTACACATTTCAGTACACACTCACCGCCTTAGTTATGGAATACTAACATCTCCCTGTCTTTTTTTATAGGAGAAGCTCTTTTTTGGTATCTTCCTTTTCATTGTAATCTAAAATTTCATATAATAATATGATTTTTTTTCATATTTTGAATTTTTTGGATTTTTAACTTTTAGTCCTGTAATTCCTGTAATTCCTCATGTTCTTATCAACTTTTATTGAAAAAGATTCCTTGCATATTTTTTTTAGGTGAGGAAAGGTTAGATAGTAAAGATCTGGGTATTAGCAGCTTCTGGATCTGAAAAAAAAAAGATTTTTTCAATATACTACTGTAGATGTTAACAGAAGTTTATTCTCTCTTCTACGATTTTACACATAAAGTGTTGGATTTTTACTTTCAAGTAATACCGGGTGATCTAGAAAAAATAGGAGGTGTTCGGAGCCCTGTAGCGTGTTATGTACTGGACGAAATAGAACAAAATTTGGCCACCATACATTTGTATTTCTTTGGGGAGAAGTCCCGCTCTTGGGAGCAAGAGCCAGGATGTTTAACCTTTCACACCTCCTGAGCATGTTATCGGTGGAGTTTGGCTGGCTGATGAGCACTAATAAGTGCGAAACGGTCCGTCCCAGTATCTTCACGATGACAGCTCGGGGGTGCGAATCCTTTGCGTTGTTTGTGCGTGTCCACTGTGTTTCTTAATTAGTTCACTCCGCACGTTAAAGAAAGTTTAATAATTTACCAATGAAGAACATTTATTACAGCAACTTACAAATTTGGCTCAAGGTGACCACCAGCCTGATGTTCCACTAATTGCGTGCGGTACACGAGGTTTTCGACGGTGGCTCGCAGCATATCGGCATTTATTGGTCTGACATGTAACGTTATTTGATCTTTTAAGGTAGGAATGTCAGGAACATGTCCTTGATACAAAATGCTTTTCAGGTAGCCCCACAACCAGAAATCACAAGGATTCAAATCAGGGGACCTCGGAGGCCAATTCATGGGAAATGCGCGACTAATTACTCTAGCGTCTGTGAAATGTTGACGCAGGACATCCGCCACCCGACGTCCGATGTGCGGTGGCGCAACATCTTGCATGAAAATGGTAGAATCGATACAATTTCTTTGCTGCAGTTGAGGTATCACAAAGTTCTCGAGCATAGCGGCATACCTGTCGGAATTGACAGAACAAGTCACTAGTCCATTTCTACCAACTTCTTCATAAAAGTACGGGCCGATGATAAAAGAAGCAGTGAACCCACACCAAACTCTGAATTCGGCGAATGAAAGGGGATCTCTTGACCAACGTGTGGATTTGTATCAGCCCAAATATGGCAGTTGTGTGTGTTGATATCACCGTGCACATGGAAGTGAGCTTCATCGCTCCATAATATCCGCCACGGCCACTCGTCATCCACTTCCAATCGAGCCAAAAATCTCAAAGCAAACTCTAATCGGGTATTTCTGTCCCCTGGGAGCAATTCTTGAATGGGTGTTATCTTATATGGATAAAATTTCAGGATCTTACGCAATATCTTCTGCACCGTCGACAACGGGATATCTGTTTGTCGTGATATTAAACGTGCACTGCTATTACCTTGCTTATTAGCTATTCCCTGATCCTGAACGGCAGTTGCAACTTCTTCAACTTGTTCCTGCTTGATACGTTTACGTTCTCGGCCTGGTTGCACACCAAGAGTTCCTGTTCATTCAAATTTATCAACCATTCTTCGTAACTTAGTTATGGTCATCGGTCCTCTACGTAACTGTTTTACCCGCTGGTATTCACGAAGAGCAGCATAGGCATTGTCATCCCACTGATAAAATAGCTTGACTAATAAGGCACGATCACGTAGTGACAACGCCATTGACGGACGACTTCTTGTAGAATGACTACAATTCCCGCAACCCCTCCTTTTATCCTCGATATCGTGTCACAAAGTACCCGTGTATATAAATTTCATGCTGCATTTTTCAACCGCATCGCCAGAATTTCCGCTATCGGCGTTATTTGATACTAATTTTTTTTCTTGACAACTCGAAACCTCATACTTTAATGTGTATGGTGGCCAAAATTTGTTCTATTTCGTCCAGTACATAACACGCTACAGGGCTCCGAACCCTCCTGTTATTTCTTGATCACACGGTACTTCAGTTTGCTAAAAGGTTATAGAATCTTTATATAGGTTTATCTGTAGATTTTGCTAAGGTTTGTATCACTTTAAACTTGGCTTCTTGGAGCATCTGTATGGTTTCTCTTCAGTTAGATGCTTTGGTGAAATAAAAAATAAAAAGAGGATTTGAACACGGCTTCTATATTCAGAGGCTAACATGTTAGTCTTTATACAAACACAGAATCGTTACAACTGTATTAATCGCATATATGTAATTCCTAGTTAGTTTATATCATTCTGAGTGTTTTTCCTTTTTTTTAAAAGAGTTTACATCTCCAGAATTGAAATTTACATTCAAAACAAACATTATAAACTGTAAAATGATAGTAACAATTATACAGAAAAAAGTTCGCCATGAAAGCGATATAATGTTCTGATGTAATTTTGTTAAAATTTTATAATTCAAAATAACACATTGTAGCGCTGTTTTGAAAAACTATACTCGATAGTTTTAAGACCACAGATCTTTCATTGAAGACATACTAGTATGTTAGTCTGCGGAGCTTTCCTGTTAAATATCGGCAAAACTATTTCTGTGAAATCAAAAGGTACAGGAAGATGAAGGTCGTACTAGACAATCTTTGGTTCTCAGCTTAGGTTTACTACAAAAATTAAAAAAACAACATTGGGAATATTCGATAAAACACAATGACTTCAGTTGAAAACATTTGAAAATCTTGTTAAAGCAGACTGAAAAGAAGATTCCTATACATTGGAATTCCATTCACCTAAGATGAATCCAAAATGAAATGTTTAATGACACGAAGATAACAAAACGAAAGTTTCAAAAGAAACGAAAGTATGAATAAATGTGGAGTCAGAATAAATGTGGAACCTGGAAAGCCAAAATACTAATAAGAACAATAAACAATAACAATACTATAGACCTGTGTATCGAGACTGGTTGTTTACTGATGAGAGCTCCTAGCTGATGATCGCTATATTACCGTTAAACAGCTGTACTATGATATCATTTAGTAAAAAAACTTGATCTCAACCATTGATATTTATAATTAATTGTATTTTACTTGCAGATATGTTGCTAAAAATCGAAAAAAATCATGCACAATCTATTATAGAATCCAGGAACTTGGGGATCCAACAAAAACAAGCAACAAAACTAAGTGTTTGAGGGTCGATTTTCTAATCCTGTCTCATTATAGGTTATTTTCTTTAATTGCTTGTTCTTTTTGGAGCCCACTTCCGGGAGCTGTGGGTACCATAACCTTTCAATGCTTTCCGAGCTTGTCATGAAAGGGTAAATCTGGCTGATGATTCATAATTAGGATGAAACACATTTTTTCGATTCCCATCGTTGACAACCTCAAAGCATGAATTGGTTTTTGTTCTAGCTTGTGCATAATGGGAAATTTCTCGATTTTTAACTTAAAGTATATTTTTCTTAAAAATTGACTTTTTCTTTTTTATCTACGTTAGAAAACAAAGAAATGTTGAATTTTAACATGAGTGAAATTTAACGGTGAAGTTTTAAAAAAGGCCATACACACAATAATTAGAAAACATAAAATCACATTAAAATCTCGACGAGATTTCGATCGGACCTCCCGA
>JAFIDM010008419.1:50559864-50571213 GCA_023159025.1 Thereuonema tuberculata | reverse complement strand
TTAGAAGCATGAATTGGTTTCTCTTTATAATGCACACTGGGAGATTTCCCTTATTCTAATATTTAAGCTACAGTACTTTTCTTAAGGAATTGTATGTTTATTAAAGAGGTTTACGAAATTATGATATATATTTAGTTAAAATATCGTAGGCTAATACAACAACTAAATAACTCGAATTTTATCCGTTTTAAATTATCTACATTACACTTGCTTATATGCCGTGTTCTATTCAGTGCTATAACTGGATAACTCACAGGACATACTTTGAGACACTATCGTCATTTCAGCAAGTAACTATGTGATTCATTAGATTATTTCTTTAAGCTACAAGTATATAAATAAATAAATATATATATATTGTGACGTAACGAAAACCTCCTTAGATTTCCACCATGGGCTCCAGTCAAGTCGTCGCCTTGACAAATTCCTACTTTTGGAAGGACTCGTCGTCGTCGTCGGAGTTTTTGCCGGGTTAACTAGCTCAATCGTCTCAAGTCGCAGGGGTCAGCGCTAACCTAGTAGGATCTCACAGAATAACGCACACACTACAATAGTTAATTATATTTATTAACAGCTTAACTGTAAGGTGACCTCGGTCAAATACACAATCGGTGAATCCTCCAATGGCTGCATCCTTGCAAATGCGTGCAATTGCAAATTACTCCTGAACAATTAACCTGGTGATTGATCCAATGAGCACCAACTTATTGCGTCATGCAATGGTTTCCGAACGTCGCTGGAAGCTAAAGATAAAATAATGCTGAATGGCTTTTCACTTCCATCTATTTATGATGACTTGCTAATAGAATGAATAACTGAATGTCTTTTGCACTACATTCGGATACTCGGGTGGCTGGAATTACGCTGAGTTCACTAACGCAGCACTAAATTCACTACGTTTGCTGGCTCTAATTACACTAGCACGACATCATGCAGCGGCGTCTTGCTTTTCGGCGTTCCTATCACAACAAAAATCCACTGAATCTGTCTATTAACGTTGGTATGCTAAAACTGTACCTAATCTGCTACAGTCCTGGCTATCTACAGTGTAACGTTAACCATACTTATCTACATGTTGCTGACGTTCTGGCTACGCATAACGAGAGTGGCGGAAGGCTATCCTCCAAGTGCCTTTTCTTAGGCTAAAGCTATCTAGAATTAACACAAAACTATGCAGACTGGATGTCGAGGTACAGTCATTAACAAAAAAAAAAACTACGAACCGCAACGACCCACAATGCTTTGCAACGGTTCTGTTAGCTCAGTTGATTAGAGCGTCGTGCTAATACAGCGAAGGTCGTGGGTTCGATCCTCTCATGAGCCATTCTTATTTTTCAATTTTTTCTCTCCGTTTTAAATCTTTTCACAGTTTTCTCAACTTACGACATTATGAGATATTGGTTATGTAATCCTTTAGAATTGGGATTTTGATAACTACTTTATTTTCTCTAAAATTAGTATCACGTTGCTTAAAGTCGATACTTAGGAAGCGACTGTTTTAGGATTTTTTTAATGTCGTAGGAGGCCTGTTAGCTCAGTGGGACCAGAGCGTCGCGTCCTGCTAATAAAGCGAAGGTCGTGGGTTCGATTTCCTCACGGCAATTCTTATTCATTTTTTTCTCCCAATTTTAAATCTTTTGAAAGTTTCTCAACTTCAGTTTTCTTTAAACCATTATTAGGAATTCAGTGTATTAACAAGGTTTGAGTTAAGAATGACGATTATTCCATATAAATAGGGATGGGTAAGATAGCATGGGGTCACAAAGAGACTCGCGCGCGCATTTTCTAGACCGCCTCGGCGCAGTCTATTCCAAAGTAAAGGTGACTCAGAAGCCGTTGCGAAGCACTGTGATTGGTATCTATTCCTACTCTGTATTGAAAATCACAAAAAGAAAACACCATCAAATTAGAGATTTTAGAACAAATAAAACAAATTGAGATATAATAACAAATATCTCAATTTTGTTCAATAATTGTCACTTTTACAAAACTCTTCTGATTTGATCTCAGGATACAGTTCAGCTCTAATCAGTTTAACACATCAACTGCCATTTCTTACGAAATATTTGTATGTTGTGAAGTACAGATTAAAACTGGAAATTTCAAAGCAGTTTCCTGTAAACGACTCTTTTATATTTGTTTATTGTTGTATTAGCGTGACGATATGGTCTTATGATAATTGCATCATATATTTTAACATACTCTATTAACGTAAATGTATACAGAGTTATGGAAAATTCTCTATACAAAGTTTAAATATAGGTCAGGAATACAAAAAAAAAAAGATGTACTCATACAGAACGTATGTCCGCAAACGCCACCCGAATGTGCTAGATACACAAAGGTTCAGAAATAAAAGACAACAAATAAGGTAGACAACATGTTTATTAGCCTTATGTTTATAATATGATAGTAAGGTGTACACTTCCAGGTTCACAGTAGATGTTCAAAATTCCTAGCAGCAACAGTAATACACGCCTCACAATGTTGATCCAACTGCTTAAGAGAGGATGTATGTCTTCTTCCATAATAGGTGTGCACGTCGTTGCCGATCGCAGTAATCCCTGTTTGCGTCGAAGGATCAAGGTTAACAAAATCTCTGGTACAGATGCGGAAACGTTTGATGATAGGGCACACGTCTGTTGGGGAACCGTTCACGATACAATCGTACAGCGGCTCGTCCGTTTCCTGTAGACTAGGTGCATATCTGCTCTCCAGCATCAGTGAAGCAATACATCCTACTCGTACAAAGGCAACATCTCAAATGACGATGGCTGACGCTGCCCAACTAATTTGCTGCAAAACAGCGCCCTCTAGCTAATTTGGTTGGCGTTTACGGACATAGGGTCCACTATGAATACTGCTTGTTTTTGTATTCCTAATCTATCTTTAAAGTTTGTAAGGGGGATTTTGATGCATTCTTTTTTTATAATGATGCAATAGAAACAAAAGAGTACAGATTAGCTGTGTTATCCGTGCATAATCATCCAACAATTGCCAGCGACAAGTTTTATAACATCCTGTAATCAGTATTTCAGTTTTTCTTATTAATCAAACTTATAAGAAATTTGGGTGGTTTTGAACAATTAAAATATTTACACACTAACTATTTGTTATTGATTCAAAACATCTAATGTAGTAAAACGAAATAATATTGCATCTAATTCTTATTTTATTTTAAAATCCATAGGAAGGCGACGAGGCATAAGTCAAAACATCTGGGCTGGAGGCCAAAATTTTGGAAACCAAAACGTTGAAATGTTCGGATACGGTAACGGAGGTACAGGTTTAATATTTCAACTGTTTTTACTTTTATCTATTAATTGTGATTTAACTTTCATGTTAAAACTTACAATTTATGGAATAGATTCAATGGATAAATCATAATTTTTATTCGTTATATCTCTGTTTTGAATTTTAAGAATATCATGATAAAGTAATTATTCTAATGACGTTTAGACGGTAGGGGGGGGCCGTTGACCCCATTCCTACCCCATTTCTACAGTTTTTGGGCCTCTTAAATCTGTTTGTCGATCCGACCTTCCGGTATGCAATTGTTAGGGGTGGACAGACACGGACGGACGGACAGACGGGACAAATACAATAGCTACCGATTTTGGTCGATATCCCTAATAGTTCCCAAATGGGTTGCTTCTTCTTTAGGTGCCTTCTCCCACAGGAAGGTTGGCGATCAACAGGTACCACCGTTCTCTATCTCTTGAAACATGTATTATGTCCTGAGCATCAAGTCCAGTCCAATCACGCAGATCATCTATCCATCTTCTTCTTCTTCTGCCAACGCTTCTTTTCCCTTCTATCTTTCCCTCAAGTGTCAATTTAGGTATGTCATATTTTACATCTCTCTCTATGTGCCCACAATAGGCAAGTTTTCTTTGGTGTATAAGTTTGACAATAATTCTCTTGTAGTTAGCAAAATGAAGTACTCTTTCATTTGATGTCCTGCTGGTCCAACTTATCTTTAACATTCTTCTTAATGACCACATTTCAAATGCCTCCAATCTTTATTTAATTCCCTTTTTGAGAGTCCATGTTTCACATCCGTATAAAAGGATTGGCCAAATATAACATTTCCACACCCTTTTCCTCAGTGCGAGGTTGAGTTTCTTTTGGCATAATACTGATTTCATTTCATTAAATTTTAAGTTTGCTTTTATAATTCTGTTTTTTATATCTTTATCTTGGTCATTATCTGAATAAAAATGCTTACCCAGATAGCGAAAGTTATTGACTTGTTCTAAGTCTCTGCCATCACATTTAATCTTCATTTGGATCTGGGTTTTGCTGATGCACATTGTTTTGGTCTTTTTTGTATTCAAATTGAGTCCCATTTCCTTGCTTTTATTAACAATTGCATTAATGAGGCTTTGGAGGTCTGTGGAAGATGTTGCAATCAGTACGGTATCGTCAGCATATCTTAAATTGTTTATTGTTACTCCGTTTATTTTGATTCCCTCTTTCTGCTCCTCTAATGCCTCTTTTGTCAATATCTCAGAGTATAGATTATATAAAATTGGAGAAAGGACACAACCCTGCCGTACACCTTTCTTTATCTGTATCCAATTAGTTTGTTCATCTTCCACCTGAACTCTAGTCTTTTGGTTCCAATAAGCATCTTGTATTACTCTTCTATCCTTTGTGTCTATTCCTGTTTTCATAAGTATTTCCATTAGAAGATCATATTTGATATTGTCAAAAGCTTTTCCGTAGTCAATAAAGCAAAGGTAGAGTGGGATATTCATTTCCATTGATTTTTTTCCGCTATTTGTGTCAGGGAGAAGATTGCTTTTCTTGTTCCAACTCCCCATCTGAATCCAAACTGAGTTTTCCCAATTCTGCTATTTACTTATGCATATATTCTGCTATGAATAATCTTCAATAATAGCTAGCTTATATGATTGATTAAGCTCAGTGTTCTGCGTACGATTTTGGGTTTTGGATATAATTATTGATGTGTTCATTTCCTCAGGTGCTTTTCCAGTCTCATAGATAATGTTTAACAAATGGGTAATTTCATTAATTCCTTACTCGTCCAGATGCTTTATCAGTTCTATTGGTATTTCATCCGGACCTGTTGCTTTGTTGTCCTTCATATATCTAAGTGCATATCTCACTTCCTCCTTCAATATCTCTGGGCCTTCTGCTTCTGCAAGAGAGGTATTGATGCTCCTCTGGTCATTGTAGAGTTCTTGGATATATTCCTCCCAAACCTCTTTTATCTCGTTGATGTCTGCCGTAACTTTCCCGATGGATTTAGAGTGAAGTAAATATCTTGTCTTCCTGTGTATAAGTTATTTAATAAAACACAAATTTAAATCTTCATTAGCTTATAAGTGATTTTATAACCTAATGAACACAAATTTAACTCTTCATTAGTTTGTAAGTGATTTTAATTTAATTTTGGATTTTTCAATTAATCTTGGCCTAGGGCCAGCCACATGCTGTACCTAGAGACTAAACAGTCTCATGACTAGTCCATGAGTGATGAGTTTTAAAAAATCTCTTCTTGCTGCTATTTGAAATATGCAGTTTTGACAGCGGAGTGCTGAAAAAGCCTGCAATCAGGAAACCTTTCTTCAATGTAAGATGTTATATTTATCCTTCTAAAGGATGAATGTCACCAGATCCTATTAGCAGTGCCTGGTTTTAATTTGGCGGCCCTATCTATACTTGGGAGACTGCGAAGGAGATTTCCTTTTCCCTTTGCTGTTAACTGATTGCTGCAACGACAGCAGTTAAACTACATTTTTATGAGACACTGGTCGTTGGTCCGACTTTTGGTTTGTTTCTTGCACTCATTAGAATTGTCTTTGGTAACTCCAGGTGTGTTTTCTTATGAGTGCATTGTTTTTTAGCAGGTAGGTTTATTTATTAGTTTAATATTTTAATTAAATATCTTTGTCATCAATAAATTGTGTAGAAAATAACTTGATAAATAACTTGACAAACATCTTCTGCGAATGATATCCAATATTTCGACTTTATTCCAAAGACTTTTTCAAAGTCTTTTAAAGAAAATACAAATAACGAAAATTAAAAATAAAACGTCAAAGGAATGAGTAAATTACTTTTGTTTCTCAATCCTATGAAACAAAAAAGCCTACCATCATAGGACATTTCAGAAGAATTACCAACTATACGGATAAATAAAGAACTTTGGAATGAAAAAATTAATAACTTAAAAAAATATGCTATTAATGAATGAGTATCCGATTGAATTCATAGAATCAACATTAAGAGAATTTTTAAAGAAAAGAAATTTTATTAAGAGAAGTGTTAGGAACAGTAATGATTTTAAAAAAATGTATTGCATTACCTATGGGATTAGATGTTAACAAATGTGTTAAATAAGCATGTAAATATAATGACATAAATTTAATTCACTGCAAAGATAATATCTTATTCAAAAATAAGAAAGAAATATATATTTACAAAACGTGGGTGTAGTTTATGCATTAAAGTGTAGAGATTGCCAGCAAATATATATCGTAAGTACAGGTAGAACAGTAAAGAAACGTGTATAAGAACACGTTCGGGCTTTTTGTAGTAATAATAGACATATCAGAATGGGCTAACCACTGCCTCAGACATAATCACAATCCAGACCCGATAATACATATTATTTATAGTATACAAGACAAGTATAAAAGATTTTTGTTGAGCATAATTCCCTATAGGTGGAGTTGTTATCTTGGTCAATTGTATGCTGGGAATTTTCCATTTCGCTGGGCATGATGGTAATTTTTTTGCCTATATATTCTTTGTTTTTGTTTTATCTCATCACTTGAGAATATGTAATCAATGTATTTTACACGAAAATGTAGTCGTCAATTAAAATAATTCTTTCAAAGTACGCAGGTGTGTCGGCTAATTATTGGAAACTAGACTAGATTAGCTCTAGTCATGTTTAATTAATTGCTGCGCATGTATTAATAGAGACAAATCCCTAAAGGTTAATAGTGTGTCTTTAAACATTTACAGAAAATCTTTAGAGAAAAATAAAAGATCAAAAGAAATTTTAAAATTTGAATAATCTGAAGAATTGTTTTAATTTATTATTCACTGGATTTGATTATGTTTATGATTCTTGAATGTCAGACCCATTTCGCTCTTTCAATTAATAATAAAAAAACAGACAATTAAAATATTACGTAGAATAAAAAACTTGATAATAAAACAAACATCTTCTTCGAATGATATCCAATATTTCATTTTTATTCCAAAGACTTTTTCAAGAAACAAATATTTAAAACAAAATCTTCCAACACGAGAATACCAAAATCAAACAATTAAAAGCAATAAAAACGTAATATTAATTCAACATTCTAATATAAATTCGGTGAGTAAAAAATCAATCAATCAATCACGGCCTTTCACTAGATTCCGAGCCTTGGGGACCTGATGGATGAACGATCTATAGGAAGAACGATTACGTGCAAGTTCACAAAGATCGGCCAGGGTCATTTCTGTCGTAGTTGTAATAGTGTCAAGCCATCTGGTTGCTGATCTTCCTCTTCGTCTAGAGCCTTCTATTTTTCCCAACATAATGTCCTTCTCTAAAGATCTATCATGTCTAATAATATGTCCAAAGTAGATAAGACGTAATTTGGTGATCCTGGAACCGAGTGAGATGTCCGGTTTGATTTCATCCAAAATTGATTTGTTCGTTCTTCAAGCTGTCCATGTTATCGATAACATTCTTCTCCAGCACCACATCTCCAAGGCATCAATCTGTCTTTTGTCTCGTATCTTTGTCGTCCAACTTTCACATCCGTAGAAAGACCAGACTCTGTACAAGTCTTTTCTTGGTCGTTAGAGAGATGTTTTTTGACTTGAAAACTCTATCCAGTGACTTCATCGTTGACTTTGACATAGCTATTCTTCTCCTGATCTCCGGTGATGTAGTTGCCTCGGAGGTGATCATGCTATCGAGTAAGTTGAAGTCCTTTACCACCTCCATTTTAAAACCATCCAAATCCATAATGTTCCCGGGGTACACGGACATAGTCAGAATCTTTGTCTTTTTGGTGTTGATCAAGTGTCCCATGTTTGCGTTTTCTCTTGGACACGTCCCAAAAGATCTTTCATTCCTTCCAAACTAGTTGATATTAACGTGGTGTCATCAGCATATCGCAGATTGTTGATGACTCTTCCTCCCATTTTTATTCCTTCCTTATCAGCAAGTCCAGCTTTATTAAAAATGGCTTCTGCATAGAGTTTAAACAGGAATGGTGAAAGGATACAGCCTCGTCCTTTTCCAACTTTGAAGCATTCTGTATCGCCGTACTCTGTACGGACTGTTGCTTCTTGATCCTTATACCAATTCTTTATCAGGCAAATCAGGTGGCCCGGTACACCCATACTCTCCAATGTTTCCCAAAGCTTAGTATGACTTACACAGTCAAAGGTCTTGCTGTAGTAAATAAAACACAAAAAGACGTCCTTTTGAAACTCTTTAGCCTTCTCCATTATCCATCTCGTGTCTGCTATGATGTCTCGCGTTCCTCTGCCTTTCCGGAAACCTGCTTGTTCTTCAGACAACAGCCTATCTAAGTAGGGCTGTAGTCTCCTTTGGATAATTTTTAGCATAATCTTGCTGGCGTGAGATATGAGTGCAATCGTTCGATAGTTTCCACAATCTGTATTATCTCCTTTCTTCAAGATGGGAATAACACTGATCTCGTCCAATCTTTGGGCCATTTACACGTTTTCCAGATCTGTTGGCATAAATGTGTAATGATAACAATCGCTGCGTCAGATTGCCTTATCAATTCGATTGGGATATTGTCACATCCAGGAGCCTTATTGTTTGGCAGAAGATTTATTGCTGGACAACTTCATCTTTCAGAATGTTCGGTTCCTTGTCGTAATCAACATGTATTTTTCCCGACTCTACATCGTCGTTCTTATAGAGCTGTTCTGTGTATTCCTTCCATCTTTTTTTAATCATTTCTGGCTCAGTCAGCCTAATACCACTGGCATCTTTCAACATGCCCATCCTTGGTTGAAATTTGTGACGAATCTCTTTGATCTTTAGGTATGCTTGACTGGTTTACCATTCATACGTTCGCACTCGATATCTGTACAAATCTTCTGGCAATAAAGTTCCTTGTCGTTGCGCACAGATCTCTTTAGTCTCTTCGTGATGTCAAATGCAGCTAGCTTATTGCCTTTGGCCTTCTTCATCCGCCTCTCCTCTATGATCTCTCAAGTTTCTCCAGTTATCCATGGTTGCGCTGATCTTTTCTGTCTTTTATTTATGGACATTTCGGCTTCGTCAATAATGACAGTCTTAATTTTCTGTAAATGTTTAAAGACACACTTCTAACCTTCAAGGATTAGTCTCTATTAATACATGCGCAGCAATTAATTAAACATGGCTCTAGAGCTAATCTTTTATATTCGTCTTGTATACTATAAATAATATGTATTATCGGGTGTGGATTGTGAGTATGGTCTTTCACTGTTTTAGCTTTATGTTATGGAACAATGTTTTATCGAAATACATAAATGATTACTATTCATTAAGCCAACTTCGACAATTATATATTTAGTTTCAAATAGCAATTTGACTGTGTGTATGAACGAAATTAAAGATTACCGTACTGGCTTAATTCTGCACATCAGAAACAGACCCAAGAACTAATGTTTTGCACAAATTATCAAAAACAGGCCTGGTAAAGCGAATTTTCATTATTGCAAATTAGAAACTAGAAAAGTAATTATTTAAAAAACGAAAATATTGCATTTTCTTACTTTTTTTTTTTTGGTAAGTTTTAAGTAGGCCTAGTACGAACTTCTGATATGTTTTAAGTACGAACTTCTCAAGAAACGAATAACGTCACAAACGTATCGGCGTTTCTCGGGTTACTTCCTAGAAATCTCGGCTTTCTCACAGAACTGGAGAACTAGAAGGAATTGCAAAATGAAGGACCTTTTTTATATTAACTAAAATTTCATGTTTATACGACGATAATGTATTGTTGAAAGAAGCTTTTTTTTTAAGAAATATAAGATTTAAAAACTTACGAAATGAGACAGAACTAAAAAATTCTTAGCATTCATTGGTTAGAGTTTGGAACGGACCGTTTCGTCCCGATTAGAGACTCATCAGCCAAACCCACTCATCACATGAAACAGAACTGGATCAGATGGTGCAAAATTGTCAAGGGAATACAAACCCTCTTCCAACTGTTGCCTCCTTCACAAAGAAAACACCTAAAAAGAAACAAAAAAAAAAACAAAAAAAAGATGTAATTTCAAATCCTGGCCTGTGAAACAGTCAAGCACAAATGAATTTGAATATAAAGAGAACCCAGGGAACCCAACGTGGTTTAATAAAAACAAAAGATTTAACTTGCCACCAAATTAAAAAGAAAGAATAGGGAAACTACACAAACTAAAAACATCTGAGCTTTCATTGGTGAGAGTTTGTTTGCTAGCCTTGAGAGTTTGGTCTGAAGAAATGAAAGACGAACTGCTAATTAAAGTAATTGTTTTCATTGTTACTAAATGGAAAAAAAATCGTGGAACTGGTTTTTTTTTTGGTTTTTTGAAAAAAACTTGAAATTGTGGAATTTACTAAATCCTTTTGTAAGATGTGATGGAAAATGGAAGTAATTTCTTTACAAGAATTCTCAACAAAACATTAATTTAAAAAAAAATTAAAAACAAAACAAACAAACAAACAAACCAATAATATATTCCTATAATTAGATCTGTAGAAGAGATCGAAGAGACGAGCTGTCCTTTGATATTTTCACCCCCGCCCCTTGCTTTTTCAGTATCAACAACTACAAACTATTCTTTGCTTAATCAAAGGGTTAGGTTAAAAATTTTACAAATGTTATTGTTTTTTTTTATATTTAGTGTGTCGGCGCCTTTATGATAACATTCAATGCACACGTTAAAATTTACAAGAAATATTTACAGGAAACAGGAAGGGAAAATAGAAACCCCGTAGCACTGCGGATAACTGGAAGGGAAAGAGGCATAGTTAAGGGAAACAAAGGTGACATCTGCTTCCTGTCCCTTATTGGTGTAATCACTCTATATATGCTGATGTCTTCTCGTAAAACGTCATTCCCTTCCGATGTACAATCTGTAATTAATAATTAAAATAGCAATAGTTAAAAAACAAAAAAAAAAGGATTAATGAAAAAGAAAAAAGTACAATTCAATTCAGGAGGAGAGAAAGGAAAATTTAAATTGCCACAATAAGATAAATATAACCGCACGAAATTTTAATATTTTCGCTTTCTATACGGCAAGATATCTTTCATTCTAATAAGAAATAGTAAAAAATAAACTGAATTCGTTCTATCTTAAGGA
>JAFIDM010008419.1:50506668-50539837 GCA_023159025.1 Thereuonema tuberculata | reverse complement strand
CATGACGACAAATGCAGGAAATGCCACACTACGCATGAGACGATCGACCACATAATATCAGGCTGTCCCCTTCTCTCTCAAACAGACTACCTCCACCGACACAATCAGGTAGCGTCGATCGTTCATCAACAACTAGCACACAAACATTCACTTATTAAGAGCACGGTCCCGTACTACAAGACATACCACAAAGCGTATTAGAGTCACCCTCATATAAACTATACTGGGACAGCCCCATTCACACAGACAAAACCATACATCACAACAGACCAGACATCACACTTATTGATAAGGTCAACAAACAGACCTATCTAATTGATATTGCAGTGCCTATCAGCAAAAACATGCAGAAAACTCATGCAGACAAGATCAGTAAATACACTGATCTAGCACACGAGCTCCAGAAGCAGTGGAGGCAGGATCGAGTTCGTGTTGTACCCATCGTTCTGTCTGCCACTGGTCTGGTGCCTCACACATTGCACCACAGTCTCAGCATCTGGTGCCTCACACATTGCACCACAGTCTCAGCACACTAGGACTTCACAAAATCACTTATGCACAACTGCAGAAGGCTGTGGTACTCAACACTATACGCATAGTTAGGAAATTTATGGACACAAGCACACATCCCTAATCATTCTTGCACACATCTTTACATTTGGCAGTATGTGCTTTGGTCCTTGACCCGCCATATTGTTTTTGCTGGGGAAACCCAAGGTAATAATAATAAGTAATTAATAAAAAAAATTGCATCTACTCAATTTAAAAGTGAAATAAATGCTTCAAACATATGATTGGTAAAGCGATTGAAATGCATTAACATTAATATTTAACCCAATACAATAAGAAAGTTTAAGTAGAGTATCTCATAAAGGTCTCTTAGTTATTATATCAGCATCTTGCTGATGATGGGGAATATGTTCCCCGAAACTGTCCTAGGACCTTTTTAACGTATTGTATTTTTAGCATGTTTTATTTTTAAACCTTTCTTAAATAAATTGATTTGTGTGTAAGTCATAGTTGTTTTTTGATATAAGTTATTATATCCATACAGAAAAAAAAATCACTAAAAGATATCAATATTAATAAAATTAACCTCTTACTGGACCAGTTTTGATTTTTAAAGAACATAAGATGGTTTTAAAAATGAAATTTATGTGCATTAGAAATTTTTTTACATTAAAAGAAAACAAAGAACCTACATAACTAAACAAAACAAAAATTCACTGAACTACTTTCGGTGTTTGTACTGGGAATCGGAGACAGTACTGTTTCGAGTTTTATTGAACTGTCATCAGTCCTGATCCGCTCCGTCCAAGAACGCACATAAGCCCATTTCACCCCTTTTATTCTTGATTTTGTTTTGATGTTTTTTTAATTGAGGGATCACTGATTTGTATGTATGTCCGTTTTATAAATTGTTTCATTTCTCTGAGCTAAGTATATTGGGCGGATCGGACTGATGAGAGATCAACAAACCTCGAAACAGTACTGTCTCCGACTCTTAGTATAAACACCAAGAATAGCTCAGTGAAGTTTTGTTTAGTTATGTGCGTTCTTTGTTTCATTTTAATGTAAATAATATGGTTTGATATATGTAATAATAGAAAAAAAATGTTTTCGTAAGGTATTATAAAATTATCGTTTTCATTATAAAACAACTAGAACTCACACATAAATGAATTCATTTAAAAACAGGTTTAAATAAAAATCTTTTTTAAATGAATTGATTTATGTGTGAGTTCTAGTTGTTTTTTAATGTAAAGTATAAAAAAAAAACACATTAAAAACTTTTTAAAATTATTGTTTTCTAATTTTTAAACCTTTCAGAAAAGTTGTTAGGCTATTTATTCTCGGCGAAATTCGGAATTAACTTTCCTTTTCTGTATATTCGAAATCTCTTCCACTGTGTCCTGTTGAATTGTAGAATAACCAATAATGAAAAGAAAACACTGAAATCATTTATATTTGACATGAAATTGGCGCTATTTTGTAAGGGAACTGCGATATTACTAACTTCTGTTTCCGGTAAACGCATCGGAGAAGCAGAGTATACGACAGACCAGTACGTTGTGTTTTGACGTTAAAGTCGTTGGAACGGAGCCGTGACGGACGTGGGAGATGTTTGAATGCGCTCAGGCCTTTAGTGTACCTTTTATCACAATCGGGTGCTGTTTGCGGACATACGTTCCAGTATGAGTTCGTTTTTTTGGGTATTTTTTTTTTGTATTCCTGACCTACATTTAAACTTTGTACAGGGAATTTTCAATCACTCTGTATATATTAACCTCCATGGAGTATGTTAAAATATACGATTCAATTATGATAAGATCATATCGTCACACTAATACAACAACAGACAACTACAAAAAAGCCGTTTACTGGAAACTGCATTGAAATTTGCAGTTTTACTCTGTTCTTTACAACATACAAATATTTCGAAAGAACTGGGAACTGATCTGCTAAACTGATTAGAACTGAACTTTATCCTGAGATCAAACCAGAATAGTTTTGTAAAACTAACAATTATTGAACAAACAATGAGATATCTACTTAGAAAACATCAAAACTCAATGTCGTATTTAAACTGATCCATTATTACGAAAATAAACTCCAACTGTTACTGACATCAATATTTCGTCTTTATTCAAAAGACTTTATCAAGATAACCAACAGAACTCTTATGGAAGAGTTTTTAAGTTTTAGGAAAGGGAGAGATGTTTCTCTCTTCCATACGAGTTCTGTTAGCTATCTTGATAAAATCTTTTGAATAAAGACGAAATATTGATGTCTGTAGAAATTGGAGATATCTACTTGTTACACTGGTCGTAAACTCTATAATTTGATGAGTTTTCGGCTTGTGATTTTCAATAAAAAGCAACCTATAACTAGCCTTAGCGGTGTAATACTTAAAGTGAGTGAAATTATTTTAAGTTAAAAATTATTTAAGCCACCGCACTTGATTTAAAAGATGAAAAAATATTGCAGTTTAAAAAGCACCCCACTTGCTGTGTTCAAAATACAGATTTGACATCGGCGGGGAATCATGTCTTACGAGAAAGCATTAGCATATAAAGGGTGGTTAGACCAATAAGGGAAAGAAAGCTAGCAGGGAGTAAGGTAAATTTAAACCTTTAATTCATTTAAACCTTTTTTAAATGAATTGATTTATGTGTGATTTCTAGTTGTTTTTTAATGTAAAGTATAAAAAAAAACACGTTAAAAACTTTTTAAAATTATTGTTTTCTAATTTTTAAACCTTTCAGAAAAGTTGGTAGGCTATTTATTCTCGGCGAAATTCGGAATTAACTCTCCTTTTCTGTATATTCGAAATCTCTTCCACTGTGTCCTGTTGAATTGTAGAATAACCAATAATGAAAAGAAAACACTTAAATCATTTATATCAGACATGATTGGCGCTATTTTGTAAGGGAAATGTGATATTACTAACTTCTGTTTCCGGTAAACGCATCGGAGAAGCAGAGTATAGGACAGACCAGTACGTTGTGTTTTGACGTTAAAGTCGTTGGAACGGAGCCGTGACGGAACGTGAATTAGCAGTTCATACACAAAGTTACTGTTGAGAGTTTCTCACTAAGTACAGATATGTAGCTACGTTTATGTTATTACAATATTTCTGCCAATAAACAGTTGGGAATAGAAAAATCATATTCAAACTTATTTTTTTCTGTTTTTTGGAAATAATATATTGTTGTCGTTTTTTAATAACTTTCATATTGATTCATCAGTTGCTTTTGCGCATTTAAGGCTATCTATAAACTACGTCAAGTAACTTTGTTATTTTAGATAAAGTTAGATTTTCAGAAAAAATCGAAATCTGAATCTTTCTTTGTATTACCTAATAAATTTGATTAGATACCTAATCAAATAATCGAAGTTTAATTTTAAAAAATAAAATCAACATTAAAATTCTCTTTGATATCCAATAATAATAATAAATAATCAAATAATCAAAGTCTGAACGAATCCATGGCCATGCATTAATTAAACAATGTATGTCCAATATATTAATTGATTTCAATTACATGCATCGGGACTAATACTGATTCATCAGGAGAAATTGCAATGTCGTATTTCACTTTCGTGTATCCAGTCAGGGTCCTCTGCATTTTTTCTTCGTCGCGTAGGATGCACAGTTTCTGAGGCTGCGACACGGATTGGTCGTTCACGACGTTGTACGTCATGAGATGTTTCTCATTTTTCTTTGGAGTGCCAGTTGTTTTAAATGTTTTAACATAGTTTTATTAGTATTGGCCACAATTTTTGCAAACTCTGTCAGTCAAATTATTGTGTACAGATGGATTAAAGCGAGTTAAATGGCACATATTCAAGCATATTTTCGCTTGAACTTTATAGTTTACATAATTGAGGGTGTTTCAATGAATTTCTTAGTAGGTATTTTTAATCTAAAAAAAGGGTTTTAGTGAAATATAATATTGCGCCACTATTATCTGACCCCCTCCCTCGTGGATGCTGGTCACGTTGAGCCCCCCCCCCCCCGCCCGCTAAGTCTACATAGTTTACGGACAGCCCCTATGTTGCATCTTCAGCAAATGATTACTATCTGTTTACGTTAGAACTGTCATGTGATGGCTAGGTTTGCAGCTAAAAATCACTGATTAAAGTGCACATTACCCTACCCCTGATTTTGGAGTATTTTTCCGAATTGTGATAACATGGCTGCCTTGGGACTTGAAGAAGCCGTTAGAATGAGTTTTGCAGGCAAACTTATTTCAAAAATCCCACGATCATTTACTAGTAAAACTAACCCTCTTCTGACTAACTGCGAACTTGAGATAACAATATGCTGCCGGTCGAGATTTGCGGCATTAGCGTTCGACTCCTGACAGCTCGTATCGCTCCTAGCCTATTAACAGTCGCCTGCGGCACGAGTAAACCTAACCTTGCGCTGATAGGAAACCTCCGGTGCGGTATTGTCACTTTAATTGGATTACACCGTTGGCAATTGAGAGCAACATTAAAACTATTACCGCAACTCACAAATTAAAAGGATTAAATCCAAATTACAGGCCTGTAATAATAAAGAAGTTTAACGTGCTGGAATATGTGAATAAGAAAAAGAAAACAGCACCTGAACAAAAGAGGAAATTGCCTTCCCCAATTCCTTCCCGTTATCTAAAATCAGAAAGGCAATTTCCTCTTTTGTTCAGGTGCTGTTTTCTTTTTTTTATTTATATTTATATACAGGCCTGTAAATTTTCACAACTAATCATCAACTTTATATCGGAGATGGTATAGAAACCCTCATTGACCAACAAAGTCTCATTAATAAATATAGAATAGATGTCAATACGTTTATGGATCTTTTAAACATCTTTTTAAGCAACCAACACTTTATTATCAAAAACAAATATATAAACTAAATAAAGGAGTTTTCGTGTGCATAGCTGCCTCTGCTTTGTTTCATTGTCTCTGAAATTTTTTTTCTTGTGTCATTCTTTTGAACCTTTTTTCATAGAAGACTAGCACCAACTATTGAAATTGGTATAAAATGACCTCCTGTTAGTATTGTCCCATTTAATTCATTTCAAATTCCCCTTCTTAATACCGCCATTCTATTAGCTTCAGGATTTACAGTTACGTGAGCTCATCATAGCCTTATTAATGCTAATTTTTCAAAAAAAAATCAAGGTTTAATTTTAACCATAATCTTAGGCTTATATTTTAAGCTCTTCAAGCTTTTGAATATTATGAAGCCCCTTTCTCCATTGCAGATGCTGCCTATGGATCTACATTTTTCAGACAATGAAATGAAATACATTGAAACCAAATTTCTTCAATCTAATAAATCTAACATAACAACATACTATCGTTATGCTGATGACATTTTTGCCATAGTAAACAAAAATTTAATTGATATAATCTTAAACAATATTAATGCAATGCACCCATTAATAAAATTTGATTTTGGAATAGTAAGAAATAAATCCTTGGCATTCCTGGATTGTAAAATAATAAGAGAAGCCCAAAAACTTCAATTTGCCGTCTATAGAAAGCCTACACATGCACATAAAACAGTCGACTACAATTCCAACATCCTAATATAAAATATTGTTCAATTATTTCAGTAGGACGGTTAGGATTTCCAGAAATCAAAAATTACTTCAAAAAGAAATTGACTGTGTATATCAATTATTTACCCAATCTAACTATCCTATAAAACATATTAATAAAAATTACAATACAGCCAAATATTGTAATCACAACCCCACCTCACAAGCAACAGCAAACTACTAACTGTGCCATCATTCCATATATAAGAAGCATTAATAACAATTTCAAAAAATATATCAGAAAGCATAATATTCAGGTAATTAACAAAACTATTGTAGTAACAATTAACTTACCGGAAAACTAACAATGTAAAAGATATTCAAACAACAGCTAAAGTTGTATATACCATCCCATGCAACCTGCAGTCAGAAATATATTGGTTATACTAGCCAAACCCTTAATAAAAGACTGAAACAGCACCAGTTCAATTACAATAACAAAGATGAACAGGTCATCTCCCGTGTATAGTTTGATCGATATAGATTTTTGAAGAAGAGATATGTTGAGATGGATATTAGATGAATTATGCTATCATAGCTTGTATACGATATTCTTGGCGACGAATTGATTATGATTGTTCTTTCGATTGAAGATAACTATATTTTGATAACTTGTGACTCTAGCAACATACAGTTGTCCGTGAGTGAAGACATCGTTCTCCAAATAGATGGCAACTTTATTTAGAGTCTTTACTTGAGCTTTAATGATAAATATCGCATAAGAAGATCTGATTGGAAATTGTCTTCTTGTAACAGTGAATGGAAGTAGATTATCACTTGGTTGCATAGATCTTTCTCTTTCCTTCCTCTTTCTCTCATTGTCCATCTCGATACTGTGTCTTACGGCTGCTTCTTTCACTGTCATCCATGAAGTTCTGGGAATCCCTTCCATATTTAGATTCATGTTATCTCTATGCCTTTCTTCTATTTCTCTCTTTTCTGCTGTCTCTTCCGTTGTCTCCTTAGCTGTTGATCGCCTTTTACATTCGGATTCATTTTTTCAATCCAAATCTGTCTGTTCGGATCTTTTCAAAAGTTTCCTCTCAATACCTTTGACTCTTCTTACTCCTGCCTTCCTCTTTCTCTCATTGTCCATCTCAATACTGTGTCTTACTGCTGCTTCTTTCACCGTCATCCATGAAGTTCCGGGAATCGCTTCCATATTTAGTTTGATGTTATTTGATGAATTAGTTGAGGAAATCTATATATTACTAAAATATTTAGTATTATTTTATTATTCTATTTTATTCGTTTATGCATGAACTCATCATTTGATAGCGCGCGCCTAGAGAATAAAACATTTGTGTCAAAACAAACAATTTTGAAGTTCAATCATGCTCATTGTGAAACTGTCGACTTCCTCTCAACAATGAACCATCCCAACAATTGCGCCGTTTGCATTTGTCGACTTCCACGCAACAATTAGCCAGGCACACAACAACTCTACCGACAATTACCCCGGCACGCCCTTGTCCATTCTTGAACTGCTGCGGACAATGGAAACAATGTTTTTGTAATTTTTGAACTGCGCCGTACAATCGATAAGAAAGATTTTATATACTAATATAGATTTAAATCCATTTTATATTAGCATAGCAAACATACTACACCTACCCGCAACTTTGACAACATCCAGATAATAGACCAACACTTTTTCCCTCACATTGAGAGTGTCTTGGCACATAGCCAACACCCCTACCATCATGAACTATCAAATACTGTCAGAAAGATATATTAAAGCGCACCTTATCCAAACCAGCAGCACAGTTGAAAATAGCTTACTAGTTAGGCTGAAACGTTCTGATTTTTAGCCTGACGAAAAATTACAGACCTGTAATTTGGAATTAATCAACGTAATTTGGGATAGCTTCAACTTTAAAACTGATTAATTCACCAACGGTGCCATCAGCGATATATGGTAAACTATACATTTGTTTTTTGATTGCGATTCAACTTATAACAGATTAAAAGAAGGGAGTAGTAAAGAGGATCATCAGAAAATTCTTAGCTATTCTTATCTAGTCGATGTTTGCTCTACCCTTCTAAGGGATTCCAATAAATGTTTATAAATGTTTATAAATGTTTATATCTATATACATTTGTTTATAAATTTTATAGAAATATCAGCAATTGATAACATCGTAGTTACTGAGAGATAAATAAGATCTGTGGTTGACGATGATGTCAACCAGAAAAAAAAAACAAATAAATAAATAAATAATTCTTACCTTGTTTAAATTGTATTTTCTTGGGAGGGTTTACAGAAGATTGATCATAATCCATCTCTGCAAAAGAAAAGGAAATTATATAAAGAAATCAAATCTATAATTACCGTAATATTCATTTTTTAAAAAGATCCAATAAGTCACTTTGTAACAAATTGATTTGTATGAGTTTTTAAAACATTTAGTTATTGTAACTTTGTTACAATATATAATATAAACTACAATAATATATGCTAATAATGCTAAAAAACAATACTGCTATATATAAATACTTTCAATATAAATCATATTATCACGAATTACTTATTAATTAATTTTGAAGTTATTTTATTTATTATTTATTTTTATTAATTATTTCTACATTTATTTTTAATTATTTAAAAACAGTCAATTAACTGTATTTCGAATTTGCATATTTCTAGAAGCCTCTCGAATCCAGGGAATTCTGGAAATTTTGTGGTTATAAATGCGTAATTTTTCAATACAAACTTCCGTGCCTGTTGCAATAATTTCTAAAGTATAAAAGCTATGACCATGAAACTTTTGGAATTACTAAACTCTTAGTTCATAGCATTCCATTGTTTAAGATGCTAGTTGGAGAAAACCATTTTTTACTGAAGAGCATGTCGTGATATTATTTGTGGCAGCTTTATCTGAGGAAAGGCAATACTCTCCTGTGCATCACGATATAATGCAAGTGCGGGTCGTTGAACATATACTGTATTATCATAAGTTATTTGTAAATACTTTTACATATTAAGTTGTGAGAACGTAATATGATAATTCTTACCACTCTCTGAGGAAGCAATAAGATCTTTAACGTCATCAGAAACTGAAATAATAAAAGAGAAAAATTGTTGATCGACTGTAAAACATATGACAATGTTATGGAAGTAAGACTGTTAGTATTTACGAACAGCAACTTTTTAAAAAATTGTGAAGGAAACCCTAAAGGGTCATTAAGTTCTTTATTTTGAAACTAAGTAAATAATGCTGCAACCTTTACAAGACAAGCAATTTCAAGCAGTTTTGGAAAATGTTATGCAGTTGTTCGAATAAAACAACAGCTTTTGACATGTCTTATATAGTTTTCCAGATCTGTCTGTGTGTAAATTAACGCTGTCCCCGTTAGGCCACGGTGACTTTATTCAAATTATTTGTTAATTATTCTTCTTTTATTCATTGCCTATCCAAACCATTTTATTAAAAAGAACTTATTATATATCAAATCAAGGTCACCATACAAATGCATTTGCATTAAGACTTCTCACTTGAAAATGAATGCAGATTGTTTTGAAAACGTTTGTGAATTTTAATATAATGTAAAATTTATTTAATATAAACTTATTATATAGTTTTCCAGATCTGTCTGTCTGTGTGTAACGTAACGCATTCCCCCCATGTTTAACAGAGGAGAGCTGCCCTGTAAATCTCAAATGTACGACAGGGCAGATCTATCTATGTGTGCCCGCATTCGCAAACGGAGGAGATTGTTTAAGCGAGACGGCATTTTGTCATGCTCAGCTTTATGTTGAGTTCTCGCGTTCACGAAACAGAGACAACATCAAAGTATTCATCAAAAAAAAAAAAAACTGACGGTTCAGTCAATTGTTAAATGATGCTAGAATTTTCACTTGCAATGTGACTTACAATCAAGCCTTTCAATACAAAATTCATCTTAATTTGCTGTCAGTCATATATAAGACAGGCAAATACTCTACCTAGGCTGAAAGCCTTCACATTATCGATATCAGAATGTAGATATTTTGTGTGATTTTTGTCTCTCTCGTTTTGAAAAATTAAAACGATTAAATATAACAAAAAAAAATGTTGAATTTGTTTGTCATCTCCATGATTTGTAATTACTATGGGTTTCTCAACCAAGTATACGGCGAAAGAAAAACAGTACATAGTAATTTACTAACTAATTAAGTAATTAACTAGTCAAATTCAGTTTTATATTTCACTAGCCGAGTAACCCGTTCTTCTTACGGTTTACAAAAAAGACTTTGTTTTGATGTGGATGAGTTCACGTGATAGATACAAAGTAATATTATTTTGAATCTTGTAACTCGATATCTCCTAACTTACCATTCTCCCCTTCTCCAGATCCCTATCACTTCAAACCTTTTCCAGTTCGTAAAAAAAAATCATGTGATCATTACAAATCTATATCTATCGCGCAAATCTATATCTTTCCTGAAAACCCCGTAAAGTATCCTTAAACAATGCTTACCCATCCCCTCATCGCCCTCCCGTTTACAGCCCATAGTTCTAGTTTTTGCCTCCCTGATAATATTTGACGTTATTATGCACAACAATATTTTAGTTCCAATTGTCGCAATCAGGTTAATCTGTGGTGCTAATATGCACAACAATATTTTAGTTCCAAATGTTGAAAAGCAAATGTTTTGTAGTTCCAATTGTCGCCTCAAGGTGCATATGTGGCGCTTTCATGGCAATTTTTTCCACCCCTAAAATGAAAAAGTTTATTTTTGTACTTTTTACATTGTCTACAGTTCGGATACCTACCCATAAGCGAAATTTTCTAGTTTATAGCATGTTGGGAAGTATGCTAAACATTTTGAACAGAGACTCACACAAACTAATCCTCAAATTTCCCATTTCTTTTAAAGATTAAGTTAGGTTAATGCTACAACTAAACTGCCGTCTATAACGAGATAGTAATAATCGATTTGAATGTAACTAAGTAAATAACTAACTAGAAACTCGCAAGATTCGCAAGTTATGATAATAACTATTTATAATAACTTGTATAATAACTATTTTCTCTGTGAAGGATCTAACCAAACCATTTATAGTTCCGTGCATTAAAGAACTGTATTCACATGAAGTGAGTGGCAGTTATGAATCTAAATATAACAACAACAACAACAACAACAACAACAAAAATATATTTAGCATGTTAAATTTCAAATATACTCATGATAAGATCCAACCATAGTTGTTCAGAAATTCATTGGGCAATGTAAACAATGCAAAGAATAATATTACCTTTTTAATATTATGATTTATTTTTAATTCATAGAGCTATTTCTGGCGCTTCTTCCTTACCCTTAATGATGAATAATAATTTTTTGTTGTGTTTCCACTTCATAGCATAGCATAGCAGTATTCTATGCTAAACCTTTCTGAGGCAAGAGTAGGCCCCAATCGCATACATCGCGATTTCATTCATACTTGGCAGATATATACTGTAGAATGTGATCTGTCATTGCACCATACACCGGTCATAGGTGCTGACTGGTCGCTGGTTAAGCGGGTCAGCTAACCAAAGGTTTGAAATTAAATATAATTACATGACACGAACTACAATAAATATAAGAACCTCAGTTGCCCAATGGTCTAAGGAGTGCGAAGTAACCCACTGGCTCCGGTTGATTTTAATCATTTGCAAATATTCAAAGTGTCGTCGCTCTCTTGATATTTGTCTTCATCTTTAGTGAAATGCTCCTCATCAACGTAGTCATTGCAAAATTCAAGGGATTCATCCGCGTCACATATTAGCAAATTTGCAAAATAATCAAATAATCATTCTGCTTTTCGTTTTTCTACATCACTTATTAATTTTGAATTTACTTTTGGAACACTTTGGATAAAAATACACGGACAATATCCGATGGCTCCATGATAGCAAATGAAATTACTATTCGGTTTGCGACAAGTATTTATTGCATTGCTGAAAATAGACTACTTGAGCTAGCATGCCCAAAATGAACAATTAAAATGTTTTATAATTATGTATGTCATGCGCAGTCTTACTATAGCATCAAAATAAAATAAAAACACATTACATTTATTAACAACACTTTAAATATTTAAAATGATTACAAATCATAAAAACATTTGCAACCTGTGTCTTCAATTGGAATCGAACTGAAGCCAGTGGATTATTTTCTCACGTTTTAAACCAATTGGCCACTGAGGTTCTGAAATTTATTGTAGTTTCTTGTTTTGAATTTAGTTTAATTTCAAACCTTTGGTTAGCTGTCATCCTTAAACAGCGTCCAGTCAGCACCTAAGACCGGTATACTGGGCAATGACAGGTCACTTTCTATGTACCTGCAAAGTAAGAATGTAATCGCAATGTTTGCGATCGGGACCGTTCCTTGTCAGTAATTTTTCTGGTTTATCCCATTTTCCCATTTAATTTTTAAGTTTCCTTCAGAGAGGAGAAAAGGAATCATGATTTTACTAATCATAGATTCGTTGTAGCCACTAATTATGTTTAATGAAATTTAAACTACTTATTTTTATTTATCTTTAAAAATTATTCTTTTAAAATCATTGATAAATTTCAAAATCACAGTATAATAAACCTATGTCGAACAAAATTTCAAGTATTTCTGTGTAACAAGTAAGATTGAATGAGTGAAGTAAGTGCTCAGAATAAATTTAAAAGTTTAACTTTAAGTCTTCATTAAAATCAAACGACGCACAATCAAGACTCAAAAAATATTAAAAAAACCTCGAACCCTTGCAATAATTGTTAAATAAATTTATAACATTTTTTTTGATGAAAATTGTATTGAATGTTTTAATTACGAAATGGAGCAATTGCATAAGGTGCTCTTGCAGCTGAATTTTGTAATGTGATTCAATACCTGTGTCAAGAGGATAAGCAAAGTTTAAGCTACAGTAACGGCCGAAGGTTCTCCCTTTCCTATCCTTTATTTTCATTATTTAACCCAAACATTGTCTAAATTCTTTGTCTTCTCGACACAGATGCCTCCCAGATGCTTTTGTCAGGCTCCCTCGAGATCACTTTTTCATCTGGCACCAATTTTCCTTTCCTTCAGTTTTATTGCCTCCCTTGTCCGTTTCATCTTTCAGCCTGTCAACAGATCTGTGTATCGGAGGTAAAAGGCACTATGTCCATTTTTTACGAAATTAAGGTTTTAATAGTGCAATATTTTTTTTCAGAGGTACAAAGTACTATGTTCTAAGCCTAAAAACAACAGATTTAGAAAGTTGGAAACGGCATATTTATCAATATGCTTGCGAGGTAAAGAGCACTATTATTAAAGATTAACAAAATCTACAATATGTATGTTAGATATATGTAAACTGTATGTACTGTGCCATAAAAAAAGTTTACAAAGAGTGTCAATCAAAGTGCAAAATTTAAGAAAACATTTTGCAAAAGAATCATTCAACTGGTTCTCCTGAAAAAATTTACATTTGTGACCTAGTGCCTTTTACGTCCGATACAAAGAGATGTTTTGTAGACAAGTCGGCGTCTTCTGCATAAGGTGACGTCACTCCGGGGGGGACAGTGCTTTCGAAGAATAGTGAATTAATGCAGTGAGCAGGGAGCTTCCAAGAAGGGCAGGCGGCTAGCTAATCCTGCCGCCCTCCGGATCCTAACTTCTACCAAAGGAAGATAGACTCTGTGCCAGGAGAAAGCTCTTGGCCCATCTCTAGAAGGAACCGACTAGGTCCGCTGAAAAACAAGACTCATCAATAGTCTGCAGCCCCGAGGATTTCGTTGCATCTAAAGACTGTTCTTCGAATCTTCGGGCCTGCATAGTGAAAGTGCGTCGCTGTAGACTGAAACCAAGATCTTGCCTAGGTTACCTGCGGCCGGCGGAAATTGCTCTTCGAATGATCAAGAGTACAAAATTGAACTCTGACCCGCTTCACCACTTCAGAGAACTCCTACGATCTGTGTATCGTCATCGGCGGACACTGAACTGCTCAGGCGCCTCAGAACGCCACTACCATATTTGTCATTAATGTTAGTGTTGTATTATGTACGTTAACATTATCTAATTCGTTTAAAACGCCGGGGTAATGTATACTCTCATTATACTCATCTACTTGTAAATATATATATTATTCTTTATTAAATCTCTTTTGTATCCGAAACGAGTTACCTGTATTACTCATTAGCTATAACCTATTTTATCTTAGTAATCTTGTTTAGTGTCCCTTGTTCCAGCGAGCATTCAGAGACGAACCCTGAGTTAAGTGGTGGATTCCTCAGGCAAATCTCGTCAGCTAGCCCTCTGCTCAGACTAGACTATGCGGAGGCACGCCCTTTTTTATCCCCTCTTCCTTGTTTACAAAACAATCCCCTACTCCCTAGACAATTACCGACTCTACTCTCCAAATTCTCTTCCTTATTTCTCAATTCCTTAATGAGGTAAATTGAGCCCAGCTGCCTCGTTAATTCAGATATTCCACTGCATTAATTCTCAAACCTCTCCTTACATGCACGCTTACGAACTACGGCAGGGCATTAACACCACAAAATGATATTTTCAAATTTAAATTTTCGATAATATCATTGGAGTAAAGAAGTTTTTTTCTCTATAAAAGCATAAATCAAAGTAGAAAGTGAAATATAAATACAAATAAAAAATAAAAAAAGTAAATGAGAATAATTAGTACATAGCAAAATGATCACCATATTGAACACAAAGAACTAACTAAAGAGATTTATATTGATTTTTATTGATTCTTATAATTGAGGAATGACATTAAAATTTCAATCTCCCATTCGTCCAATTCTAGCACTAAGCAAAATGGAAATAATATCATTAGGCTCTAAGGCACCTATGTCTACTTCATCAGGAAGACTGAAGGTTATGTGTAACTTATTCATACAAAACCCCAATTGCACAATTGTACTGAACAATATTTAAGGGCATCTAATTTTAAAAATGTTCTATAAAGTGAAAGAGTAATTACAAATCTTTCAATTTATCAGTAATCAGTATGTGTTATCACAATTAAGCTGAATGTCTATGAATTGCCTCAGATTGTATACTTGAAGCACCTAGGAGAACATTAACTTCTAATAAAATGCCACACAAAAATCGCAGTTAATCTCCAGAGTTGCCACCAAGTGAAAACAATAGCTATACAAGATGCTGTAAACATGTAAGCAATATATTTCTCTTTTTTACTGATACTGAAATCATTTACACACTTGCATTTTACGCAATAAGACTTACATATTGAATCAATTTTCCCCTTTTTTTAGGTCTTCAGGCAGCTTTGTAATTATTCATATTCACTTATTTTACTTTCTTTCCTTTAAAATTGATTTAACTCAATATAAAAAGTAAATATTTTATACTTTTGTACTTGCTTCCAATTAAAAAACACAAATTCTTCTTTCTTAACTTCTTTAATATCAATATTTCGATCTCTTTTGCAGAGATCTTCTTCAGGATCTATAAGAAAAATTTTCCTGTCCTCATAGATCCTGAAGAAAATCTCTGCAAAAGAAATGATAGAAATATTCATATTAAAGAAGTTAAGAAGGAAGAATATGTGTTTTTACATTTGGAAGAAATAACAAGTTTTGGGAGTAATAATATCGTAATACTTTAGTACTTATTTCCTCAGCTGCAAAAGGTCTCTTGAAATTATTGTTGAGAATGGATGTACAAACATTAAGAGTGATCTAGATCTATATTTTATTTTGGGAGCTTAGAAATGCAGACAATAACATGAAATTCTTCATATTTAAGAATTTCGTATTATTGTCTATAGTTTGATGTAGATGAATGCATTTTTTTTGTTGTCTTTCAGAGGTAGTATTTTTTTGCTTTCTGTAAAAGCAGCCGATAAAAAAGATCTACAAATATCAAAATATTATTAAGTCTAGACAATATGCCTAAATTCTTTATATGAAAATAATAAAATTCTTATTTATGAATATTATTGGCATTATTTTTTTTAACTTAATGAGCCACAAGATTTTGAAAACACAGACATTAACAAAATCTTCTAGAAATGTTGCACGTACTGTTTTATGGATTTTGAATTGTGAATTCCTTTCCCTTCCGGACATCGATATTTTTCATGATTATTGTTTGTTTACTGTTATCTGATTCTTCGATCAACATGAAACAGCTTTCCCATCATAACATAGAAAAACATTTCTAGGTTTTTGGTGAATTTTTCTTAATAGATTATTTTTATCTTCAAAACTACATCTCATCATTTACTTTGTGTTTTTTCTTTGTCTAATATTGAGGTTACATCTTGTTAGAACAGTTCACTCGTCTAATGACTATGAAATACAAAAAAAAACCTTACTAGTTAAAAAGCTGTCTTCACTGGAGTAGAAACTTGAGTCACTTTCATCGGAATCTACCAAAACAAAACATAACAGGATTAAATTGTAAATTATAGATGTTAACATTGGGAAAAAGAAACTATTTAACAGGAAAAACAAATCCTTGAAAATAAAACAAAATAATAATAATAATAATAATAATAATAATAATAATGACCTATCTCATTGATATTGCACTGCCTATAAGCAAGAACATGCAGAAAACTCACGCAGACAAGATCAATAAATTCACCGACCTAGCACACGAGCTCCAGAAGCAGTGGAGGCAGGATCGAGTACTTGTTGTACCCATCGTCTTGTCCGCCACTGGTCTGGTGCCTCACACATTGCACCACAGCCTCAGCACACAAGGACTTCACAAAAACACTTATGTACGACTGCAGAAGGCTGTGGTACTCAACACAACACGCATAGTTAGAAAATTTATGGACACAGCCATACATCCCTAATCATTCTTGGACACGTCTTTACGCTTGGCAATATGTAGTTTGGTCCTTGACCCGCCATATTGTCTTTGCTGGGGAAACCCATGGCTTGAAACTTTTACATAATTTTAATATTAATAATAATGAACATTTCAACTTATAAAATACAATTATTTATTTAAAATCTCAGAAAATATGTATAAAAAAAACAAGATGTCCTTGAAATGCACTGTCCGGCCACTTTATTAGGTACCCCTACCTAGTAGCATGTTGGCCTCCTTTAGTCCTCAAAACAGCCTGAATTCGTCGAGTCATAGATTCCACAAGATCCTGAAAACGTTGTTGAGGTATTGTGCACCATGCAGACATGGGTGTGTCACGCAGTTCCTCACGATTTGATGGAGATGTAGCCTGCATATGGCCCGTTCCAGCTCATCCCAGAAATTTTCAATCGGGCTGAGATCCCTGGACTGAGCGGGCCACTGCTGCAAGTCATCGTCATGTTCCTCAAACCATCCCAAAGTGATGCGGGTTTTATCCACCAGTGCGCTGAAAGTATCCATCTGCATGAGGATAAACTTTGAGATATATGGTTGTACTTGGGCAGCTACGATATTTAGGTACGATCCAGCCTCCTGACGTGCCTCCATAGGTAACAATGGACCTAAGATGTTCCAGGAAAATATCCCCCACCCTATGACACTGCCCCCACCGGTTTGAAGAGTTGTTGCGAGCGGCGAAAGGTTTATATATTCATGCTCACAGCAGAGATGTACCTAATAAAGTGACCGTACAGTGTACATAAAAAGAAATAAAAAAAAATCTTAAAAATCTTTAATTTTTATTTAAACATGATATTTATCTAGTTTTGTTGATAAGCAGACTAATATAATATATAATGTAATATAGTTGTATTAATATAATTTCAATATTCTATAATCGTTAACTTATAATTTGTAGCTTTATTCTGAAAATAAATTATAAAATAATTTTAGATATTAAATGACTAAGAATAAAATATTGCAAAGCATTTTATAATTAATTAGTTTCTTTATATCAGTCAATATTTAAATAAATCATATCAATCAAGATCTTCAAAACCTGTCAACGGAGAGACTTCATTCTTCAAAATACACTCAATCTTCAATCTTCTCTTCACTCATCAAATCGTAATATTTTGTATTATAAATTACAGTATAAGCTTTTTTTTTTTTATGTCATTCATATTTATTTATAAAAAAATAAAAGCTTTAAATGCCGGTACTCCTAAAAGCTTGAAGATTAGTTTAACAATAGAAGAAAATATAGACACAACTTTTGCTATGCGCAGGTAATTTAAATAGTCTCCATTAATATTGATGCCTCTCTTCCTTTTGTCTGGTTTTCTGTGCTATGTAACGAAGTCTGGTGATATTGAGAAGATAAATAATGAGTGGCAGGTTTTTGGAGATGACAACCCATCAATAATTTATAAATTTTCTGCATAAAATTATGATTTTCGTCTGACTTGTCATAGTGAGTACCAATTCTAATTTATAGTTCCATTAATTAGGGAAAAATCGTTTATTAGACTTCTACTTTAATATGAATTTATCTTTAGTAAATTTAAAGTAGATACTTTCATAAGGAATTAAATAAATTTGTATTGATATAAGTGTATGTATTCTCTATTAATAACTCCTCAACCATTGAATATAAAAACTTCACTTGGATATTTTGGGATAATATACCTTTTATAAAGGAAAACCTGTATAAGAAAATCTTTGGAGATTTTTTGTGGTGAAAATTGAATTTTAAAAGTGACCATTTTTTTCATTAAAAGCTATTGACTGAAATTCTTGAGGTACTACAATATAGTTTAATCCCTTAAATTTGTGCTTGCTTTTATTTCATAAAATTGTACATATTTTAAGTCTTCGATATATTAAGTTTTTTAGCAAATAAAATTTTGATGCAGTTAAATTAGCTGAATAGAATAATTTTACATACAAGGAGACTTTTTCAATTGTATTGTATTACAGCTTTAAAAACGTGAAGGAAATATGATCACAATGTTTTTAGAAACGTAGACCACAAGTCCCTGTTGTTTATTAAAAAAAGGATATAAAATAAAAAGCTGATTATTTAAAATTTGGTAGGCATGGGATTCTTATTTATTTGTTTATTTATTCTTGAAATGGAATGAAATGGGTTATATTAATTTTTTGTTTTCGTGGACTTTTGTAATAATGAATGTTATTTTGCTGTATAAATAAAAGATGGCGCTGTCGACTACTCTGATCTACAGTGGCTTGAGACCACAGTGCAGCCAACGGACGTCTTCTTTTCTATTGGCTAACGCTTCCTTCGCCATGTTTTTGCCTACTGGAGCACAAGTTTATATAAGCCACAGAAGGAATTTTCACATTTTAACTAAATTTTTTTTACTCATAATTGTTCTACTACCTTTGATTGTATTTAAAGTGAATTATAGAAACACAAAAACATTTTTCTTTCCATTTTACACCCTCAAAAATCACTAAAATATATATAAATTTTTTCTTAAAAACAAGAATTTAAGTTGTTACCAATCCAAAAAAAGACATCTTTTAATGCTTTTTTTTTGCAAAAATTAAATAAAAAAATATGAATCATAAAATAAAAACCTATTTAAGAAAAAGTAAAACAAGCCTTACATTTTGTGAGCAAAGCCTCTAATTTTTTTTTTTTTTTTTTGCAAAAATTAAATAAAAAATATAAGAAATAAAATAAAAATCAATTTAAGAAAAAATTAAACAAGCCTTATATTTTGTGAGCAAAGCCTCTATTTTTTTTTTTTTTTTTGCGAAAATTAAATAAAAAATATGAGACATAAAATAAAAATCAATTTAAGTAAAAAATAAAATAGGCCTTATATTTTGTGAGCAAAGTCTTTATTTTTTATTTTTTTTGTTTGTTTTTGTGTCATTCATATTTCTTTTATTGACACCAGTACAAAATACTATCAGTTCTTATCAGTTATTTGTTATATAAAGACAATAATTAATTAAATATCTCTTTGATATTGTTGAATTTTAATAGAGGAAATGGTGGAAATAAATAAAGGGATATAAAGTCTTAGATAAACGGATTTTAGAAAAAAAAATTAATCATTTACTACAAAATAACCTAATTACATTCCTTATAATATATGTTAACAAAAAACTATAATATCTAACAATATATATACAACAATGAACAAACAATAGATTTATATACATCTATATACGCAACAATAAACAAACAAATAGATTTAATAAATGTAACTTCATGATATTAATCCTCTAAAAATTCTTTACTCAATCATAACGACAATATTTCGAATAATCTGATCAATTAATCTTCATCAGGTCGAGAAAGGAAGAAATAAAACTATTTATTTCCTTGAACATAAAACAAACAAATTCTAAATTACAATTCCAAATTACAATTGATAAAAGTTAAATTTAATATAATATAATTCAAACACTTTTCTAAGATAATTCAATTATTAAAATGATAAATGATAAAAAAATAAGAGGCTTTGTTCACAAAATATAAGGCTTGTTTTATTTTTTTCTTAAATTGATTTTTATTTTATGTCTCATATTTTTAATTTTTGCAAAAAAAAAGGATTAAAAGATATTTTATATATTTTCAGATATTTATTAGTAAATGATTAAATTTTTTTCTGAAATCCGTTTTTTTAGAACTTTATATCACTTTATTTATTTCAACCATTTCCCCTATTAAAATTCAAAAATATCAAAGAGATATTTACTTTATTTTACTGTCTTTATATAGCAATAACTGATAATAACTCATAGGATTTTGTACTGGTGTCAAAAAAAGAAATATAAAAAAAAAAACAAAAAAAGGATTAAAAGATATGTTTTTTTTTTTGGATTGGTAACAACTTAAATTCTTGTTTTTACGAAAAAATATATATATATATTTAAATACAAGTTTAACGTGCGGAACTTAGGTCAACATCACAAATTAGAAACATACACGCACAAGGAAAAATGGAATCACTGATCTGTTTTTTGAAATTTCGATACCGGGAACCCAGAACAGCTGTTTCAGGCTTCCTAGCCTTCTTCAGCTGGATTCGCCCAGTATCTGACAAACCAGCGATTCCAAGAAACACCTAAAGAAAAACAAAAGTCAACAAGAAAATGGCCCTTCATAATAAAAAACAACAATATATAAATTAAGAATAAAAAAGGGCAGAAATTTAATCCCCGCTAAAATCAACTTAGCCTGTGAAGGATTAAATTACAAAAAAGAATACATTTAAATACAAGTTTAACGTGCGGAACTTAGGTCAACATCACAAATTAGAAACATACACGCACAAGGAAAAATGGAATCACTGATCTGTTTTTTGAAATTATATATATATATATATTGAAATACATATATATATTAGTGATTTTTTTTTTTAGGGTGCAAAATGGAAAAAAAAAAATGTTTTTGTGTTTCTGTAATTTTACATTAAATACAAGCAAAGGCAGCAGAACAATTTTGTTCAAAATTGTTTAGTTAAAATGTGAAAATTCCTTCTGTGGGTTATATAAGCTTGTGCTCAGTTGGCAAAAACATGGCGGACGCTGGTGGTTGGCCGCACTGTAGTCTCAAGCCACTGTACTCTGAAACAGTCCCAAGATGAAACAGAACGATTTATGTTGGAATCATGCTTTATTAATTGATCAAAATTCCTAAATAAAGATAGAGCATTGAAAATGAATGAAATCCCTTTTGGTTTTTGTGAAAAGTTTATGGAAAAGAAAAAAAACTATAAAACTAAATTAAAGGCAACGATTAAATACCAGTTGTTAATCAACAATTGTCATTCAATATTATGTTCTTAGTAATAATATTAGGCAATGATTTGAAAATGTATAATTTTGTAATTATTCTGTTTTCATTCGCAGTGTTTATTGACAATAATGTAGCAATTAGGTTAGCATTTAAACATTGTTTCATTCAAATTTCTGTTTTGTGCAATAAGAAGGAAGACATTTCAGTTCTTCCTCTTATTTTTATATGTTTGTATTTATTCCTGAAGAAAACTTTCACTAAGAAGGTTGAAATATCGAAGAAGTTATCAAAAGATGGTTTTTATGTGTGTCTTTATTTAAATTACATCATCAGCTAAATTTTAAGTCATGAATGTTTTTAGCGTATTCACGATATTGCGATTCTAGCAATAGGATGTGAAAACGACTTGAAATAATGAAAACGAAAAGTAGATAATAAAAACAAAAATGTCTCACCTGCTCCATTATTTACTGTTGTTACAGTTATGAAAATGATGGACCATGCAACTAAGCAATGTTCCATACTGGGAACAAAAATACTGTAGAAAAAAAGGAAAGGAATTAATTCTGAAGGCAATGAGGTTTTATTGCATTCATGCAAATTGCATTCATACAAAGAAACAAATAAATATTATTGTACTAAGATTTTTTTTAATATTTTAAATTTATTTCTTTTTTTTTTAGTTTTATAGTAAATAAAAAAAAAAGATTTTTTGTTACAGTGAAAACGGACAAGTCTTATTACAGATATTATGAAGCGTTTGAATAAAAAAATTTAAAAGAAGCTTCAAATATTAAAGCATCTTTTGTTGTGTCGTTGTGATCAACATCTTTTTTATTGTTATATTTTGATGGCAATGTTCTATGATAGATAGCGTAAGTTAAGTTTGCAGTTAACTATGTGTTAAAAGTATCCCACCAGAGGCCTATATGTCTTTGAGGTCGCGGGAACTAAGGTACCCTGCATTGCATGACCAAGGGGACTAACTTTAGGTCAGGTGGTCAATCCGATGTATTACCTGGCCTTTAACCTTTGGGAAACAAAACCAGGTCCCCACTTTATAGAGGGCTGTATGAACCCTAGAAGTTATCTGGAGAAGTAAACATTTAACTATAAGAAACGTTTAATCCATTTTTATAAACCACTTCATGAAAAAAAAAAAAAAATTATATTATTTTTTCCCATGAAGGAATTAACACAAATAGCGTAATATTGGTAAAAATAAATTTTCACCTTTTACTTACAGTTTTTCAGTTATCTTTTTTCTTTCTCCTCGTCTAGGCTGCAAATGGATTAGAATCGATGTAGTTCCGTTAAGTTTATAGTGGAATTCAACTATAAAAGTTTCATATTTTGCAATCTTTGCATTTTCGTAGATATGATTTGTTATTGCACTGTTTTTGTTTTCTATTTCACTGAAAGAATGCTAATAATTCGAATTTTTTTTATTAACTATTATAAAATAAATGTTGATTTAAAAAAAGTCAAATAATATATAAATTCAGACATTGGTATCCTTAGGTTTAAACAATTTCTGTTTATTTTTTACTATTTCTTATTACAGTGGAAAAAACATCTTTCTTTACCTTTTCTTTTTCTGCTCTTCTACGTGGATTCACCAACGATCAAGTTCCGTTCAATTTACGATGGAATTCAAGTATAAAATTCCCGTATTTCCTAAGCCTCGGTTTTAGTAAATATATTTATTATTGTAATAGCCTTTCACTGAAAGAAAACTAGTAAAAGTTCTAAAATTCTTTTTGATCGCTATGAAAAAGGGGGGCGGGGGGTTAATATAAAATTCAAATAAGGTATAACTAAGATATGCCCCTTCTCTTGACGAAGTATCATAGTTCGAAATCTTTTTTATTAAAATTTTTTCCAATTATAAAGAAAGATATCTATAAAGTCACGCGAAATTGTTGATATTTTGATTTAAATTTGCGACAGAAGTTGTCTCGTATTGGCGCAATATTAATCGCTGTTTTGCTAACTCTATTGCTACGTAAAAGACACTTTTTATTGTAAAGCAATTATTTTGTTTTTAATTTTTAATTATTTTTAACTTTACTATAAAATAAAGGAAGTGATCAGTTTTAGTTTTTCATTCATTATTATAAAAGTAAATAAGCTAAAAAACGAATTGTAGAAAAAATTATATAATATTTGGTTTGGCTGATTTTCTTCATTAATCGATAGGTAGCTGTTGGTACTAAAAAGAGAGACAGGGACGAGATGTATACAATTTTTTTTTCCTACAGCTTTTTCCTACTACCGCGTGGGGTCGCTGATGAGCAAGGCGCACTTGCTCAAATTTCGGATGTGGCTAGAGGTTTTACGGTCGGATGCCCTTTCTGTCACCAACCTATAGCAGAGGGTAATCCAAAGATGCCATAGACGGCGAAAGAAGCAAAAGACGAAGGAATTGACAACAAAGGAAAGAAAGCAAACATCATTGTCCAAGACGGGATTCTAACTCAGGTCTCGCCACAACTCCAATTCCGACTCCATAATTTCTTTTGCAAATTTCTTCTTGTTATCTTCGTGTCATTAAGCATTTTATTTTGGATTCATCTTGGGTGAATGGAATTCCAAAGTATAGGAATATCCTTCTCATTCGCGTAGCAAAGATTTTCAAATGTTACCAACTGTAGTCATTGTCTTTTACTGAATATTCCCAATCTTGTTTTATAATTTTTATAGTAACCCTAAGCTGAGAACCAATGATCGTCTAGTATGACCTTCATCTTCCTGTACCTTCTGATTTCACAGAAAAAGTTTTGCAGATATTTAGCTGGAAAGCATCGTAGACTAACATACTAGTACATCTTCAATTGAAGATCTGTGTTCTTGAAAAATATCTGTTAAACTATCGAGAATATTTTTCCAAAACAGCGCTACAATGTATTATGTTGAATTATAAAATTTTAACAATAAACATATTATCGTTTTCATGGTGAACGCTTTTCTGAACAATTGTGACTGCCATTTTACGGCTTAAAATGTTTGGTTTTGAATGTAAATTTCAATTCAAGAGATTGCCGGGAAAAATCTTTAAAAAAAAGCGAAAGCACTCAAAATGTTATAAACTAACTCGGAATAACATATAGGAAATAAACACAGTTGGAATGATTCTGATAATTTATCTCAATAAATTATCACACATTTGTATAAAGACTAGCATGTTAGCCTCTGAATATGGAAGCCGTGTTCAAATCCCATATGTATTTTTATGTTACCAAAGCATCTAACCGAAGAGAAACCTTATAGATATTCCGAAAAGCAAAGTTTAAAGTGATACTAGACCTTAGCATATTGACAGATAAACCTACAGTAAGAGTTTATGACGTTTTAGCAAAATGAAGTATTATTTGAAAGTAGAAATCCAACACTTTATGTGTAAAATGGTTGAAGAGAGAATGTTAACTTCTGTTAACATCGACAGTAGTATATTGAAAAAGACTTCTATTACAAATCTAGAAGCTGCTAATACATAGGCCCAGATCTTCTATCAAACCTTTCCTCACTTAAAAAACATATGCAGTGCAACTTCACACACAAAACATTTTTGAATGAAAGTTGATAAGAACATGAGGAATTACAGGACTAAATGGTAAAAATTCAAAAAATCCAAAATATAACAAAATTTTACCAATCAAACTGAAGAAAATAACACGAAATTTTAGATTACAATGAAAAGGAAGATACCAAAAAAAGAGCTTCTCCTATAAAAAAAAACAGGGAGATGCTAGTATTCCATAACTAAGGCGGTGAGTGTGTGCTGAAATGATTAGCCCGTCAAGCACTCTCCAGAACTCAACTTTCAACCAGAAAATCTCGGAGAACTGGCCAAGAATAACAAAAAAAACCGGAACATTTTAGATCCTAAGAACTGTGAAAGAGAGGAGTTTCTGCAGTCATTTGGACTGCAAAAATGTTTCCCGGAACTCCAAGATTACCGCCAATTTGACTCAGCTGGAATCGTCTGTTTTAAAATTCCTTTCGAAGTCTTCCTCTCTGAACGTTATGACTAAAAGTAATTTTACAATCTTACAATGGTGTAGTAATAAAATGTGGTGTACTGTACAAAAAAATAATTATGTTTGTTTTTAGTACAGATATTGTTTTTTTCACTTAAGATTAAATTATGCTTTTTTTTTGCATGGTATTTTTTTTTTAATTCTAACATTTTTTCAATAAATATTTTTTTTTTAATTTACTTGGGAGTTTCAGTTTCCTATTATCAACATCATTAGCCACAAGATCCTGATAAACATATGTGTCCACTGCTTCTCTACGTATCTGAGTATAAACAGAGAGAACTCTTCCTATCAAATAGACCTAGTACAAATCAGGTAAAACAGAAATGCCTAAACATTAAAAAAAGTGTACATATTAGACATCGGAAGCGCAGTGGTGCCTCAAGGAATAAATTACACAAAGAAAAACTCACTAATGGAAAAAACGAGTGAGAAAATTCATGTGCTACAACGAGCGGCCTCAATGAATTTTTTTAAAGTATATGATTTCAAACTGCGTATTTGAAACGTTAAAAAACAACAATGGATGAGACCAAGTTATTCACATATGACATCCTGGAGCAGCTGTTTCACGCTCGTTGGCGCTCGTTATATACAGTGACTTCTCCTGGCTGATGATCGCCAACGAGCGTGAAACAGCTGTTCCAGGATGTCACTGGTAAATAACTTGGTCTCATCCATTGTTGTTTTTTAAAAGTTTACATATAATTGAAACTTTCTTTCAAACGTAATTTTTTGGCTAACATTTCCAATAATGCATTGGTTTATTGTTACGTGTTATTCATTGTTATCTGAATTTAATAGCAAAAAATACTAAACATCAATTTCATTGTTGGTCATCTTACGTGGCCTCAAGAAACTTAACACTAACTATAATCTCTCAGTACAACTCAAGGCAAGTGTCTTGAATGTCAAACCAATCTAATATATAAACTAATGAAACTAATATACTAACCTACCTGCTAAAAAACACTGCACTCTTAAGAAAATACACCTGGAGTTACCAAATGCAAGAATCAAACCAGAGATCGGACTAACGACCAGTGTCTCGTAAAAATATAGTTTAACTTCTGTCGTTGGAGCAATCAGCAAAGGGAAAAGGAAATCTCCTTCGCAGTCTTCCATGCATAGATAGGACCGCCAAATAATTAAAAAAACCAGGCATTGCTAATAGCATCTGGTGACATTCATCCTTTAGAAGGATGGACATAACACCTTACATTGAAGAAAGGTTTCTTCAGCAACTGCGCTGTCAAAACTGCATTTTCAAATAGCAGCAAGAAGAGATTTTTATAACTCATCACTCATGGACTTGTCAGGAGACTTGTATAGTCTCTAGGTACAGCATCCTGGCTGTCCCTAGGCGAAAATTTATTGTAAAATCCGTAATTATAATAAAATTACTTATAAGCTAATGAAGATATTAAATTTGTTTTTTTATTAAGATGTAAATATATAAACTCAAGAAGAGAAGAAAGACAAGCTATTTAATTCACTCTAAATCCATCTATACTGTTCATTCATTCCACTCTTAAGTTTTCTTGTTTATTTTTCATTTCTTTCTATTGAAAGGAAAACCATTCATTATCATTTATAGCAGAAAGTATTGAAGAAACTTTCTATTTAATTAGAGTAATCAATTTACATTTGATAAATAAAAAAATAGGATTGTGAAGGTTGGAATAGGTGCCCGTGAAGGAATTATTAAGGTCCCCATAAGTCCAGTTCTTTACCTCCTCGTGGTGGCGGACGGGCAACGTGATAAAGAGGTAGCCTGTGGGTTTCCCCGGGATCAACTCTGTAAGCGGCTAAATTTGAACTGGCGAAGAGGTCGGCGGAAGAATCTTCAAGATCAACGGTGACACTCTTCGATGCTGCGTCTGTACTCCAGTGGAGCGGCAGCAAAAGGCGTCTGTTCTTCAGGTTAGAAGCGGCCTAATTTGAACCTGGCAGAAGGTTAAAAATGCATCTCCCAACCCGTTTGGTCAGCGTGGGAGATTAGACCGTATTTCCCCCCAAATGAAGAGAAAAAACAAGAAAGGCCACAACAGCCAAGGCCGAAATGGGCACTCACTTCTACCGATAACGACCACTTCTCAATTAAATGACATTTCTAGCTTAAATCCATCTGGAAGGCCAGAAATTGATGATAAATTGCGAAAACCTCTACTTAGATCAAAAACTAAACTTTACGTTTGCACCTACAATGTTAGAACCCTACTGGGAGAAGACAGACTAGAAGAATTTGAAAATGCTCTCAAATCTCTTACTTGGGATATTATAGGACTGTCAGAAGTGAGAAAGGAAGGAAACAACATAATAGAAACAAAAGACTATATACTACATACATTTGGAGAAAAAGGTGGACAAGGAGGAGTTGGAATAATGATTAAGAAAAAATTGAAATATATGATTAAAGACTTTACACCAATATCTTCTAGAATTATATCAGTGACTTTAAGAATAAATAAATCACAAACTATGAAGATTTATCAAGTCTATGCTCCAACTCCAGTTACCCTGATGAAGTAGTTGATGAGTTCTATGAAGAATTAGAAAATAGTATAAGACTACAGTCAAACTCATATACTTGGACCTTAATTATAGGTGATTTCAATAGTAAAATAGGCAAACAAGATAATGGAGAAATAATAGTTGGAAAATTTGGAATAGGAAATAGAAATGAAAGAGGACATAAATTAGCAGGATTCGCTGAAAGTTACAGGTTCTTTATAGCAAACAATTTTTTTAAGAAAAAAGAAATTCGAACATGGACTTGGAAATCACCTGATGGAAAAACTCAAAATGAAATAGACTTCATTCTCAGTAGCCAATTAGAAATAATTAAAGATGTCTCAGTAATAAATAAATTTGATTTTGACAGTGATCACAGGATGTTACGAGCAAAAATAGAAGTAGTAACAGGAACAAGAAGAAAATTCATAAGAAAGAAATTCAACTTAAATGGGGAGACATTACATATGCATGGGGAAACTTTCAAATTGAATCTATCTAGAGAATTAAACCTACTCGCAGACAAAGCATATACATCGACAACTGAAAAATGGAAAATATTTACTCAGCAGTTGAAAAAACAAATAAAGAAATGTCTTTAAAAATACTAAAAACAATTCCAGCAAGCTAAGCCAAAATACAAAAGACCTAAAAAAGAAGAGAGAAGAAATGAGAAAAAGAAGACATCTTGGAACGAGAGAAAATATAGAATTTGTAGAAACAAGAAAATTGGTAAGAAAGGAGATAAGAAATGATATCAGGTCTTTCAACTCAAATAAAATAAAAGAAGTTATTGAAAACAATAAATCTTTAAAAGTAACTAGGAAGAAACTTAATAGAAGACAAAATTGGATGCCTTGTCTAAAAAACACAAAAGGTGAGATAATATATGATAGAAAGGGAATTATGAACATTTGCGAAAATTTCTATTCAAATATATACCAAGACATACAAATTGAACGAACAAATGAAAAGTGCAATGAGGAAATCCCAAAAATACTGCTTGATGAAGTAATAGACACCATTTCAGAAATGAAAAATAAGAAGAGTCCTGGTCAGGATGGAATATTAGCGGAGCATTTAAAAGAAGGTGGAGAAATACTGTGGAAATCCCTAACGGACTTGTTTAATGAAGTAATAGAAAAAGAAGAGATTCCAGAGCAATCGAATAATGCTGTTATTGTTCTCATCCATAAAAAAGGGAATCGAGATGATATAGATAGCTACAGACCCATTAGCCTCCTATCTCAAGTTTATAAACTATTCACAAGAATACTCCTAAAAAGACTAACATTGAAACTAGACGAAGCACAGCCAGTTGAACAAGCAGGTTTTAGATCAAAATTTTCCACCATCGATCATCTTCAATTAATCACAATTAATCAGCTGATAGAAAAATCAAATGAATATCAGAATGATGTTCATTTAGTATTCGTAGACTACACAAAGGCATTTGATTCAATACATCACAATGAGATGAACCAAGCAATAATAAAACAAACACTTGAAGGAAAATACGCCAGAATAATTGATAAAATCTATGAAAAAGCAACAGCTTCAATAAAGTTGGAAAATCTAGGTTAACCATTTAATATACAAAGAGGAGTTCGACAAGGAGACCCACTTTCTCCAAAACTATTCAACGCTGTACTAGAAGAAGTATTTAAAAATCTAAAACGGGAAGAAAGGAGACTAAACATAAATGGCAGATTTTTAAATCATTTAAGATTTGCAGATGATATTGTCCTTATTGCAAAATCGAACCAAGAAATGCAAACCATGATAAATGAGCTATGGTGGGAAAGTTCTAAGGTTGGACTTAAAATAAACTTTGATAAAACAAAATATATGGAAAAGAATAATAAAGGAGAAAAAATATATTTAGGAAGCAAAGAAATTGAAAATGTAGATGAATACATCTACCTTGGACAGATTGTAAGCTTCAAGGATAGACAAGATCGAGAAATCAATAGAAGAATTGTTCAAGGTAACAGAGCCTTTTGGACACTTAAGGAATACCTTACAGGTGATCTCCCAATATGTCTGAAAAGAAAAATATTTGACATATGTATTACCCCTGTATTCACATATGGCAGTGAAACTTGGAACATCACAGAAAGACAATGCGAGAAATTAAGAGTGTTACAAAGGTAACTTGAAAGGAGAATGCTAAATATAACTATAAAGGACAAAATAAGAAATGAAACTATAAAGGACAAAATAAGAAATGAAACTATAAGGAAACAAACAGGAATCAAAGACTTTATAGAAGTAATAAAAAATTCTAAATGCAGATGGGCAGGACATTTGGGAAGAATGAATGATGAAAGATGGACTCCATTACTAACGGAATGGCAGCCAAGAAATGGAAAGAGAAAAAGAGGACGACAAAAAAAGAGATGGAGAGATGACCTACAGAAATTCAGGGGTGCAAGATGGTGGACGGAGACAAAAGATAGAAAAAGGTGGCGGAAATTGGGGGAGGCCTATGTCCTGCAGTGGACTGAACCAGGCTAAGAAGAAGAAGAAGAAGAAGAAAAAGAAGGAATTATTTAAAAATACTAGATCTCTCTTCAATAATTCTATGTATCGGAGGTAAAAGACACTATCTCCATTTTACGAAATTAAGGTTTTAACAGCGTCCCATACAATTTTATTTTTTCAGATGTCCTAAGCCTAAAAATAACAGATTTAGCCAATTGGAAAGGCCGTATGTAACAATATGCTTGCGAGATACAGAGCACTATTATTAAAGATTATAAAAATCTAAAATATATATGTTAGATATGTGTAAATTGTACGTACTGTGCCATAAAAAAAGTTTACAAAGAGTGTCAATCAAAGTCCAAAATTTAAGATAACGTTTTGTAAAAGAATCATTTAACTGGTTCTCCTGAAAAATATAACATTTGTGACATAGTGCCTTTTACCTCCGATAAACAGAATTGTTAACTAATGGAACTTATTACTTCTACAACATGGGGGGGGGGGTATTATTTTTATGATTTTTATTAAAACAAAATAATTCTGGAAAAATTGAAACATTATATCAGTATCAGATACATTATCTCTATCATGAAAGCGATCAAAAAACACAGCATTTCTTTTCAAATGCATATTTTAATACCTTTTACTCGAATACTGATTAGATAAATCAAGGAATTATATTTCGTTTATCCAAAAAAATACTAGTAAATTATCAGAAGATTTTTTTTTTTTTTTACAAATGCCCGGGCTCGTAGCTTGATCAGCTTTCTTTAGGCAACTAGGAGTGAGATATAATGGTTTTAACCGACGAATCGTTGCCCAGGGTACGCCAAGGGAGGCAGCATCAAATGATACCCACTGGAACGGACAGAAGAAGAAACAGAAGAAGAAAGAAACATCCATGCCACGACCGGGATTCGAACCCGGGTACCTGCACACTGGCCGCAACGGTAGACCGCCGTCTAGACCGCACGGCCACGCCGGCACGGCTTTATCAAAAGATATTAATTATAACATTGTTTCTGAAAAGCTATACTGGAAGGAACTTTGAGAATTTTCACTACAGAACTATTAGTTAAATTAGCTCTGATTTCACTCCTACAGTTTGGATCTTTAATTTTGAGTTAATGTAGTCAATATCTTGGTCTGATAGAAGTGTTTTCATTTTAATACCCATATAGCGGAGATTGCTTATTAGGAATACCCGTTTTGTTTTTTCAGCAACCCATTTGGGAACTATTGTGATAGCGAGGAAAATGGATAGCTATTGCGTTTGTCCTGTGTGTCCATCCCTAACAACTCCCGATCGGAAGGTCGGATCGACAAACGGATTTCACCATCTTGTTCGGAGGCCCAAAAACTGTATGAATGGGGTCAACGCCCCCCCCCCCCACCAACACTTCCAACTATTCGTCATTAGAATAATTACTCTATCACGATATTCTTTGAATTCAAAACTGAGATATAACCAATGAAAAGTATGATTATCCATGGAATCTATCCCATAAATTGAAAGTTTTAACATCAAAGTTAAGTCACTATTTATAGGTAAAAGTAAAAACAGTTGAAATACCAAACCTCTACCACCCTGAATTTCAATGTTTTGATTTCCATAATTACAACATCCAGCGTAGATGTTTTGACTTATGCCTCGACGCCTTCCTGTGGATTTCAAAATAAAATAAGAATTAGATATATTATTATTTCCCAACATGCGCATGTTAAAGCAAAACCAATTCATGCTTTGAGGTTGTCAACGACGGGAATCGAGAACAGATTTTTCATCATTATTATGAATCATTAAGCGAGCTTTACCTCATGATGACAAGCTCGAAAAGCATGAAAAGGTTATGGAACCCGCAGACCCTACCGGAAGTGGGCTTCAGAAACAACAAGCAACAAAAGAAAATAACCTATAGTGGTACAGGATTGGAAAATCAACTCTCAAACATTTTCTTTTGATGCTTGTTTCTTGTTGGATCCCCAACTTCCTGGAGCGGTTGTGGGTTCCATAACGCTGGTCAACATGATTTTTTTTCACAAGAAAACTAAATAGTGATTCTAGTGTAGTTTTGTATACTGATTTCAAATATGTAATCAGAATTTTTTCATCGGGCATATTTTTTTGGTGAGGGTCATTTTTGTATAATATACTTCTGTATATTAGATGTTTTTTATTACAATTCTTGAAATTATAGAAGTGGTAATTTTATTAAAATTTTAATTCCATTTTTACGTGTGTTTAAAAAAGCTTGTCAAAAATAAAATAAAAAGAGAACACACAAACACCGAATAGAGTAAAATTACAAGGCGTGGAGTCTTTCGAATCCCATGGGATTCATCTTCGGCACAATGATTTCTTGAAAGGTTCCACTTAAATATAAAATTTAACCAATGAAATAATTTAACATAAAAAAGGCAATTGGTAGTATTTCAACCAATCCTGTCA
>JAFIDM010008419.1:50470120-50496668 GCA_023159025.1 Thereuonema tuberculata | reverse complement strand
ATGACAAAGTTAGAAGCATGATTTGGTTTTTCTTATAACGGTGCATAATGGAAAATTTCCCTTATTATATACATATATTATAGAAACATTGGTTTTTCCTGCCCAGTACTTCTCCGAAATTATAAGACACAGAAATGCACAGGTGTGGTGGGTATGGAACGCACCGAAGTGCGAGCTTCGTTATCGAAGCATCCGTGTTCCAAGAAGCGCTAATGTTCCCAAGATGGCGAACCCCTAGCAGACTCCCTAGAATTTCAAGGGAAATATACTGAGGTGGTTTCCCGTTGCTACCTGAGGACGCCATTAAGAAATGACGTCAGACCGAAGAGAAAGTGAAGAAGACGAACACAGGAAAGGAAATTGAAACAGCCAAGCCGCGGCCGGGAATCGAACCCCGTTGCCGACATATTGACCTCCAATTGACAATTGAGCCGCACAGGGTCTACGAAAGCTTTTGTATGTATTTTTAGATTTTAATATATATTTTTAAACGTAATTTTGCGTTTTGGTGATTTTCATTTAATCTAAGAAATACACCTAAGGTGTCAAATGTCAGATCTATTATTGAGTTTGCCTACATTTCATTTTCCAGCGACATGGGTGAACCGTAAGTCACGTGAGGTAAGTTCAAAGGCTAAACTGCTAATTTTTGGTCGACTTCCCTGCCCTACACTCTTACCACACACGTACACACGACAGTCACATGACGTTTGATCCCGAATCATTTTATCATTCAACAGGAAAGCCACTACAAATTGTGCGGGTTACTATATATATATATAAAAGAAAACATTTTTTTTTTGTCCGCTAAGCCTCCTAAGCCATAAGACACGGAAATATAAATAAGGTATCAAATGTTAGATATTATATTGAAGATGGCTTGATTTTAGTTTTATCAACGAGGGTCAACTGGAAGTCACGTGACTTAAGGTCAACGTTTAAACCGTTCATTTTAAAGATAAATTTGTAAAGACAAGTTGTTCATCTGATTGAGATGAATGTTTTAGAAGCAGTCCTGTCGCGATCGAAGGTCGTGTGACTGACAAAAAGGCCTCAAAAGGCTTAAAATTCGCAGTTCATACACATATTTACTGTTCAGAGTTTCGAACTAACTGCAGATATGTGGCTAAGTTTTCGTCAGTACCCCATTACAGCAAATAAACAGTTGGAATAGCAGAATCATAACTCTTTTTAATCTCTTTTTAACATTTCTATACGAACAGTTATCAAACCTAACAACTCCTTTCTCTTTTCTATATTTCACGTTTTCATTTACACTGTTTTGGTGTTGTATTGGGTGAGTGCAAAAGTTCTACCCGTTTTTGGATATGAAAATTTGCAATGGAATTGCCCTCACACATGACATTGTAATGACGCAAATCGTCTGCCAATCAAACGTGTGGATGCCTCACATATAAATGCATCGTGTCTCACATAGTTAATCATCTCAAAAAAAAATATCAGAGGGTGAAACATGGAACGCGAGAAGGAGCATATAAGACATTGTTTGTTATACGAGTTCGATAAAAAGAGTATCGCAGCCGCAGCATGTCGCAATGTTTGTCAAGTTTATGGGGAGGATGCAATAGACGAAAGCACATGTCGTCGATGGTTTCGTAAATTTAGGGAAGGAGACAGAGGCTGCCAAAATCAGGCTAGGAGTGGACGGCCATCACACTTTGGAGACGACGATATTGACCAAGCCTTAAGGAATAGCCCGAACCCAACCATGCAAGAATTAGCGGATACCTTCAACGTACAATGGACAACGGTCGAGAGACGGCTAGTTTAGTTGGGTTTTAAGAGAAAGTTGGATCGTTGGGTTCCACATAACCTGACAGCTAAGCAACGGGATGACCGAATCGCCACCTGTGTTTCCTTGCTTTCCCGGTACAAAAATGACCCATTCTTGACACGAATTGTGATAGGAGATGAGAAGTGGGTTATGTACCGTACCGTAAAGCGTCGTAGGACTGTGTGCCGCCCTTCTGATTCGCCTGCATCGACTTCGAAAGCTGAACTTCATCCCAAGAAGGTGCTATTGATTGTGTGGTTTGATGTGCAGGGAATAATTCACTGGGAGGTCCTGCCACTCAACCAAACCATCAATGCTGCCTTCTACTGTCTACAGTTAGACAGGCTGCATTCAAATTTGGTAGCAAAGCGGCCAGGTCTCATCAATCGTCGCGGTGTTATCCTTCATCACGATAACGCCAGGCCACATGGTGCTGTCATCACTCGCCAAAAGTTACTGGACTTTGGTTGGGAGGTTTTACCCCACCCTCCCTATTCTCCTGACTTGGCACCAACTGACTATCACCTATTTCGTGCGTTGAACAATTCCTTCAGTCAGAAAATCTTTGATGATCTTGATGCTGTGAAAACTGCCATCCAAGACTTTTTGACTCGAAACCACCGGAATTTTACCGCCGTGGGATTCATCTCCTACCAGAAAGATGGCAAGAGGTCCTAGATAGCAATGGGGATTACGCACAATAATAGGTACTGTTCATTTTGCGTTTATTTGCTCTTCTTTATGGGTAATAAAAACTGGTATAACTTTTGCACTCACCCAATAAATATCTTCCTAAATATTGATAACTATTTGCAATTAAAGTTTCTTCATTATCCCAGTGCCATTTTTCATTTTTCTCTCTTTTTCCACCTCTCTTAAAATAATAATTTTTGTTTTCTTTAAATTTATTGTTAGTTTATTAACTTTCGTGAATTCCTTAAGTATCTTAATCATCTTATCTAATTCTACTTTTTCTTATAATTTCTTTCTTTTCCTGTCTTAATTCCTATCCTTCTCTTAATTTTAGTTCTAGATTATTAATCAAAATTATAAATAAAATGGGACCTAGACCACATCCACATCTTGCACCTTTATTAAATTTAATTTTTTCTGTTTCTTTTCCGATTATAACTATAGTTTCTTCATAAATATTTCTAATTATTCTTCAAACTTTATCATTTATTCCTATTTCTTCTAAACATTTTAATAATATCGCCCTATCTAAGGTATCAAACGCCGCTATAAAGTCTACAAATAATGCAGATCTTTTTTTTTCTTTTTTCCATTAATCTTGTATTATTACAGATATTTAGAACAACATATTGACTATTGTTGAATAACCTTTCCTGCTTGATTTTCGACAATCAAAGTTTTTCTTCTAACCATCTTTCTCTTCTTCCTCTAAAAATTCCTCCAAAGATCTTAAAAAATATATTTAAATATATATTTAATTTTCATTCCTCTATAATTTTTAGGGTCGCTTTTATTTCCCGTTTTATAAATAGGGATAATTTTTCCACATCTCCAATATTCTGGCATTTTTTCGGTCTTCTAAATCCAATTCATCCATCATAAAAATACTGTAAACCCTTCTGTAGGCAGTTTCTTAATATAATCATTTTTTATTCCATTAGTGCCAGTGTTGTAAATGTTTTATCGTAGTGTTATTTGTATAGGCCATATTTTTTGCAAATTCTGTCAGTGAAATTATTGGTACAGATAGATAGAACCAGTCAAATGGCACATATTCAAGCATATTTTCGCTTCAACTTTATAGTATAGATAATTGAGGGTGTTTTAATAAATTTCTTAGTAGAATTTTTGATTTAAAAAAAAAGGGTTTAAGTGAAATGTAATACGGCGCCACAGATTATCTGACCCCCCCCCCCTCCCTCGTTTGGCCACGCTGAGCACAGCCACCCCTCCCATGTCTATGTAGTTTATGGATAGCCCGTATCTTCAGCAAATGATTACTGTATAGATCACTATATACTGTATAGATCACTGCTTTGGAAAAATAAAAGATTCCATCGTAACAGGTTATGTAATTGATAACAATATCTCAGATCATAATATGATACTTATCAAATTATCAAATATCAAAATTAACTTTCCCACCAACAACGAAAGAAAAATTAAGCAGAAATTAATTATGCCTCTATCTGACGTTGCCTACTTCAATTCACAAATAAGTAAGTTGTTGGAAAAACAACATACCTCACACTATCATGATGTAAACAAAACTCTCAAACATTTTTATAAAATTCGCTACAAATCCTGCATGAACACAATACAAAATATCAATACAAATGATAGTGATTTCGCTAATGCTAAGAAAAATCAGAACCAAAAATTTAAACAAATATGGATGACAGATGAGATTTATAAACTCATTAAAGAAAAAGATCAGCTATATAAAAAACATAAAAACAATAAAACGAACATTGCATACGCCCTTGAATACAAAAAGGTCAGGAATTTGACAATGAACTTAATAAAAAAAAACAAAGAAAAATATTACTCTGATCAGCTTGAAAAAAACTACAACAATAACAAAGAATACTGGAAAATAATAAACGATACAATAAATACAAGCAAAAAAGAAAACACAGACAATAATTTATCTTATATCATAAATAAGCAAGGCACAGACAAAACACTAGAAGATTTTGGAGTACATTTTGGCAATATTGGCAACATAAAAGAATGCAAATGTAACAGCAATTTTCTAAATTATAACCTCAACACACCTTCAGGCTCTATAGTATTAAATGAAATGTCTCCATATGATGTGAATAGAATTTTGATCAATATGAAATCAAGTAAATCAGTAGGACTGGACAAAATACCTATAAAGGAAATCAAAGAACACATCGAGTCGTATACAGAAATCATTTGCGAAATCTCAAAACAAATCATAAAAACATGTAAGTTCCCAGAAAAATGGAAATGGGCAAAAATCATCCCCATTTACAAAAGTGGGAAAAAAACTTCGATAATCAACTACCGTCCTATATCAGTCTTACCTAACATCTCCAAAATCTTCGAATCACACATAACAAACACCATATACAATTTCATAGAAAAAAATAAAACCATAAACACTAACCAGTACGCCTATCAAAAAAATTCCAGTACCACAAACTTATTAGACGACTTCAACGAGTACATAAACACTAATTTAAACAAAAGCAAAATATTATCCATTGTATTTATAGACTTTAAAAAAGCCTTTGACTGCTTAAATCATGCCATACTGATAAAAGAATTAGAAAAACATGGCATTCGAGGTAGCGCACAAAAATTGATAAGTAACTATTTAAAAAATAGAAAATTCAAGGTATCCATTAAGAACAACCTAAGTAAGTTCTACAAATTAAAAACAGGAATCCCTCAAGGATCTAATCTTGGTCCGTTATTATTCTTAATTTATACGAATACAATATTCACGACACTCAAACACTCCAAAGCGTTTGCCTACGCAGACGACTTCATAATAATAAATGCTTCCGATGAAATGGAGACTATTCATCAAAGAACGCAGTACGACTTGGATCAAATTGTCAAGTGGACCCATGACTACAAAATGGAAATAAACCAAGCAAAAACAAAATTCATGGTAATCAAAACTAAAAACAAAAACATAAGCACCATACCAAGCTTAAAAATACACACATTTGAGTGTCTACACAAAGACAATGAACAAACCGTTAATTGTAGCTGTGAAGTATTGGAAAACATAAACAATTACAAATATCTTGGTATTCACATTGACAATAAATTTACATGGCATATTCACATAATCTCAATACTCAAAAAACTCAACACTTACACTTACATTTTCAACAAAATCAAAAATTCTTTTCCTTTAAAAGCAAAAATCTTAATTTATAAAGCTTTTGTTGACTCAACAATAAACTACGGCATAATTAACTGGATACATGCTAACAAGAACGAAATAGACTTAATAGACAAATCAATAGATAATATATTAAATCTAATCTTCCCTAATTTCAAGCAAATGTCACGCTCTGGAAAACTTGATATCCTAAAAAAGTACAAAGTATTATATCCACGACAAAAAATAATATACACAATTACACTAAAGAACTATTTTACTCTTCTAAATAACACCGAATGCACAACGCACTATCCAACCAGAAACAACTTCTATAATAAACCAAAATTTGAACAACCCCGAAATAACTACGGATTAAGATTAAAAAGTAAAACAATAGTAAACATATTTAATCAATTTGACAAAAATCTAACCAACCTAACAAATTTTAAAGACTTAAAAAGAAAACTCTTTAATTACATCACAGAAAACAAGATAAAATGGCTCAAATAAGTACATATCTTTAAAATCCAAACTCCAGAAAATATCTCGCTTTTGTACAGAACTTCTCTAGAACTTCCTTAAAAGCACCTACCTAACCAACTATAGCATTGGTTATAAAAAAACAAAAACAAACAAAAAAAAAACAAACAGGAAGTTGTAGCGAGTAGTAATACTTAAATACTTATCCTCGTATTCTTGAACTTTTATGATATTAATGTATATCCGTACCATACGTAACTATTTTAAATTTACATTTAAATACATATCCTCTTATTCTTAACTTTTATAATATTAATGTATATCTGTAATATATGTAAATATTTCAATTACATTTAAATATATATCCTCTTATTCTTAAACTTTCATAATTTTAATGTATATCTGTAATATATATAAGTCTGAACATGCACATATGTGTATTTACGCTCCTGTGTGTGTATATTATACATATACACAGAGACATATACACATGTCTGCATCTTCATATTAGAGTGAATGTTCCTAAATATTTTGCATTTTATTGATTGTACTTTGTAGATATGTAGATTATATGTACATTGCATCATATTATCAACCATAAATTAATCAGATTGTAACTATTAAACTCCAGAACCTACTGACAGGGAAATTTCCCTAGTAGGACTGTAAAAACTCAAATTATATAAATAAATAAAAAAAAATAAATAAATAAATGTCTACGGTTTTCAGCTATAAATTACTGGTTAAAGTGCACATTACCGTATCCCTGATTTTAGAGTATTTTTCCGAATTGTGAGAACATGGCTGCCTTGGGACTTTAAGAAGCCATTAGAATGAGTTTTGCAGGCAAACTTATTTAAAAAATCGCACGATCTTTTACTAGAAAAACTAACTCTCTTCTGGCTAACTGCGATCTTGAGATAACAGTAATTCAGCCGGTAGCGACACGCGGCAGGAGGCTTCGACTCCTGACAGCTCGTATCACTGTTAGCCTATTAACAGTCGTCTGCGGCACGAGTCAGCCTAAACTTGGGCCGATACGAAACCTCCGATGGTTAATTCATCGTTAATTCACCAACGGTGTCATCTCTGCATACAGCGATGTATTGTAAACTACACATTTGTTTCCTGGTTGCGATTCTATTTAGCACTGATTAAAAGAAGGGAGTAGTAAAGAGGATCATCAGAAAATTCTTAGCTATTCTTATCTAGTCGATGTTTGCTCTAGCCTTCGAAGGGATTCCAATAACCTAAATAGATGGCAACTTCTTAAACATATCGTTAAACATATAAAATAGCATTACTTAGCAGTGATTAAAAAAAAACATTGTTTATCGCTGTTATCGAAATATCAGCAATTTGGTAACATCGTAGTGACTGAGAGATACGTAAGATCTGTGGTTGACGATGTTATCAAACAGAAAAAAAAAAACCCAAATAAATGAATAAATAATTCTTACCTTTTCTAAATTGTATATGATTTGTAGAGTCTACAGAAGATTGATCCAACTCTGCAGGAGAAAGGGCAATTATATAATGGATATCAATTTCCTTCGATTAATTCTAATTTATAATTACAATAATATCCATTTCTTAAAGAGATTGACTAAATCATTTTGTAACAAATTGATTTGTATAAGTTTTTATTGTTATTGTAACTTAGTTACAATATATAATACATACTATAAATTAGTAGTATATTATTATTATTATTATTATTATTATTATTATTATTATTATTATTAGAATCCGCTGACATAGGTCACCACTGTGACCCCTTGGGCAGCTTAACACGTTCAGTTCAGTTCACTGATAATCACACAGTCCATTTCAACACACCCGACATCCTCAAAAATCTGGGTACAGTGGAGAGCTTCAGCTCTCTTATATTGGCATGGTTTGGGAATGCTTCCCCAAAACATTAGTAGTATAAGTAGTATAAATTAGTAGTAGTAGTAGTAGTATAATATATACTAATAATGCTAAAAACCAATACTGCTGTACTTACAATATAAATCATATTATCACGAATTATTTATTAATTAAATTTGAAGTTATGTTATTTATTATTTATTTTTATTGATAATTTTTGTATTTATTTTTAATTATTTAAAAACAGACAAAGAATGTGTTTCCAATTTGCGTATTGCTATTGTCCTCAAAATGAAAGATGACCGGCGGAAGTTTGAACTGCGCAGCCCTTCCGGTAGCTGATCAATTTATGTTTTCCTGTCACAATGGACGCCCGTCGTCTGTTTTCACTGAGAAAGACATGTTGATAACGCCAAATTAAAACTTCTCTCGACTATTTACCGTTATTTCAATACCAGTTGCTAACAATAAGTATTTATATAAATAAATAAATATATATTATTTATAAATACAATGCTCTTTTGCAAAATAACAAGCCTTTACCGTAATGGCGACGTCCAGTGATAAACTCATACGGAAGTGCCTGACCAGAGTAATCGATGATACATGCGCAGATCTCCCAAAACAGGGCGGCCATCATTCACTGGGAGCACAATAGAAGCTTCTCGAATCCACAGAAATCTGGAAATTTCGTGGTAACGCCATCTGACGAGTAATTTTTCAATACAAACTTCCGCGCCGGTTGCAATAATTTCTAAAGTATAAAAGCTACGACCATGAAACTTTAGGAATTACCAGAATCTTAGTTCATAGCACTCCATGGTTTAAGATGCTAGTTGGAGAAAAACCATCGTTAGTCTTCTGATAAGGATAAGGAGAGTAATATTCCAGTTTTGTCTCGGAACAAGTATCATTAGCAACAATTACAATAATCGCAACAACAATCGCAACAATTGCGTCTTTCACAACAATCACATTTATAATAGTAAGGAAATTAAGGCAATATCAATAATATTTTCATATACATATCCAGAAGTCGTTGCGAAGCATTGTGATTGGTTCAATAATCGCTATCCCTACCTTGTTTTCTGTAGAGCACGTGATAATATCTGCGGTAGTTTTGTCTGAGGAAAGGCAATACTATCCTGTGCATCACGATATAATGCAGATTCGGGCCGTTGAACATCCCTGAAATCAACAGAATTAAAAAGGCAGTTTAGACTTCATGAAAATTTTGTGACTAATTTTTCCTTTGGTCAACACATGGTTGTATTTCCTAATTATTACATACTTTGAAATTCGACGTTATTATAATATCATTACTAGTATTATCATAAGTTACTTATAATTACTTTTACATATTAAACTGTGAGAACGTAATATGATAATTCTTACTCTCTTATTAACCAATAAGATCTTTAACGTCATCACAAAGTGAAATAATAAAAGAGAAAAAGATTTTTCTAGGAATTTTTTTTCCTAATGTTCATCCACTACGACACACATGACATTGTTTTAGAAATAAGACTGTTAATATTTACGAACAATAAAATTTAAAAAAAAATGTGAGGAAAGCCCTAAAGGACCAATAAGTTCACTTTTTTTTTATTTTGAAAGTAAATAAATAATGCTGCCACCTTTGCAAGACATAAGCAATTTTAAGCACTTTTGTAAAATGCTTTGCAGCTGTTCGAATAGCGCAACATCTTTTGATATCTCTTATAGTTTTCCAGATCTGTCTGCGTGTAACGTAACGCTGTCACCAGTGTTAAGAAAATAATTTTACTTTTCTGTGAAAAATAGAAATAATTTCTTCAATGAAATGTCCACGACAGGAATTGAACCACTAGGCCGTAAGGAATACATTCAAATTATTTGTTAAATATTTTTTATTTATTCATCATCTATTCAAACCATTTTATTAAGTAGAACTTATTATATATCGAATCAAGGTCACCACACAGATACATTTGTAATAAGAATTCTTACTTGAAAATGAAACGCAGGTCGTTTTGAAAACGATTGTGATTCATTTTTATTAATATTTCGATCTCTTTTGCAGAGATCTTCTTCAGGATCTATGAGGAAAATTTTCCTGTCCTCATAGATCCTAAAGAAAATCTCTGCAAAGAGATGATGGAAATATTCATATTAAAAAAGTTAAGACAGAAGAATATGTGTTTTTACGTTTGGAAGAAATAACATAAGTTTTTGGAGTAATTATATCTCAATAATTTAGTGCTTATTTGCTCAGCTTCAAAAGGACTCTTGAAATTATTGTTGAGAATGGATGTCCAAACATTAAGAGTGACCTATATCTACATTTTAATTTGGGAGCTTAGAAATGTAGACAAAACACGAAATTCTTCATTTGAACCGTTTATTTTGAAATGTCCTATGTCCATTTATGTTTAAATTGAGATATTTAAGAGTTTGGGTTTCAATAAAATTAAAAATATACATACAGGATACCAATGTGCAACACTGCTTAAGTGCATCCAAGAGCGTTAAATTTACAATTCCTATTAAAATAAAAGCAATTATTATGTGATTAATATGTATTTTTTTACTGCAATGGAGGTAGTCCACTTTTAGAATTAACAAACAACTTTTAATAAAATTTTGAAGCGCACGAGCCAATTCAACGCAAGCTTCAAATTGAAAAAACAAAATTCAGTTTATTTGATATTTATTTATAATAATTCAGAAACACAATTTATGCAATTTATCTTTTAAATGTATAAATTATATAACAATTTTACTGCTCATCTACATTGTGTGTATGTGGGAGGAAGTTGAATAATCATTGTGCTCCGGTGGTTTATATCGTTGTAAGTCCATCATGTCCCTGTATTTCGCTGTTGTAATTTGTCTTATATTTTTATAAAGTGGTGTCAATACAATTTATTACTGTGGTGAAAATCCGCAATTTCGTATATTATGAATAATGGATTGGACTTCAAAGTAATGTTTTTCAGTATTGAAGTTACTGCAGTGACTTTTGTGTCCAAAATTATCTTTTAATCAGAATATACTCAATCGCAAAATGTGGTCTATGACTGCTAACGTGGAATTTGCGTTAACAAAAAAAAATTGAAAAATGTACTTACGTCACTTACAAAATAAACGGCTCATATTTAAGAATTTCGTGTTATTGTCTATATTTTGTCTAAATATTGTCTATAGTTTGATGTAGATGAATGCATTCTTTTTCTTGTCTTTCGGAGATGATATTTTTTAGCCTTCTATAAAAGCAGCCGGTGAAAAAGATCAACAAATATCAAAATATTATTAAGTCTAGACGATATGCCTAAATTCTTAAATATGAAACTTGATGAATATTATTGGATTATTTTTTTTTGACTAAATGTGCCACAAGATTTTGAAAAACAATCACAAAACCTTCTAGAAAGATTGCACAGACTGTTTTAGGGATCTTGAAATTTGAATTTCTTTCCCCTCTGGACATTGATATTTTTCATGATTTTTGTTTGTTTACTGTTTCTTCGATAAGCAAGAAACAGATGGGTGAATCTATGGAAAACCTGAAATTCGTGTCACAGAGCAATAAATTGAAAATGATTGAAAATATTTGTCATTTTTCAAAATCACACATTGAAGTACAAAAAATACTGTAGTTTAGTATATATATTTTTTTTAATTTTATGAAATTTCCAAAAAAAAAGTTGTCCACAGAAGGTGATTCGTCACTTCCGTGGACTTTCACAAGCTACAGTTAGATAGCTTCTAAAGATCCAAACTGCTTTATTTTTTAATATTTTTCAAATAATATATATATTGTGAAATCGAAAATACATAAATTTAACATAATACTGAGTGAAAAATTTTTTCGAATTGTCAGTAAAATTTTTTTGCAACCTCAAGTCTTGTCACAAGGTTTAGCCATCGCTTTTGTGGACATTCCTAAACTTTCTAAAAAATCCACCCGATGCCCTAGTTGTCTTCCATTTCACTTAAAAAAAAAAGTTTACCCGGCGATTTTGGATTGGGAAGTGATTTTATTCGTCTGAGTCGCACATTTGTCAGGAAAAATATTACGTTTTTATTCATTTTTCGTCATTTGCACAGCTCATCCCATCACTTCTGTGATATTGTTTAGAACCTAATTTTTTTATGGAAAAATGATTATTTCTAGGCATGATAATTGAAATATGGTAAACTTAATTTTCTGAATGACACGTGTTCCTAACTTCAAAATGAAGAGCACATGGGTCAAGAAACATAAGTATTCGTCACTTCCGTGGACATTTGGGGTCCATCGAAGTGATGATCATCAACAATAGCGGCTACTATGCTTTTCACGAAGACTTGTCTTTCACTTCCAGTCTTTATTAAATGCCAATAAGGATATTTATAATTATATAAATATATATAATATAATATATGATATATGTAATTATATATTTATATTTTTATAGACGTTTAAGATTGATAATCTGATTCATTTTTATTGTACATGATTTCCTCTTTTGATAAAAAGTTCTTTTAATTCATAAATTATAGTCTTCTATTTATTTATTTCATAGTTTTCCCATGTAAATTCACTTTTTCGAATATAATTTATATTAAGCTTCGACATCGTTATCAACACAAGTCACTTCTGTGAATATAGCCTATCATTATTTTTTTTTTAAAATAACCAAAATGCGTTGACCTGAACCACATATATCATGGATGTAAGAACGTCAAAAGCAATCATCTCAATTTTTTTGAAAAGGAAATCTTGTAATTTAAAATCTCAAAATTTTTTGACTGAAATTGCAGGTTTTCTGTAGATTCACCCAGATGTCTCACCATAGCATAGAAAAACATTTGTAGGTTTTTGGTTAATTTTCTTAATATATTATTTTCCTCTTCAAAACTACGTGTCATCATTTACTTTGTGTTTATTCTTAGGCTATTATTGAAGTTATATCTTGTTAGAACATTTGACTCTTCTAATGACTACGAAATACAAAAAAAAAAACCTTACTAGTTGCAAAGCTGTCTTCATTGGAGTGGAAATTTGAGTCAATTTCATCGGAATCTAGCAACCAAAAAAAAAAAATAAACAAATTAGGGAAGAGGTCGCTGAATCTAACACCAAACCCCCACCCCAACATAAGACACTACCGTTATGGCAAAAACAGAAGCAATCTCTACCCCAGAGTACACACGCTCCAACAATACAACTAACGACATATTACAAGTAACATATGATAATTTCTACACCGCACTAGCACAATACACAGGCACAGATCCCACACTCAGGCCTCCACTTCCCAAAGTACACACATCAAAATAACTCTCCACAGTCGTATACCATCTAAACAAACACACTATCCCACAACACCTTGACAATATCCAAACATTAGTAGACATACACACTACAGTTTACTGCGCGGCACAGGGAACCATTCGGGAACTTGGAATCAAACAAAACCACATACCTATCACTGCACAGTCACAAGAATACATCCCCCCTTGGAGACGTCGCCTTGAGGGCCGCATCAGCGACCTTAGAGGAGACATAGCCAGGCTCACACAATACTGTGCAGGAAACAAAACAAAGAAATTTATGTCCCAGGTTAGAAAGATATTCAAGCACATAAACACTTGCCCTTCAATTCAAACCATCATAACCAGGTTCAGGAACATCTCGAAACACTAAAGCAAAAACTGAGTGCACTTTCAAAAAGATTATAAAGATACAAACAGTGCACTGCGAAAACAACAGAACAACACTTTTCAAAACAATTAGGAAAAATTCTACAGATCCCTTACATCTCACGCCACTACCCCCAACACAAACACTTCTACCAGCGAGGCATTACATGAATACTGGTCGTCTCTGTAGTCAAACCCCAATCCCCCACAATGACAAAGCACCATGGCTCACAGAGGAACAACAACTCACTGAAGACTTATCCTGCATGCCCTTCCATGATATTACTCTCGCAGACATACAGACAGCACTAAAAGATGCACACAACTGGAAGGCTCCTGGCGCAGACGGCGTTCAGAACTTCTGGATCAAGAGTTTCACGTCCCGGCATCGAAAGTTAGCTCTTACGCGAACATAATCGAACACCCATAAACATATGCATCTTTTCCTCACACAGGGTGTCACATACCTACAGAGCAAAAACAATGAAACAGCGCACCCTGCAAACTACCGTCTTATCACTTGCCTTCCACACTTTGCAAACTCCTCACCTCCTGCCTTGCAGACAAAATTTACACACTTATCGAGACACATAACATTCTTTCTGAACAGCAGAAGGGATGTTGCAGGAATTCCCAGGGTTGTAAGAAGCAACTCCTTATTGACTCGGTAATCCTGCGGCAGGAGCATCCGAAGAATAGGAACTTACACATCGCATACATCGACTACAAGAAGGCATTTGAGTCAGTCTTCCATACCTGGCTTCTACACACTCTTCATATCTACAAAATACACCCCAAGATCACAGCATTCTTGGATGTCACAATGAAGAGTTGGAACACAACATTAAATCGACGCACCTCCAAAACGTCCATCACTACCGTACCCATTCCCATAAGGAGAGATATTTTCTAGGGAGACTCTTTGATTCCTCCTTTGGTTCTGCGTCGCCTTGAATCCATTATGCCACATGCTAGACAAAACAAAACACGATTATAGGCTTACTTCAGGCACTCTGACGCCATACAAAATCACACACTTACTCTACATGGATGATATTAAACTCTACGCCACAAACAACGCACAACTTATTAATTTACTACAAGTCATAACACAGTTCACCAAAGGCATTGGGATGGAATTTGAATCGATAAATGCCGCAAGCTATATATAATACGAGGGAAGACTTCGAATTTAGAGGGTTTTGATCTGGACCATTGGTTGGCCATCCAATTCATGGAAGAGGGAGAGACCTACAAGTGCCAGCAAGCGCGCGTTATTGACAACGGAAGCATCAAAAACGCCCTCAAGAAAGCATATCGTGCTCTATTAAAATATTATTTAAGTAGAGAAACTTTTATGGAATTGGTTGAATTTGTTACTCAGAACACTTATTTTAAACATGACAAAAAAATTTTCAAACAAAATAAAGGTTTTCCTATGGGGTCTCCAATTTCAGGATGTTTATGTAATTTGTTTTTGAATCACTTTGAAAACAAATTATTAAATGAAAAACAAAACAAACATAAGTTTGAATATTATCGTTATGTAGATGACATTTTGATAATTTGGTTTGGGACTTGCGTCAATTTAATATCTTTTTTGAAAATTTAAATAAAAGAAGTGAAGATATTAAATTTAAGAAGGAAATTAAAGAAAATAATGAATTGAATTTCTTAAATGTAAAATTGATAAATGGCAATAACAAAATTATGATGGAATATTACAGGAAAGATTGTCAGAGTGATCACGTATTGAATTTTAGATCGGGACATATAATTAGTATAAAAAAAGAATATTTTATGAGGAGAATTGATAGGAATACAAGTAAAGAAAATACTTATTTGAAAAAAATTGAAGATATGACTAAAATATTGAAGAAAAATGATTACTCTGAAAGTTTCATTAAGAAACAAATAAAGGATTATCATAAGTTCAAAATAAAAGAGGTAGGAAAATTTACAAATAAAGTTTTTATTCCATATATTAATGAGAATAGTATGGTTTTGAAGAATATTTGTAAATCTTTTAATATAGATGTAGGTTTCAGATATCAGAATACAATTAAAAATTTGTTATGTAAAAAAATAAATCAAAGGGATAGGCAATATGAAATGGGAATAGGCTACAGGCTGGACTGTAGAACGTGTGGGGATTTTTATGTAGGAGAGACCAAAAGAACAATGTCAGAACGAATGTCGGAACATGGAAATGCTTTGAAAAATAAAAATTTGGATGTGTCAGATATAGCAGAACATTGTCTAAAAAAGGGACATATAATGAACAGTTATGTAAAGATATTATATAAAGAAACAGATTTAGGAATTCGAAAAATATTAGAAAGCTATATAATTAAATGTACTAAAGGAAATAATTTTAATAGATATGAAGGTACCAAAGTAGACCCTTCTACTATTATGTTGGTAAGGAATTTAATAAAAACGGATGTGAAAAAGATTGTAAATATTGACGAGTTTAATTATTGAAGTGTTTAATTACTGATGATAATGCAACTAGTAATGTCCAGATTTTGTTTAAAGTGATGGATTAAAATGATGTGAATATATTATTGTGAAAACAATTATTTTGTTGATCTAAATATGTTTGGTAATATGTACCAATATAATATGTAATATGTTTGATTGGAATTCTTATTTTAATTGTTAAATATTTATTTTTCAATAATTGTCTGAAGTAATGAAACGAACTTGTATGCTCTTTCATTATAACAACAATTGTATATTGCTTCAACGTGTTTTTAATTGGTTTCATGTTCATTACTATTTTGTTTTATTTATTCCAAAGAATATTTTAATTTTTCGCTTGAAGAAGGGATGACCATACAATTTCATCCCGAAAATTCGCATAGTATTTTAAATAAACAATTTTAAATACTAAGATATGGAGTGTATGGAGTTTTAGTTTAAAATTTTAGCCTTGTTCTCAAAATAGTGTATAAAAATATTTAAAATAATAAATGATTAAGAATAAAATATTTTAAAGCATTTTCTAATTTATTACTTTCTTTATATCAGTTAATATTTAAATAAATCATATCAATTACGATCTTCAAAACCTGTCAACAGAGTGACTTCATTCTTCAAAATACATTCAATCTTCAATCTTCTCTTCAATCATCAAATCATATTATTCCATTATAATTTATAGTATAAGCTTCTTTTTCTAATTCATATGTATTTATAAAAAAATAAAAGCTTCAAAAACTTTATAAAGACAAATAGAATTAACAATAGAAGTAAATATCGACACAAATTTGCTATGCGCAGGCAATTTAAATAGTCTCCATTTATGTTGATGCCTCTCTTCTTTAGCCTGGTTTTCTGTGCTATGTAACGAAGCAAGGTGATATTGAGAAAATTAAAAATGATTGACAGGTTTTTGGAGACGACAACCCATTCATAATTTATAAATTTTCTGCATAAATTATGCTTATCATATGAATTGTTATTGAGTTCCAATTCTAATTTATTGTTTCAATAATCAGGGAAAAAACGGATTCTTATTATTTAATAATAATTTATCTTTAATAAATTTAAAGTAGATACTTTCAAAAGGAATTAAATGAATTTGTATTGATGTAAGTGTATGTATTCTCTATTAATAACTCCTCAACCATTGAATATAGAAGCTTCCCTTGGATATTTTGGGATAATGTATCTCTTGGAAAACCTGCATAGAAAAATCTTTGGGGATGTTTGTGATGAAATTTGAGCTTTAAAAGTGACAATGTTTTCCATTGAAAAGCCATTCACTGAAATTCTTGAGACACTACAATACAGTTTAATCCATTAAATTTGTACGGATTTCAAGACTTCGATATATTAAGTTTTTAGCAAATAAAATTTTGATGCAGTTCAATTAGGTGGATATGATAATTTTACATATAAATAGACTTTTTCAATTGTATTGTATTGTATTACAACTTTAAAAATGAGAAGTAAATATAATCACAGTGTTTTTAGAAATGGAGACCACAAGTCCCTGTTGTTTTATTGAAAAGAGGATATAAAATAAAAAGCTGAATATTTAAAATTTTCGTAGCCTTGGGCTTCTTATTTATTTGTTTATTTATTTTTGAAATGGAATGAAATGGGTTATTTTAATTTTTTGTTTTGGCGGAGTTTTGTAATAATGAATGTTGTTTTGCTTTGTAAATAAAAGATGGCGCTGTCGACTGTATTTCAGCATTACGTCATCAGCTAAATGTTAGGTCATGAATTTTTTTAGCATCGTTTCTCCACGATGACTACCACGATGACTTGTAGACGTGCGATGCTCGCAATAGAATGTGAAAACGATATTCGAAATCGTGAAAACGAAAAGTAGATAATAAAAACAAAAATGTCTCACCTGCTCCATTATTTACTGTTATTAGCGTTACGAAAATGATGAACACCGCTACGACAAACGAATGTTCCATATTTGGAACAAAAAAACTGTAGGAAAAAAAGGGAAAAGAATTATTTCTGAAAGCAATGAGGTTTTATTGCATTCATACTAATAAAGAATAAATTATTGTTATATTTTGATGACAATGTTCTATGATATATAAAGCGTAACACATTAAGGTTACATTTAACTATGTTATAAAAATATCCCACCAGAGGTCTATGAGGCCTTGAGGTCGTGGGAAATAATATGCTCTTTATTGCATGACCAAGGGGATTAACTTTAGGTCAGGTGGTCAATCGGATGCATTATCCCGCCTTTATCCTTCAGAAAAGAAAACCAAGTGCCCACTTTATAGAGGGCTGGGTGAACCCTAGGAGACGTCTGGAGAACTAAACAATTAACTACAAGAAATATTTAATCCTTTTTAAAAATTACTTCATGAAAAAAAAAAAATAATACTAATAGCTTAAAATTAAGTAATATTGGTAAAAATTAATTTTCATCTTTTATTTATAGTTTTTCACTTACCTTTTTTATTCCTCCTCGTCTAGGCTGCAAATGGATTAGAATCGATGTAGTTCCGTTAAGTTTATGGTGGAATTCAACTATAAAATTTTCGTATTTCATAATCTTTTGGTTTTCGAAGATGCGATTTGTTATTGCATTGTTTTTGTTTTGTATTTCACTGAAAGAACGCTTATGAATCAAATTTTTTTTTTTATTAATTTTTATAAAATGGGTATTGTTAAAAAAAAAGTCAAATAAATACATAAATTTAGACATAGGTATCCTTAAGATTTTTTACTATTTCTATTTTTTACTATTTTTTACTATTAATGTAAGAGATATCTCGCCGTATAGAAAGCGAAAATGTTAAAATTTCGTGCGGTTATATTCATCTTATGGTTGCAATTTAAATTTTCTTCCTCTCCTCCTGAATTGAATTGTATTTTTTTCTTTTTCATTATGCCTTTTTTTGTTGTTGTTGAACTTTTGCTATTTTTAATTATTAATTGCATATTGGACATCGAAGGGAATGATGTTTTACGAGAAGACATCAGCATATAAAGAGTGATTAGACCAACAAGGGACAGGAAGCAGATCGGCCGTCCTAAGGTAAAAGGAAGCAACTAGCAATTTGAAAACTGATTATTTGCTGCCTTTGACCGTAGATATAAGCATATTGTGAGTCAGTTGCTACCTTTGATCATCGAAATAGGGGCCATACTTAACAGCAGATCATTACCAAATTGCTTTGGAAGATGTGTAGATACTTCCTTACGTAGAAAATGCAGAAAACGAAAAATCAGAAAATTTGCAGTTACTTCCTTTTACCTTAGGACGGCCCAGATGTCTCCAATGTTTCCCTTAAGTATACCTCCTTCCCTTCCAGTTATCCGCTGTGCTACGGGGTTTCCTTACTCCCTGCCTGCTTCCTGTGAATATATCGTATAAATTTTAACGTGTGCTTTGAATGTTATAATAAAGGTGCCGACACACTAAATAATATAAAAATACAACAACATGTGGGAATTTTCTAAGCCAACCCTCTCATTAAGCGAAGAATAGTTTGTTAGTTGTTGATTTTTTGACAAAGCAGATGGTGTGGAAATATGAAAGGACTGTTCGTCTCTTTATTCTCTTCTATAGACGTAATTGTAGGAATAGATTATTGGTTTGTTTGTTTGTTTTGTTTTGTTTTTCATTTTTTTTTAATTAACGTTTTATTGTGAATTCTTGTAAAGAAATTATTTCTATTTTCCATCACATCTTAGAAAAGGATTTACTAAATTCCACAAATTCAAGTTTCTTTAAAAAAAAGCAGGTCCAATAATTTTTTCTCCACTTAAAATAACAATGAAAACAATTATTTGAATTTGCAGTTCGTCTTACATTACTTTAAAGCAAACTCTCACCAATGAAACCTCAGATGTTTTTAGTTCTGTGTAGTTTTCCAATTCTTTCCTATTATTGTTGTGGCAAGTTAAATCTTTTGTTTATATTAAATCAGGTTCGGTTCCCTGGGTTCTCTTTATATTTAAATTCATTTGTGCCGGACGGTTTCACAGACCAGGATTTTTGAAATTGCAACTGTTTTGTTTCTTTTTTTTAAATGCATTTTCTTTATGAAGGAGGAAACAGTCCGAAATGGGTTTCCATTCCCTTAACAATTTTGCATTATCTGAGCGTTTCATCTGGTGAGTGGGTTTGGCTGATGAGTCTCTAATAAGGACAAAACGGTCCGTCCCAAACTCTCACCAATGAAAGCTCAGAATTTTTCTGTTCTTGTCATTCCCCTATTCTTTCGTATTTCTTTATTAACCATTTGTTAAGTGGCTAAGAATGACATTAATTTACCATTTAGATCTCTGCAACAAGGAGTATGATTATTAAAATTTATTGTTGTCATTCATTTGTAAAAAAAAACAGTTCCAAGAATTTTTTCTATTTAGTAACAACGAAAACAATTACAGTTGACTCGCGAAAATCCGACATTTGACAGTCCGACACGCTTGGTAGTCCGACGCAGGTTGGTTCGAAAACCGATCCGATTGAGGCGGTCATGGAGGTGAAATGCACAATCACTTGCGATGAAGTTATGTCAGCTGCAAACACTTTGATACGTTGGAAACTTGAGGAAACTCTACTACGAGAACATTTTAATGTTAAAAGATATTCAAGAAAAAGCCATGACAGACTTTTTACGTAAGAAGAAACAAAAAACGATGACAGATTTTTTTAAGCCGTAAATACATATGTACGTATTTTTATTTTTTAAGACATTAAATTATATTTTTCATTATATACTGTAATTTTATTTTTTTAAGATATAAATACAGAAATAAATTAGTACATACGTTCATAGTCCATTTCTAACTATGAAAACTAGTATTTAAATTTGCAGTTCGTCTTATATTTTTTTAGACCAAACTCCCACCAATGAAAGCTCAGATATTTTAAGTTTTAAGTCATTTTACTATTCTTTTCTATTTCTTTATCAACCATTTGTTAAGTGGCTAAGAATTACATAAATTTACCATTTAGATCTTGGCAACAAAGAGTATGATTATTCAAATTCATTGTTGTCCTGATGAAACAAAGGGAGAATGCAACAGATTCATTGGTAACTAACAATGGTTTCCAATTTGAGTCAGCCTTTAGAATCTCAGTTTTTCAAGGAGGTGATACATTATGGCATTTAAAATACACTTATGAATTTTTTACAAATGTAATGTTTCCACAGGTGAATCTATGTTTTTGATGTCACTGCTGATATGGAAAATACATCATAATGATATTTATTTCTTTCAATGAAATGCCTGACTTTTCACCGCAGATCCATAAAATGCTTACTTTTCAATTCTCTCAGAGAAAATGTGTAGTTTTTACATCTTATATTTATGAAAAAAAGTTTATTGAAATAATACATTATTGTCATATAAACATGAAATTATAGTTAATACAAAAAAGTCCTTTATTTTGCAATTCCTTCTAGTTCTCTAGTTCTGTGAGAAAGCCGACCTTTCTACAAAGTAACTCGAGAAACGCTGATATGTTTGTGACGTTATTCGTTTCGTACCTAAAACATATCACAAAATAAAAATTGCAATGTTTTGGTTTTTAAAGTACTTAGTTTCCTAGTTTCTGATTTACAATAAGGGGAATTCGCTTTATCAGAACAGTTTTGGGTAATTTGTGTAAAATATTAGTTCTTTGTGTCAGCTCTGTTCTGCGTAATTAAGCTAGTATGGGAATCTTTAATTTCCTTTATATTCACAATCAAATTGCTACTTGAAATATATTTCAATATATAACTGTCGAAGTCGATGTAGCGAATAGCAATGATTTACGTATTTCGATAAAATGTTGTTGCTAAACATAAAGGTCAAACAGTCACTTAAAAGGCCAACACACTAGCGTAAAAACAAACGTAATTTGAAAAAACGCCAGATGTCGTTTCCCATTCTATAGGACGTTATCAATGGAAGTGCATTTACACTGCATAAAGAGTCAATATATAGAAAGCCGGGCAATTGAGAAGAAGCAGGAACCACGGATTGTAATCCCTGTAGATTATATCCAATCATTGGGAACTGGGCATAAACTTCCTTGGAAACAATCAGCCATCTGCAGCCGAACCTAAAAGAATATAAAGTTATCGGAACCAAAAAAGATAGGCCTAAAAACAGAATTCGTTTCGATATTTTTGAAGGCTAAACAAATCCGTTTTAATCAGTTATCAAATCTAGGACAAAAATACAACATTATTAATTTAGAATTGATGAAATATTCAATTCATGATCAGTTACTGTTTTTACAGGATGCTTGGCTATTTAGCCATTCCTGTCCATATTCTTTGTATTACGAAACAGAGATGATTGACTTCACACATCCTTTCCTGCGAATTGTCAATTTTAGCTACTCTTGTAAAATTTATTCAGTAAACAATTTCTTTTGAATTTTGTGGGATTTTTGCATTCCTCATGTTTTGATACAGGCGTATATTTTATTGCATTTTTTTTACATAAAGTCAAAAATTGGAAATTCCTCATTGTCTCACAAAGCTTTAAAATAAATAAATAAACTAAAAAATATAGTGAACTAACTGAATGGGATTAGAATGCTGCCAGATTCAAACTGATCGAAGAATTTATTCTTATATTTAGAAAATTATATTAAAATTTAGCCTCTCAATATTGTATATCATAGTTTTTTAAATTTTTGCAGTCCTTCTTTTGTGGTTCTATTCTGTATTCGTATGTTTTAAGGAGATATTTCTTTTTGCACCCTAATACTTGTTAAAATACTTAAAAACAAAGAATAAAAAAGTTCTCATTTTTCCAAAAATTTTCATGCGTATTTTAAAACCTCATTCTGGTTTCATTGTGATTTAATTTCAAGGTCTCATGATTATTTAGAGTTGTGGTTTCAAGAAACATTATTTAATTCATTAAAATGAGTCCAGTATATCTCTAACATTGAGTGCTAGAGATTAAAATAAATTTCTAATGGTAAAATTATTCCAATGTAGATTCAAAAAATATATATAACTAAATTTTTTTAGTATCGGCATACACATAAACTGTAGATTTTGATAATCCGATGTAGTGGTTTTTCACCACTTTGAAACTCTTCTAAACTAAGAAATTTAATATTTCTTCGTATACTATAAAAATCAATGAATACACATTTTTTTCAGTTATTTATTGAAATACTATTTCTTTTCATTAGGTAAGACCAAATAGTAGTTTGAGGGGCGTTTGAGACCAACCGAAATAGGGCTTTTCAGACCAAAATAACATAATGAAAAGAAAGAGGAAAGGTGAATGAGGATGTTTGGGAGCACAATTTAAATATAGCGAGATTGAGATCAAAATTTGCTTATCATTTGCATATTAGGGCGATTCAGGCCAAAATTGCCCACAAACGGTTTGACGTTTGAGATCAAAATTAACATAATGAAGATCGCGAGGGAAGGTGAGAGTGCTTGGGAGCACAATTTACATGAAGGATGATTCAGACCATATTTGCATACTCCCTACCGTAAGTTGCATAATTAATGACTTTTGGAATAATTGAAAGAAACCTGTGTTCTAATTTAACAAATTTCATGAAATTACTCAGGGAAATGATTGGTGGTGATCATATTGAATAACTAATGAAAGAAAACTTGGGTTTGTAAATATATCACATGTAATTATCATTTTATTGATTCTTACTTAATTTATTTTTTGTAACTGCTTTAAAATTTCAATCTTTTCTTTAAAAAAATGAAATATCAAACTTCATGTAATTAATTGTAATTTTTTTCATCTTATATAGTGTTACCATTTTTTTTTTGGATGAAGGTGTTTGGGAGCATAATTTATGCATAGTATTTCAGAAAATGAATGTATATTTGTATTCCTTTTTTAAAAAATTGGGAAATTTTAAAATGAATTGAATGGAAACTCCCCCCAAAAATTGAATTATATTTTTAAGTCTTTTCATTTCAAATAAGTCGTAATTTTCCTTAAACATCTTATGACTTTAGGAAAATAGAGAAATTTGTTCTTTCTAATTTAACTTTATTTTTGATAATGAACTGAGTGCAATATGTTTCTTATGCTTTCTTTAAGAAAAAAGGAATAAGTTTTTGTTCTTGTAACTCAAAGATTTTATTGTCTTTAAACTTTAATTTTGTTCAGAAAATAATGTTTTAGATATAGAATTGACTCACACTGATATAAGATTCCATTGTTTTAATGTATTTCTTTTTAACTCTTTTAAGATTTTGATCTTTAAGAAAACGAAATATCAAACTTCATGCAATTAATTGTAAATTTTACATCTTATATAGTGCTATTATTACTTTTATATATTTTTATTCTTTGCATTTCTTTTTATATTTGATAGAAACTGTTTAGTTGACAGAAATATAGAATAGATACTGTTCGGTTTTGTTTACAAGAGCCTTCAACGCTTTTGCGCATGCGTCAGGTCTTCTTTAATTTCATTGAAATAGAGGTTGTTTACTTTTTATCAGAGTTAGTTTACGTTCTAGCGTTCTATTTGCGCTTTTCAGGAAAGAATTATGGAAAGAATAACTACTATTGCAGAAATACTCCTCCTTTATTTTTTTCTTAAAAAGCGAAAATGTCCAAAAGAATTTCTTAAGAAAGTGCCCATCTCAGCGTATCATCCCCCTGCGGAGTAAAATCGTCAGCAAGTGGTAGGTCTGCTTTTTGAAAACGGACAGTATGAGAACGAATAGGTTATTTGTTTTTAAAAAATTAGTATAATTATTTAATTCTTATGTATTTAAATTAGATAAATAAAAAAGAAGAGACTTGACACATGGTTTTCTATTTAAAAAATAAAATTATTTTACATTTTATTTTTGACTCACAATTCACTACAAAGCATTCTTTATGATACATAAGTTCATTAGGGTACATAAACCCAGTCAATCCATAATCGAAACGAACTAGAAAAGAAAGAGAGGAAATTAATAGAGCTCTTAGTAAAAGAGCTGAATAAAAAAAATTCATTAGCAAAAGAAGAAACAAATGATATGGAACAACATTTATATTATGTTTTAATGAAATAATAATAAAAAAGAGAAATATATACTCTTAGCTTTGTTGTTCCTCTGGCAGTGAACCTCGTGAAAATTTTTGTTCTGTTTTTCAACAGCATGAGAGGAGCTGTATCTGCATCTCGCTATCTCTACATGCGGGAACGTTTCCTTGTATTTCTGTAGAAGGAAAGAAAGAAAAGAAAAAGCAAAATTTAATAAAACAAAGAACGAAAATATACTTCCGGAAACAAGAAAAAAAAATAAGTACAAAAATTATTATAAAAAAAAGGAAGATAAAATAAAACTTTTAAGTATAAACGGATAGTTTTAAGAAATTAAACTTATCCGTTCACATTTTACAAGGTGGTTCTGATATTTCATTCCTGGGCTGATCCTATGGAATAAATTAAATGGATAGATTTTTAACTGGTTCATCTTTTAAAGTTGTTATAGTTAACTGAAGAAATATTTCGTCTTTATATAACCATTCGTTCTACCCTTCATTAAGGCGAAAGGTAAACTCTGTTGGAGAAAAAGAAAGCAAAAGAATGTGGTTAGTGTCTTTCTGTTTGAAAACGAAATGCTAAAAGTAAACAAAAGAACATACTAAATTGTATTCTCCAGACACATTTATGTTTTGGAAACGAAAAGAAAGAATGTGAAATCAGAACGAATAATGCTACTTTTAAATCTGAATAATTTTATAGAAACGAAGTAATAATATATTGAATTAAAAAGTGTTATGTTCGCATTATGAAACAGAAATTTTTTTTTTTTTTGGAAAGTAAAAATTAATAACTTTAATCAATACTATAAACTCCATAAATCTCCAGACATCAATATTTCGTCCCATTTCAGAGACTTTTACAAGATGTTTTCTTAAATTACTCTATAGGAAGGGAGAATACCTCTCCCTGTTCCTAAAACTAAAACTACATTACATTAATAATACAAAGCAAGAAACTTCTAAAGGAATCCGTTCATTCCTTTAGTTTAAATATAATCCAAATTTATTGTCCAAATTATAAGTCCAATGATAAATAACTTTTGATCTTCATTATTAAATTACAAATGTTCATTATTAATAGGCTATTGATCTTCAATATTAAATTTATAAATGTCTTTATCAAATCTTCAAAATTTAAGTATTTTAAAACTGTCTTTTTTTACACAAACATTCGCCATTTTTTCTGTGATTTTAAGTTCTTCACTCCCCCTTGCTTCCGCTATCATTGTAAGCACGAAGATAAATCGCTCTTTTCATAAATCCTTTTTTATATTCCTCTTTTCCTACCTTAATCCTGAAGATTCTTTCAACTTTGATAGATTCTTGACTGTATATTAATAACTCTCCATAACCAATAGGCTTAATTTCTTCAAACACATTAATGTCAAAATAACTTTAATCAATACTATAAACTT
>JAFIDM010008419.1:50456864-50469720 GCA_023159025.1 Thereuonema tuberculata | reverse complement strand
TATTGATTAAAGTTATTTTGACATTAATGTGTTTGAATAAAAATTAATAATGTTAATTAAAATTTTAATATTATTATTGAAAAAAATGGAAATATGAAAGGAATTAATTGGGCCTAACAGTCATTTTTAAATTTAAAATGAAAGGAATTAATCTTTCTCGAATAGTAAAATCATATATAAATTGTGTTTTCGTTATGAAAAGGAAAATAAAAGATATTTCTTTTTTGAAAATAAAAAGATATTTCTTTTTTTTGTAATAAAAAGAAAGACTGTGAAAACAGAATGTAAAACAAACTAACTTGAAAAAGAACGAATATTGTTAATTCTAAATTGAAATAATGCTATAGAAAGAATGTGGAAATCATCTTTTTTTTTGGTGGTGATTCAAAGCAAATAAAAAGTAAAATAAAACGAATTGAATGGAAACCGAAAAATAAAAAATTGATTTCTCCTTACAGCCGCCATTATTTGCTTTGTGCTGCCATCTTAGTCCCGTTTTGTATTCGACAAAATGATGAAGATATTCCTTGTGGAGTGGAGTTTTTCTAGAGAGGTTGTGGGTGAAATGACAGGTTTCCACGAACACCAAAGAACAAAAGTTCAGAACGTTAAACATATGATTGATTATCTACTTTTTAATTGTCTGATATCCACAAGAGATACATTTGGTAGAACAAAGTTAATGAAATTAACAGATGATGATATTAATTCCTTTAACTATGTGAATATGGAATAACTCTTTTAATTTAAAAAAGTTAATTTTTAACTTTTCATTCTTTTTTTTGTAAGAAATAGAAATTTTTTTTATTTCTTTTTGATTTAGAAATGCAATTTTTGTTTTAACTTTAAAAGTTTTAAGAAATTGATTGATGACATCTTTTATAAGAAGCGACTTTGCATTTTGTACTAATGAAATATTACTCCCTACCTCTATCTATTTGACATCTTTTTCAAATGAAGCACTTTGCAATAATGAGATATTATCTGCTTTCTAATAGATATCTGTTGATCTAAACATCGTCCAATCGTCACTCTCATCTACAAAAATAAGGTAAAATTTTACAAGCATTACCCTTACCTTCGAAAAATCAAATTCATTATTTAGTGGAATACAATTCAAACGATTTCATTCATTGTGTATATTGATAATATTTTGCGTGGAAATATACCTTTAAATTCATTTTCAAAACAAAATTTACATGATCATTAAAAAATCTTACGTTACATTGGTATGTCTTCGGTACCTATTAAGAAGTGTAAAAAAGCATTGGGGTTTTTGCTTACATTTCCACTGTAGCCGTATCCAAGGGATATTCTCGGCGATGCCTTTTGGGATAGTTGCGGGGTTTCTGCTACTAATTCTTTAAGAAAGTAGGGCGCTTTTTTTCTATTATTTCTTTGTGTTTGGTGAATGTGTTACTGCTGATGGAGGGATACAACTTGCATGAGACTTAAAGGCTTCTGTTTAATTGGTCTGTCGTTGCTGGTGTAAATGATGTGGTTTGGAGCTGTGTGGGAATGTTGTGGGATTTGATGGCTCAAATATACATCGTAGATGAAAAAAGTGGCTTTTATGGCAGGCAAACAGACATAGTGATCTCAAACGATCTTTTTCAAATAAACGAATTTCTAACAAATCATTATCATTACAGATCTTTCTTTCTCTTTATAATTATACTTCAAGTAAGAGTAAGAAGCTTATACAAATGAAAATACTGTACCAAATATTGTGAAGAATAAAGTAGATGATTTTGGATTACTTTAGGAAGTTGTTTTATATTATAAATATATTTTTGATGTTATGAATAACAGAAATTTCTTGAAAGAACTTGAAGTGTACTTCCCTGAAAACGTTTCATTTGTTTTTTTTCTTTGTTTTGAGCCTGTTTTCCTAAATTGAGACTCTTAAGATCGACGTAACTCCTTCTAATATCTTTTTGAACTATTGGTTGAACCTTCTTGAAACTTGTGCATGAGTATTTATCTCTCGGTATTGAGATCCAACGTTATGCGTTGATGACATTGCTGTCTGATTTCTTTTACTATAATTTAATGTAGTATATTAAGTTTCTATTTAATTAAGAGAACATTATATTTTGAGGAATGTTATTTCTAAAACATAATAAAAAGTAAAATACATAAAAAACATGAATCAAAAAACGTCTTTTATTTAATTTAAGATATTTTACGTGCGTCAATAAGTATAAACTAAAAATAAAAAGGGCCAGAATAAAAAAGCATCTTTCTTTACCTTTTTTTGTGATCTTCTACGTGGATTCAAATGGCTCACCAATGATCAAGTTCCGTTCAATTAATGATAGAATTCTAGTGCAAAATTCCCGTATTTCGTAAGCTTCGGCTTTAGTAAAGATATTTATTATTGTCATGCTCTTTCATTCAAAGAAAACTAGTAAAATTTTTGAAATTCTTTTTAATCGCTAAAAAAAGGGGGTTGGGGGGATAAAAAATTCAAATAAGGTATAAGTAAGATATGTTCCTTCTCTCAACGAAGTATCAGTAATACGAAAACTCATAATTTAATATTATTTTCAATTACAAAAGAAAGTTATCTATAAAATTACGTGAAATTGTAAACATTTTGAGAGTTAAATTTCAGACTGCAGTCGTGTCGTATTGGTCCAATATTAATCGCTGTTTTGCTATCTCTACTGCTACGTAAAAGACAATTTTTATTGTAAATCAATTATTTTGTTTTTAATTTTTAATTACTTTTAAATATACTATAAAATAAAGAAAGTGATCAATTTTAGTTTTTCATTTATTATAATTACGCTAAGAAACGAATTATAGAAAGAAAAAGATATTTTGTTTGGCTGATTTTCTTCATTAATCAATAGATAGCTGTTGGTACTAAGAAGAGGCCTTTACAGTGTACAGGGTATATCGAGACTTATTAATTGGAGATAAGGAAAATCAAGACAAATCCGTCAACGATAACTTTCGGTGCTAGTGGGTCATAAAAGTCTGTAAACAAACGTTTTATAAAGACTTTTCCTTTCTGTTGTTGATATGACGATTCTATTTTCTTTGAAGGTAGATCGTATTGCGGAGGATTATATACTATTTCTTTGTTTTCTAATTTAAAAAATAAAACTTTTTAAGAAAAGTAAACTTTATATCAAATATCGAGATATTTCTGATAATGCACAATCTAAAACAAAAACCAATTCATGCTTTGAGCTTGTGAACGACGGGAATCGAGAACATGTGTTTCATTATTGTTATGAATCATCAGCCAGATTTACCCCTTGATCGGAAAGCTCGGAAAGCATGAAATGGTTATGGAACCCACAACCGCTCCCAGAAATGGATTACCAGAAGAACAAGCAACAAAAGAAAATAACCTATAGTGATACAGGATTGGAAAAATCAACTCTCAAAAATTTTCTTTTATTGGTTGTTTTTGTTGGATCTCAAACTTCCTAGAGCGGGTATGGGTTCCATAACCTTTATTCATGCTTTCCGAGTTTGTCATGAAGAGGTCAATCTCGCTGATGATTCATTATAATGATGAAATAGCGTTCCAAATCATCTTTCGCAAACTCAAAGCATGAATTGGTTTTTGTTTGAAATTGTGCATAATTTTTTTCTCTTTTTGCAACATATCTGCAAGTTAAAATTGATTTAATTATAATTATCAATTATTGAGACCAAGTTGTTTACTAAAGGACATCATATTACAGCTGTTTCCCGCTAATATGACGATCTTCAGCTAGGAGCAGTCATCAGTAAACAACCAGGTCTCGAAACACAGGACTATAGTATTGTTATTGTGTATTTTAACTTTTCCAGGCTCCACATTGATTCCACATTGATGGAGTGAATAGATTCCGACTCCACAATTTCTTATACTTTCAGTTCTTTTGCAAATTTCTTTTTGTCATTAAACATTTCATTTTGGATTCATCTTAGGTGAATGGAATTCCAATGTACAGCAATCTTGTTCTCAGTCCACTTTAAGAAGATTTTCAAATGTTACCAACTGAAGTCATTGTCTTTTATTGAATATTCCCAATGTTGTTTTATAATTTTTGTAGTAAATCTAAGCTTAGAACCAAAGAATGTCTAGTATGACCTTCAACTTCCTGAACCTTTTGATTTCACAGAAATAGTTTTGCAGATATTTAACTTGAAAGCATCGCAGAATAACATACTAGTACGTCTTCAATGAAAGATCTGTGTTAAAGAAAAATATCTGTTAAACTATCAAGCATAGTTTTCCAAAATTGCGCAACGATGTTTTATGTTGAACTATAAAATTTTAACAATAATTACATAATGACATATATTCGTTTTCATGGCGAACTTATTTCCGTATAACTGTTTCTGCTATTTCACAGCATGTAATATTTCTTTTTAAATGTAAATTTCAATTGACAAAAAACAAAAAAAAAGCAACAACAATTAGAATGTTATAAACTAACTCGGAATAACATATACTCAATTAACGCAGTTGGAATGATTATGATAATTTATCTTAATAAATTATCACACATTTGTATAAAGACTAGCATGTTAGACTCTGAATATGGAAGCCGTGTTCAAATCCCATCTGTATTTTTATTTTACCAAATAATCTAACCGAAGAGAAACCATATAGACACTCCGAAAAGCCAAGTTTAAAGTAATACTAAACCTTAGCAAATGTAACGATTTTCTATCCTTTTACCAAAATGAAGTATTATTTGAAAGTAAAAACTCCTACAGTTTATGTGTAAAATGGTAGAAGAGAGAATAAACTTCTATTAAAATCTACAGTAGCATATTGAAAAATACTTATTTTCAGATCCAGAAGCTGCTAATACATAGGCCCAAATCTTTCCTATCGAATCTTTCCTCACCTAAAAAAGATATGCAGGGCATCTTCACACAGTGGCCTTTTCCCAATAATAGTTGATAAGAACATGAGGAATTAGAGGTCAAAGGTGAAAAATACAAAAAATCCAAAATATCACAAAATTTTACCAATGAAACTGGAGGAAACAACACGAAATTTTAGATTACAATGAAAAGGAAGATAGGAAAAAAGAGCTTCTCCTATAAAGAAAAGACAGGGAGATATTAGTATTCCTTAAATAAGGCGGTGAGTGTGTGCCTAAAATGAATAGCCCTTCAACTGTCAACCAAAAAGTTTTGGACAACTGGCAAAGAATAACAAAAAACAAAACAAAAAAACATCTTAGGTCTTAAAAACTGTGAAAGGAGGGGCTTCTGCAGTAATTTGGACTGCAAAAATATTCACCAGAACTCCAAGATTACAGCCAATATGACTTAGCTGGAATCGTCTCTTTTAAATCCTTACAAAGTCTACCTCTCTGAACGTTATGACTAAAAGCAATTTCACTGTCTTACAGTGGTATAGTAAGAGTATGTGATGTACTTTACAACAAAAGAATTATGTTTGTTTTAAGTACAGATATTTTTTTATTTACTTAAGATAATTTTGGAAGTAAATTATGCTTTTTGTGCCTGATTTTTTTTAAATTCTAATATTTTTTTTAATAATCAATTTGTTTTAATAATCAATTTTTTTGAATTTACTTGGGAGTTTCAGTTTCCTCTTATCAACATCATTTGCCACAATATCCTGATAAACAAAAGTGTCCACTGCTTCTCTACGTATCTGAGTATAAACAGAGAGAACTCTTCCTATCTTGTACAAAACAGGTAAAAGAGAAATGCCGAAACATTAAAAAAAGTGTACATGTATATTTGAAACTTTCTTCCAAACGTTATTCTTTGGCTAACATTTCCAATAATGCATTGGGTTGATGTTATCTGTTATTCATTGTTGCCTGATTTTAACATCAAAAAATCAATTTCATTGTTGGCCATCTAACGTGGCCTCAAGAAACTTAACACCAACTATAATCTATCAGTGCCATTCAAGGCAAATTTCTTGAATGCCAGACAAATCTTGCTCTTTCAATTAATCATAAAAAAACAGACAATTAAAATATTAAACTAATAAATAATCGTACCTTCTAAAAAACACTGCACTCATAAGAAACACACCTGGAGTTACCAAAGGCAATTCTAATGAGTACAAGAAATCAAAGGTCGGACCAACGACCAGTGTCTCATAAAAATATAGTTTAACTGCGGTTGTTCGAGCAATCAGTTAACAGCAAAGGGAAAAGGAAATCTCCTTCGCAGTCTCCCATGCATAGATAGGGGCGCCAAATAATAATAAAAAAAAACACTGCTAATAGGTTCGGATGACATTCATCGTTTAAAAGGATAGACATAACACCTTACATTGAAGAAAAGTTTCCTGATTGCAGGTTTCTTCAGCACTACGCTGTAATAACTGCATTTTCAAATAGCAGCAAAAAGAGATTTTTATAACTCATCACTCATGGACTTGTCATGAGACTGTTTAGTCTCTAGGTACAGCATCAGGCTGTCCCTAGGCCAAGATTTATTGAAAACTTAAAATTAGTTATAAGCTAATGAAGATTTAAATTTGTGTTTTATTAAAAAACTTATATGCAATAAAAAACTTATTCAAAACAGAGATATAACGAATAAAAATTATGATTTATGAATGTATGTATATAAGTTACGTCACTATTAATAGGTAAAAGTAAAAAGTGTAAATACTAAACCTTTACCACTGTTACCGTAACCGTAAATTTCAACTTTTTGGCCTCCATAATTGCCATAGGTATTTTGGTGTACGTCATAGGTTGCTGTAAATTTTTAAATAAAATAAGAATTAGGTGCATTATTATTTCGTTTTACTAAGTTAGATCTTTTGAATCCATGAGTTGGACTTAGCAAAATAGTTAATATGTAAATGTTTTAATTGTTAAAAACCATACAAATTTCGTAAAAGTTTGATTAATAATAAAAACTATAAGTACTGATTATAAGATGTTATAAAAACTTGTTTCTGGCAATCGATGGATGAATATGCACGCATAATACACATAATAATATAAACTTTTTGATTTTTATTGCATCATTATAAATACAGGATGATTCGAAATTCCTTGTACAAACTTTAAAGATAGGTCAGTAGTACAAAAACAAGCAGTATTACTAGTGGAACGTATGTCCGGAAACGCCACACAAATGTGCTAGGGGGCGCTTTTTGGCTGCAGATTAGTTGGGAAGTGTCGGTCTTTGTCATTTGAGATGATGACTTTGTACGTGTAGGATGTATCGCTTCACTGATGCTGGAGAGGGCAGATTTGCACATAACCTATAGGGCCTCGAACGGAAACGGTCAAACCACTGCGCTGTACAATTGCATCGTGAACGGTTCCCCATCAAACGTTTGCACCAGAGATTGTGTGAAACCGGATCATTCGATGGAAACCGCCATGACTGTGGTCGGCAACGATCGATGCGCACACTGAGGAAGAGGACATACATCTTCTCTTAAACAGTTGAATCAGCATTGTGAGGCGTGTATTACTGTTGCTGAAAGGAACTTTGAACACCTACTATGAACCTGTGAGTGTACACTTTACTATCACATTGTAAACATAAGGCTAATGAATATGTTATCTAGGTTACTTGTTGTCTTTTATTTCTGAAATTTCCAGCAGATTTGGGTGGCGTTAGGTGACATACGTTCCGGTATTAATACTTTTCTTTGTATTCCTGACCTATATTTAAACTTTGTACAGGAATTTCAATCACTCTGTATATATTTATGTCCATGGAGTATGTTATCATATTTCACTAATACAACAGTAGACAACTACAAAAGAGCCGTTTACAGGAAATTGACTTGAAATTTGCAGTTTTAATGTGTGCTTTATAAAATACAAATATTTCGAAAGAACTTGGAACTGATGTGCTAAACTGATTAGAACTGAACTGCATCCTCAGATCAAACCAGAATAGTTTTGTTAAACTGGTAATTAATGAACAAAAAATGAGAGATCGACTCGTTTCAGTGATTCTAAAATCTGTAATTAGATTAGTTTTCTGCTTGTGACTTTTAATATTGGATTTGAAATATTGGTATTTGAAATATTGTTTATTGATATAATAACTTTGTATTGCACAGCTTCCCTCTTTTGCCGTTAACTGACTGTCAATCCTAATGATTTTTAGTTGCACAAGTATATATCTACGAGTACTTGTAGCATAAAGAAATAACCTAGTCGATCACGTAGTATTTCTTCATAGTGTTGCAAAGTAGGTCCTGTGAGATTTCCAGTTACAGCACTGAATAGAACTCATGTAAGGAAATGTCAAATAGATAATTCAAAACGGATAGAATTCGAATCACCTACATGTTGTAGCCTACGATATTCTACCTAAATATATGTCATAATTTCTTAAACCTTGGTTTTTATTAACAAACAATTCTTTAAGAAAAATAGTTTAAATGTAAATAAAATATTAGAATAAGGGAAATCTCCCACTATGCACCATGATAAGGAAAAACCAATTCATGGTTCCCAATTTACCATAACAATGGTGAAGTAGATGTTCCAGATTTCCCGTCAACGACAAACTTAGAAGCTTGAATTGGTTGTTGTCAACTCTTCTAAGATGCATGACGGGAAATTTCCCTTATCCATATATACAAAAGAAACATTTGGTTTTCCTGTCCACTACTCCTCCGAAACTATAAGACACAGAAATGCATATATTGACCTCCAATTGACAAGGGAGCCGCACACGGTTTCCGAAAGCTTTTGTATGTATTTTTAGATTTTCCGCTTCTCCTCCGAACTCATAAGATACGGAAATATAAATAATTGTGTCAAATGTTAGGTATAATATTGAAGTTGGCTAGATTTTAATTTTATCGACGTGGGTCAACTGAAAGTCACGTGGCTTGATGTCAACGTCTAAACCAATGATTTTAAAGACAAATTTGTAAAGATAACTTGTTCCTCTCATTGAGATGAATGTTTAAGAGATAGTTTGGTCGCGATCGAAGGTCAAGTGACTGAGAAAAAGACCTCAAAAACATTAGGAGTTCATATACATAGTTATTGTTATGTATCTAACTTTACGTCATTATGTTATTACTTACATTTCAGCAAATAAACAGTTGGGAATAGCAGAATCATATTGAAACTTTTTTTTTCTGTATTTTGGAAATATTATATTGTTGCATTTTTTTTAATAACTTTCATATTGATTCATCAGTTGCTTTTGCGAATTTGGGGCTATCCATAAACTATGTCAGCCAGCTTTTGTAATTTTAGGTCGAAATAATAATCGAAAGTTAGATCTAAAGAAAACTTCAAAATCTGAAATTAAAATTATCTTTTTTTGTATTACAGATCACCTAATCAGACAATAGAAGTTCAAAGTAAAATTAACATTAAAATTCTCTTTGATATCCAATAATAATAATAATAAAGTTAAAGTTAAAGATAACCACTATACGCCGTGACAGGCCTTTGGGGTTGCGGGAGGTAAGTCTCGTAACACAGCGAACCAACGGGACGAAGTTGGAGCCGGGGGGGCCAGCCCGACTCCCGCCTGCTTTAACTCCCGGTATCCATTTTTACAAAGGGCTGGGTGGACCCTAGGACCCGTTTCGAGGAGAATAAGCCTAGAAAAATTCCCCCCCTCCGCCGAGGCCGGGAATCGAACCCGTTTCCTGCAACCTGCAGCCAAGCACCCTTACCCGCTGGGCCACCGGGCACACTCATAATAATAAATATTCAAATAATCAAAGTCTTGACGAATCCATGGGCAGGCATTAATTAATCAGTGCATGTCCAATGATTTGCCATATATTAATTGATTATCTCGTATTGGGACTATGCACCGTTAGCGTCCTCTAATTATGAATTAGGACAATGCAGTTTCTCCAGATGAATCAGTATATCTGGAGAAATTGCATTGTCATAACTAATAATAAGAAGGCAAGAAAATCCAGTCAGCGTCCTCTGCACCAATGTCATCGTCGCGTAGGATGCACAGTAATTTGCAGTTTCCGAGGCTGCGACAGGGATTGGTTGTTCAGGATACTGCATGAGATATTTCACATTTTTCTTTCGAGTTCCAGCGTTTTAATGTTTTAAAATGGTTTCATTTGTATGGGCCACATTTTTTGCAAAATCTGCCAGTCAAATTATTCTGTACAGATGGACAAAACTAGTAAAATGATACATACGATCAAGTATTTTCTCTCTTGAACTTTATAGTTTAGATAACTGATGGTATTTTAATGAATTTCTTAGTAGGTAGTTTTGATTTTTTTTAAAAAAAGGGTTTAAATGAAATGTAATATGGCGTCACATATTATCTGGTCACCCCCCTCGTCACAGATGATGACTCTGAGAACAGCCCGCCTCCCCCGCCATGTCTACGTAGTTTATGGTCAGCCCCTATGTTGCATCTTCAGCAAATGATTACTGTCTATTTATGTTGGGATAGTCATCTGATTTTCAGCCAAACTTCATTAAAGTGCACATTACGGTACCTCTGATTTTTGCGCATTTTCTGAATTTTGAGAACATGGCTGACTTGGGACTTTATGAATCCGTTAGAATGAGTTTTGCCGGCAAACTTATTTCAAAAATCCCCCGATCATTTACTAGAAAAACTAGCCCTCTTCTGGCAAACTGCGATCTTGAGATAACAGTATGGAGCTGACCACGACTTGCGGCAGGAGCCTTCGAATCCTGACAACTCGTATCGCTCCTAGCCTATCAGCAGTCGCCTGCGGCACGAGTCAGCCTAACCTTGGGCCGATACGAAACCTCCGATTGGTGGGTATCGTATTGTCACTTCATTCGAGTACACCGTTGACAAATGGCAGCTAGATCTAACTATTATCGAACCTTAAAACTGATTAATTCACCAACGGTTTCATCTCTGCATACAGCGATGTATTGTAAACTAAACATTTGTTTCCTGGTTGAGATTCTACTTAGCACAGATTAAAAGAAGGAACTAGTAAAGAGGATCATCAGAAAAATCTTAGCTATTCTTATCTAGTCGATGCTTGTTCGTGCCTTCTAAAGGATTTCAATAACATAAATATATGTCAACTTCATAAACATATCGTTAAACGTATAAATCATAGTATCCTATGAGAGGACGATATTTCAACAAAACATTACTTATCATTGATAAAAAATAATATTGTTTATAAATGTTATAGAAATATCAGCAATTGATAACATCATAGTTACTGAGAGATAAGAAAGATCTGTGGTTGACGATGTTATCAGCCAGACAAAAAAAATAAATAAATAAATAATTCTTACATTTTCTAAACTTTATGAGATTTGCAAGGTTTACAGAAGATTCATCATAATCCATCTCTGCAGGAGAAAAGACAATTGTATAAGAATTCTAATTTATAATTACAGTACTATCCATTTCTTAAAGAGATCCAATAAATCACTTTATAACAAATTTATTAATATGAGTTTTTAAAATATTTTGTTATTGTAACTTAGTTACAGTATATAATATGTATACTACAATAATATAAAAACTAATAATACTAAAAAACAATACTTGTATATCTATAAATACTTTATCTTTCCTTACAAATCATATTGTAAGAAATTATTTATTAATTAAATTTGAACTTATTTTAGTTATTATTTATTTTTGATTGATTATTTCTGTATTTATTTTTAATTATTTAAAAACAGACAAATAACTGTATTTCCAATTTGCTTATTTCAAGCAGTTTCTCGAATCCAGGGAATTCTGGAAATTTCGTGACTACGCCATCTTACGAGTATTTTTCAAAACAAACTTTCGTGCCTTTTGCAATAATTTCTAAAGTATAAAAACTATGACCATGAAACTTTAGGAATTACTAGAATCTTAGTTCATAGCACTCTATGGTTTGATTTTAGTTGAAGGAAAAACTTTTTTTTCTGTACAGCAATGTCGTGATATTATTTGTGATAGCTTTGTCTGAAGAAAGGCAATAGTCTCCTGTGTATCACGATATAATGCAAGCTCGGGTCGATGAATATCAGTGAAATCAAAAGAATTAAAAGGCAATTTAGACTTCATGAAACTTTTGTGACGAATTTTTCCTTTGATCAACACATGGTTGTATTTCCTTATTATTACATACTATGATTTGGACTTTATTGTAATATCATTACTAATATTATCATAAGTAACTTGTAAATAGTTTACATTATTAAATTGTGAGAACGTAATAGAATAATTCTTACCACTCTCTGAGGAAGCAATAAGATCTTTAACGTCATCGGAAACTGAAATAATAAAAAAGAAATGATTTTTTTTTCTTAATATTGATCCACTATGAAACATATGACAATGTAAAAACTGTTAGTAATAAAACATTTTTAAAAATTGTGAGGTAAGCCTTAAAGGCGCGGTAAGTCCATTCTCATTTTTATTTTGAAACTAAATAGATAATGCTGCAAGACATAAGCAGTTTCAAGCAGTTTTCGAAAATGTTTTGCAGTTGTTCGAATAAAACAACAGGTTTGAACATCTCTTATAGAGTTTTCCACATCTGTCTAAGTGTAACGTAAAGCTGTCCCCATGTGTCATTAAAAATTTTTTAATTTACTGTGAAAATAGAATTAATTTCTTAAATGAAATGTCCTCGACAGGAATTGAATCTGCAACATTCTGATCCGATATCAGATATCTTATCCGTTAGGATTCAGAGACTACATTGATATTATTTGTTAAATATTCTTCATTTATTCATCGTCTATCCGAACCATATTATTAAATAGAACTTATCGAATCAAGGTCACCCCACAAATACATTTGTAATAAGAATTCTCACTTGAAAATATAATGAGGTCGTTTGGAATAAGTTTGTGATTCATTATTATTAATATTTCGATCTATTTTGCAGAGATCTTCCTCAGGATCTATGAGGAATATTTTCCTATCT
>JAFIDM010008419.1:50435977-50451864 GCA_023159025.1 Thereuonema tuberculata | reverse complement strand
AAAATTGAGCTTTAAAAGTGACAATTTGTTCCATCGAAAAGCCATTGACTGAAATTCTTGAGATACTATAATACAGTTTAATCCATTAAATTTGCGCTTGCTTTGATTTCATAAAATTGTACGGATTTTAAGAATTCGTTATATTGAGTTTTTAGGAAATAAAATGAGGATGCAGTTCAATTAGATGGATATGATAATTTTACATATAACGAGACTTTCTCAATTGTATTGTAGTAGAACTTTAAAAATGCGAAGGAAATATAATCAGTGTTATTAGAAATGTAGACCACCAGTCTCTGTGGTTTTATTGAAAAAGGACATAAAATAAAAAGCTGAATATCTAAAATTTTGGTAGCCTTGGACTTCTTATTTATTTGTTTATTTATTTATGAAATGGGCTATATTAATTTTTTGTTTTGGCGGAGATTTGTAATAATGAATGTTGTTTTGCTGTGTAAATAAAAGATGGCGCTGTAGACTATATTTCAGCATTACGTCATCAGCTAAATGTTACGTCATGAATTTTTTAACGTCGTTTCACCAAGATGACTGGAAGTGCTATTCTTGCAATAGGATCTGAAAACGATATTTGAAATCGTGAAAACCAAAAGTTGAAAATAAAAACCAAAATGTCTCACCTGCTCCATTCTTTACTGTTGTTAGAGTTAGGAAAATAATGAACAACGCCACGACAAAGGAATGTTCCATTTTTGGAACAAAAAACCTGTAGGAAAAAAGGGAAATGAATTAATTCTGAAGGCTATGATGTTTTATAGCATATACTATAATAAAGAATAAATTATTGTTTTATTTTGATGACAATGCTCTATGATATATTGCTTAACATATTAAGTTCACATTTAACTATGTTTTAAAAGTATTCCACCAGAGGTCTATGTGGCCTTGAGGTCACGGGAAATAAGGTACCCTGCATTGCATGACCAACGGTACTAACTTTAGATCAGGTGGCCAATCCGATGCATTACCCCGCTTTTAACCTTCCGGAAACAAAACTAAGTCTCCACTTTATAGAAGGCTGAGTGAACCTTCCAAGTCGTCTGGAGAAGTAAACAATTAACTACAAGAAAAATTTAGTCCTTTTTAAAACTACCTTTATGCAAATAATAACAAAAATAGCGTAAAATCAAATAATATTGGTAAAAATAAACTTTCGCCTTTTATTTACAGTTTTTCACTTACCTTTTTTATTTCTCCTCGTTTAGGCTGCAAATGGATTAGAATCGATGTAGTTCCGTTAAGTTTATGGTGGAATTCAACTATAAAAGTTTTGTATTTCGTAATCTTTTGGTTTTCGTAGATACGATTTCTTATTGCATTGTTTTTGTTTTGTATTTCACTGGAAGATCGCTAATAAATCGATTTTTTCATTTTTTCTGTTAAACTGGCTTCTGTTTAATTGGTCTGTCGTTGCTGGTAAAAATAAAGTGTTTTGAAGCTACGTGGGAATGTTGTGGGATTTGGTGGCTCAAATATGCATCGTAGATGAGAAAAGTGACTTTTATGGCAGGCAAACAGACATAGTGATCTCAAACGTTCTTTTTCAAATAAAAGAATTTCTAACAAATCATTATCATTACAGATCTTTCTTTTTCGCTGTAATTACAGTTCATGTAATAGTAAGAAGCTGATATGTTTTAACAATCCTATTCATTGACCAGACATAAAATACGAAATTTTAAAATATAATTTTAAATATAATTTAATTTCCATTAAATTTTTAAACTTTAAACGTTGTTTTTTAATAAAATTTTCAAAATTTTCATGATGACTCCTCCCCTCTCCTTGCATTATCGTTACAGATCTTTCTTTCTCTTTATAATTATACTTCAAGTAAGAGTAACAAGCTTATACAAATGAAAATACTGTACCAAATATTGTGAAGAAGAAAGTAAATGTTTTGGGATTACTTTAGGAAGTTGTTTTATATTATAAACTAGCCGGGTACCGTCGCTTCGCTCCGGAACCCTTGCATCTATAGCATTAAAAAAAAAAAAAAAACTTTTATTTATTTAGAAATTAATATTGAGATCGGAGAATATACGACTTTCCAGCCCGTTGTGGCCTTCTCCACTTAACTCAGGTGTATTGCGGGTTGGCGCCACACACCTGGGGTTGCCGCCATACACTTCATCGTCAGTTTGCCAGATTATTCCCTATCCCGTAAAAATTTTGAAAAATTCGGCCTTATTCCTTGTCTACATCGTAAAGGAAACCTCTGTGCAAAATTTCAGCTTTCTAGGTCCAAGGGTTTGGGGTGGGCGTTGATGAGTCAGTCAGTCAGGACTTTTCGTTTTATATATGTAGATTTTCATGAATTTTGTTTTGTTTAAATCATTGATTAGTTCTTTATAGATTATATTTGAATCAGTTATTTTCTCATTTTCAACTGTTTTCCGATTCGTTCTTTACATATTATTCCTGGTATGTTGATGTAATATTTATTTATGAAAATATGATCTATATTTGTTTTTGTATTTCCATGAATTGTACAGTTGTTTCTGAAGACGATTTTTGAAACCATTTTTCACATAAGTTTTACGTATTTCTGTACTGCATTGTTTTTATTCATTTTGAAAATATCTATATTTACGTCGCCAATCAGTATAGTTGGACAGTTGTTTAATATATTTTCATTTTTTATGAATAGATTCTCTATTTTAGTAACATTTTAGTAATTTAACAGTTTCCTTACAGAATGACAGACAGAATAACGTTTTTATAATATACGTCTTTATAATATATAAAAATAATAGCCGGGTACCGTCGCTTCGCTCTGGAACCCTTGCATATATAGCATTAAAAAAAAAACTTTTTTTATTTAGCAAATTAATGCGATCGTCGGAGAATATATAACTTTCCATCCCGTTGATGCTTCTCCGAATAAGTCGGATGTATTGCGGGTCGGCGTAACACACCGAAAATTCACATTTTTGCATGTATCTTGCAAACGCTGAAGCGTGTGAATAAGTGATATATCGTTCGATAGAACTTTCATATAGCAACATTTTCTTAATATAATGTTCTCTTTCATCTTTTATACTTTTCGTTTAAATTGAGAAAAAGTCAAAATTTGACCCTTTAAAAGGCGCCATCTTGAAAACCAAAAACTTTTTTCGAAAGATTTTTGTAGCATTTTGTTTGTCTTATCCATTTACATGACAAATCTATCTCTTCTAGTTTGGTCACAAAATTGGAAAACGTAAAGTCTTATGACAGACAGAATAACGCTTTTATAATCTTATATTATATGAATCAGAATGATATAAACTAACTCGGAATAACATATACTCAATTAACGCAGTTGGAATGATTATGATTTATATATTATGTCTTAATAAATTATCACACATTTGTATAAAGACTAGCATGTTAAACTCTGAATATGGAAGCCGTGTTCAAATCCCAGGTGTATTTTTATTTTACCATAGCATCTAACCGAAGAGAAATCATATAGATACTCCGAAAAGCCAAGTTTAAAGTAATACTAAACCTTAGCAAAAGTTATACATAAAAACCAATATAACAATTTTATAACCTTTTACCAAAATGAAGTATTATTTGAAAGTAAAACTCCTATAAGTTTATGTGTAAAATGATAGAAGAGAGAATAAACTTCTATTAAAATCTACAGTAGCATATTGAAAAATACTTATTTGCCGATCCAGAAGCTGTTAATATATAGGCCCAAATCTTTCCTATCGAATCTTTCCTCACCTAAAAAAAATATGCTGGGCATCTTCACACAGTGGCCTTTTTCCAATAATAGTTGAGAAGAACATGAGGAATTAGACGACTAAAGGTGAAAAATACAAAAAATCCAAAATATCACAAAATTTTACCAATGAAACTGGAGGAAACAACACGAAATCTTAGATTACAATGAAAAGGAAGATACCAAAAAAGAGCTTCTCCTATACAGAAAAGACAGGGAGATATTAGTATTCCTTAAATAAGGCGGTGAGTGTGTGCCTAAAATGAATAGCCCTTCAAGCACTCTCCAGAACTGAACTGTCAACCAAAAAGTCTTGGACAACTGGCAAAGAATAACGAAAAACAAAACAAAAAAACATCTTAGGTCTTAAAAAAAAAAAAAGGGGTAATTTGGACTGCAAAAATACATCCCAGAACTCCAAGATTACAGCCAATATGACTTCGCTGGAATCGTCTCTTTTAATCCTTACAAAGTCTACCTCTCTGAACATTATGACTAAAAGCAATTTCACTGTCTGACAGTAGCCTTACTATATCAGTGGTATAGTAAGGCAATGTGATGTACTTTAAAACAAAGGAACTATGTTTCTTTTAAGTACCGATATTTTTTTATTTACTTAAGATAAATTTAGTAGTAAATTATGCAAAAATTATGTAACTTCTGCCTGATATTTTTTTAATTCTAATATTTTTTTAATAATCAATTTTTTTGAATTTACTTGGGAGTTTCAGTTTCCTATTATCAACATCATTTGCCACAAGATCCTGATAAACAAAAGTGTCCACTGCTTCTCTACTTATCTAAGAATAAACAGAGAGAACTCTTCCTATATTATACAAAATAGACCAAATAGACCTGGTACAAATCAGGTAAAAGAAAAATGCCGAAACATTAAAAAAAGTGTACATGTATATTTGAAACTTTCTTTCAAACGTTATTCTTTGGCTAACATTGCCACTAATGTATTGGTTTGATGTTACCTGTTATTCATTGTTGCCTGAATTTAACTTCAAAAAATACCAAACATCAATTTCATTGTTGGCCATCTAACGTGGCCTCAAGAAACTTAACAGCAACTATAATCTCTCAGTGGAACTCAATGCAAATTTCTTGAATGCCAGACAAATGTCACTCTTTCAATTAATCATAAAAAAACAGACAATTAAAATATTAAACTAATAAATAAACCTACCTTCTTAAAAACACTGCACTCATAAGAAAACACACACTGCACTCATAAGAAAACACACCAATTACCAAAGGCAATTCTAATGAGTGCAAGAAACAAACCAAAGGTCGGACCAACGACCAGTGTCTCATAAAAATATAGTTTAACTGCTGTCATTGCAGCAATCAGTTAACAGCAAAGGGAAAAGGAAATCTCCTTCGCAGACTCCCATGCATAGATAGGGCCGCCAAATAAAAATGAAAAAAAAAAGACAGTGCTAATAGGTTCTGATGAAATTCTTCGTCTGAAAGGATAGACATAACACCTTACATTGAAGAAAAGTTTGCTGATTGCAGGTTTCTTCAGCACTGCGCTGTAATAACTGCATTTTCAAATAGCAGCAAAAAGAGATTTTTATAACTCATCACTCATGGACTTGTCATGAGACTAAGAGTCTCTAGGTACAGCATCTGTCTGTCCCTAGGCCAAGATTTATTGAAAAAATTAAAAATAGACTTAAAATTAGTTATAAGCTAATGAAGATTTAAATTTGTGTTTTAATAAAAAACTTAAACACAGGAAGAGAAGATTTTTACTTCACTGTAAATCCATCTACAGTGTTCATTCATTCCATTCTTAAGTTTTCTTGTTTATTTATCACTTCTTTCTTTTGAAGGGAAAACGACTCAATATTATTTTCAGCAGAAGGAATTGGAGAAACTTTCTATTTAATTAGATGTCATAAATTTAGATGTGATATATAAAAATCATAGGATTGTGAAGGTTGGAAGAGATGCCCGTGAAGGTTAACAATCAATAATTGTTAACTGATTAAACTTATTATTTGAAAAACGTCGGTGGGGGGGTTAAAACAAAACAATTCTGGAAAAATTAAAACATTAGCTGTTACAAATCAGTATCAGATACATTATCTGTGTCATGAAAGCCATCCAAAAATACAGCATTTCATTTGAAATGTACATTTTAGTACCGTTTACTCGAATATTGATAAATCAGGGAATTATATATCATTTATCCTAAAAATAGCAGTAAATTATCAAAAGATATTAATTATAATATTGTTTCTGAAAAGCTTTACTGGAACTTTGGGTGTTTTTATTACATAACTAATAGTTAAATTAGCTGTGATTTCACACCTACAGTTTGCATCTTTAATTTTGAGGTAATATAGTCAACATCTTGGTCTGATACAAGTGTTTTTTGTTTTTTTTTAATACCCATACAGTGAAGATTGCTTACTAGAAAAACCCTGTTTTTTTTAGCAACTTATTTGGGAACTATTGTGATAGCGGCCAAACTGGATGACTACTGCGTTTGTCCTGTCTCCGTGATTCTTCACCCCTAAGAACTCCCGAACGGAAGGTCGGATCGACAAACGGATTTCACCATTGTGTACAGAGGCCCAAAAACTGTAAGAATGGAATAGAATTTCGGTCAACGCCCCCCTCCCCCAATACCGAATAAAAGTCATTAGATTGATGCTATAATCATATTAATTATTGTTAAAAGTCATTAGAATAATTACTCCGTCATGATATTCTTAAAATTCAAAACAGAGATATAACGAATAAAAATTATGATTTATGAATGTATGTATGTAAGTTAAGTCACTAATAATAGGTAAAAGTAAAACAGAAATACTAAGCCTTCACCGCTGTTACCGTTTTGGTCTCTATAATTGCTATATCCACCATAGGTATTTTGGTGTACGTCATAGGTTGCTGTAAATTTTGAAATAAAATAAGAATTAGATATATATTATTATTTCGTTTTACTATGTTAGATCTTTTGAATCCATGAGTTGGACTTAGCAAAATAGTTAATATGTAAATGTTTTAATTGTTAAAAACCATCCAAATTTCGTAAAAGTTTGATTAATAATAAAAACTATAAGTACTGAATATAAGATGTTTTAAAAACTTGTTTCTGGCAATCGATGGATGAATATGCACGCATAATACACATAATAATATGAACTTTTTGGTTTTTATTGCATCATTATAAATACAGGATGATTCGAAATTCCTTGTACAAACTTTAAAGATAGGTCAGTAATAGAAAAACAAGCAATATTACTAGAGGAACGTATATCTGGAAACGCCACACAAATGTGCTAGAGGGCGCTTTTTGGCTGCAGATTAGTTGGGAAGTGTCGGCCTTTGTCATTTGAGATGATGACTTTGTATGTGTAGAATGTATCGCTTCACTGATGCTGGAGAGGGTAGATTTGCACAAATATATGATGCAATTATCATAAGATCATATCACATTAATACAACGATAGACAACTACACAAGATCCGTTTACAGGAAACTGACTTGAAATTTGCAGTTTTAATGTGTGCTTTACAACATACAAATATTTCGAAAGAACTTGAAACCGAGGCCGGGAATTGAATCTGTCTCCTGCAACCCGCAGACAAGCGCCCTTATCCAGTGGGCCACCGGGCCCACTCATAATAATAAATAATCAAATAATCAAAGTCTTGACGAATCCATGGGCAGGCATTAATTAATCAGTCTATGTCCAATGATTTGCCATATACTAATTGATTTCAATTTCTGGTATCGGGACTATACACTGTTAGCATCCTCTAATTATGAATTATGACAATGCAGTTTCTCCAGATGAATAAGTATATCTGGAGAGATTGCATTGTCATAATTAATAATTAAAATCCAGTCAGCGTCCTTTGCACCAATGTCATCGTCGCGTAGGATGCACAGTAGTTTGCAATTTCCGAGGTGGCGACAGGGATTGGTCGTTCATGACATTGCACATCATGAGATGTTTCACATTTTTCTTTCGAGTCCAACGTTTTAATGTTTTAAAATTGTTTCATTTGTATGGGCCACATTTTTTGCAAACTCTGTCAGTCAAATTATTGTGGACAAAACCAAAAAAACGATAGATATTCAAGCTTATTTTCGCTTGAACTTTATAGTTTAGATAAATGATGGTGTTTTAATGAATTTCTTAGTAGGTATTTTAGATTTAAAAAAAAGGGTTTAAATGAAATGTAATATGGCGTTACATATTATCTGAGTCACCCCCTCGTCACAGATGATGACTCTGAGAACAGCCCACCTCCCCCGCCATGTCTACATAGTTTATGCACAGCCCCAATGTTGCATCTTCAGCAAATGATTACTGTCTGTTTATGTTAGTATAGTCATCTGTTGTCGAGGATTTTCAGCCAAACTTCATTGGTTAAACTGCACATTACTGTACCTCTGAGTTTTGCGCATTTTCCGAATTTTGAGAACTTGGCTGAGTTGGGACTTCATGAATCCGTTAGAATGAGTTTTGCAGGCAAACTTATTTCAAAAATCGCACGATCATTTACTAGAAAAACTAACCCTCTTCTGGCTAACTGCTATCTTGAGATAACAGTATGCAGCCGACCGCGACTTGCGGCAGGAGCCTTCGACTCCTGACAACTCGTATCGCTCCTAGCCTATTAACAGTTGCCATCGGCACGAGGTTATCAGCCTCACCTTGCGCGGATACGAAACCTCCGATTGGTGGGTATCGTATTGTCACTTTATTCGAGTACACCGTTGGCAAATGGCAGCTAGATTTAACTATTATCGCACCTTAAAATTTATTAATTCACCAACGGTATCATCTCTGTATATAGCGATGTATTGTGAACTACACATTTGTATCCTGGTCGAGATTAGCACAGATTAAAACAAAGGAATAGTAAAGAGGGTATGTTTATGCAGTTGACATATATTTAGGTTATTGAAATCCTTAGAAGGCAAGAACAAGCATCGACTAGATAAGAATAGCTAAAATTCTTAGCTATTCTTATCTAGTCGATGCTTGTTCTTGCCTTCTAAAGGATTTCAATAACATAAATATATGTCAACTGCATAAACATATCGTTAAACGTATAAAATCACTGTATACTATCAGAGAACGATATTGAAACAAAACATTACTTATCAGTGATAAAAGAAAAACATTGTTTAGAAATGTTATAGAAATATCAGTAATTGATAACATCATAGCTACTGAGAGATAAGAAAGGTCTGTGGTCGACGATGTTATCAACCAGAAAAAAACAAATAAATAAATAAATAATTCTTACATTTTCCAAACTTTATGAGATTTGTAGGGTTTACAGAAGATTCATCATTATCCAACTCTGCAGGAGAAAAGGCAATTGTATAAGAATTCTAATTTATAATTACAGTAATATCCAATTCTTAAAGAGATCCAATAAATCACTATATAACAAACTGATTAACAACTGAGTATTTAAAACATTTTGATATTGTAACTTAGTTGCAATATATAATATATACAACAATAATATAAAAACTAATAATTCTAAAAAACAATGCTGTTATATATTCTCGAAGCTTCTCGAATCCAGGGAATTCTGGAAACTTAATGGTAACGCCATCTGACGAGTAATTTTTCTATACAAACTGTCGTGCCTGTTGCAATAATTTATAAAGTATAAAAGCTACGACCATGAAACTTCAGGTATTACTAGAATCTTAGTTCATAGCACTCCACGGTTTAAGATTTTAGTTGGAGAAAAAAACATTTTTTTCTGTACAGCAATGTCGTGATATTATTTGTGGTAGCTTTGTCTGAAGAAAGGCAATGCTCTCCTGTGCATCACAATATAATGCAAGCTCTGGTCGATGAATATCAGTGAAATCAAAAGAATTAAAAGGCAATTTAGACTTCATGAAACTTTTGTGACTCATTTTTCCTTTGATCAACACATGATTGTATTTCCTTATTATTACATACTTTGAATTCGACGTTATTATAATATCAATACTACTATTATCATAAGTTCCTTGTAAATACTTTACATATTAAATTGTGAGAACGTAGTATGATAATTCTTACCACTCTCTGAGGAAGCAATAAGATCTTTAACGTCATCAGAAACTGAAATAATAAAAGAGAAATGATTTTTTTTTCTAATATTGATCCATTATGAAGCATATTACAATGTAAAGACTGTTAATATTTACGAACAATAAAATATTTTTAAAAATTGTGAGGTAAGCCCTAATGGGTCGGTAAGTTCATTTTTCTTTTTTATTTTGAAAGTAATTAATTGATGCTGCAACCTTTACAAGACATAAGCAATTTCAAGCAGTTTTGGAAAATGTTATGCAGTTTTTCGAATAAAACAACAGTTTTGAACATCTCTTATATAGTTTTCCAGATCTGTCTATGTGTAATGTAACGCTGTCCCCCATGTGTAATGAAAACTTTTTTAATTTACTGTGAAAATATTAATAATTTCTTCAATGAAATGTCCTCGACAGGAATTGTATCTGCAACATTCTGATCCGATATCAGATATCTTATCCAGGGACTACGTTGTAATTATTTATTAAATATTCTTCATTTATTCATCGTCTATCCGAACCATATTATGAAATAGAACTTATTGAATCAAGGTCACCCTACAAATACATTTGTAGTAAGAATTCTCACTTGAGAATGTAACGCAGGTCGTTTGGAAAACGTTTGTGATTCATTATTATTAATATTTCGATCTATTTTGCAGAGATATTCTTATATAAGGAAATATTTTATACTTTTGTACTTGCTTCCAATTAAAAAACCCAAATTCTTCTTTCTTAACTTCTTTAATATCAGTAACTCAATCTCTTTTGCAGAGATCGACTTCAGGATCTATGAGGAATATATTCCTGTCCTCATAGATCCTAAAGAAAATCTCTCCAAAAGACATGGAAATATTCATATTAAAAAAGTTAAGACAGAAGAATATCTGTTTTTACATTTGGAAGAAAGAATAAAGTTTTGGGAGTAAGTCTTAATACTTTAGTACTTACTTGCTCAGCTGCAAAAGGTCTCTTGAAATGATTGTTGAGAAAGGATGTACAGACAATAAAAGTGATCGAGATGTTATTTTAGTTGGGAACTTAGTAATATAGACAATAACACGAAATTCTTCATATTTAAGAATTTCGTGTTATTGTCTATTTTTTGTCTATATATTGTGTATAGTTTGATGTAGATGAATGCATTCTTTTTCTTGTCTTTTAGAGAGAGTAGTTTTTTTAGCCTTCTATAACAGCAGCCGATGAAAAAGATCTACAAATATTAAAATATTATTCAGTCTAGATAATATGCCTAAACTCTTAAATATGAAATTTGATGAATATTATTGGCCTTTTTTTTTTACCTAATGTGCCACAAGATTTTGAAAAAACAATCACAACCCTTCTAGAAAGGTTTCCCTGACTGTTTCACAGATCTCCTTCCCCTCCGGACAAAGATATTTTTCATGATTATTGTTTGTTTACTGATATCTGATTCTTTGATCAAAATGAAACAGCTGTCCCATCGTAACATAGAAAAGCATTTGTAGATTTTTGGTAATTTTTCTTAATATATTAACTTCAGAACTACCTCTAAACATATACTTTGTATCTATTCTTAGGTTTTTATTGAAGTTATATCTTGTTAAAACAGTTCACTCATCTAATGACTATGAATAAAACCTTACTAGTTGCAAATCTGTCTTCACTGGAGTAGAAACTTGAATCCATTTCATCGGAATCTACGAAAAAAAAACATAAAAGGATTAAATAGTAAATTATAGAAATCAAGCAGTTGTATAAAAGACTAGAAATTTTAATAAATTTATGTTTGCTCCAAAGCCCACAAAAGAGACATTTTGATCCTCTATTCCGACACTGTTTCCATCCGATAATATTATAAGGGAAGTGATAATATTAATAATAATGAAAATAATAATAATAAGCTTAGGCAGTCAATGCAAACAAGTGCAGAAAATACATTTGTAGGGATACCAGCCAGTGGATATGAAATTATCATAAGCCGGAAACTATTTACGGTATCATATGAAAATGTTTAGCTATATCCTGTATGTATGTATGTATGTATGTATATATGAATGTATGTATATCCTAAACAGGTTATTTATATAGACAAAACCAAATAGCAAATATTATTCATCAATTCCTTAATGTAGGCTTATCAACATCCACAATACAACAAAAAACCACCATAGCAGCTGTCACTATCTCTGTTTAGATAATGCATTTAATGTTATACATACAGACAAGTTTAAAGACTATTTATCTTATAATAAAGCGATCCTAAATATCTATAAAAATATCCCACTATAGTTCTCTGCAGGGCCTTGAGGTTCCGGAAAGTAAGGCTCCCGGCGTTTTGTGACCAACGGAATTAAGTTGAAGTCTGGAGGAGAATTCTGCTTGGGAAAATTTCCTACTTTTGTCGTGATCGGAGATTAAAGGCGTCTCTTCTAGGCCGTAGTGAAGTATGTTATCACTTGTCTACCGAGCACATCCCAATTGTTTACATCATGTAACAAAGCCGTAGTTAAAATTTTCACAAATTCACTTAGCTAAATTCAATAAACAAGAAAGTATTTAAAAACTTTACATTCCTGAAACGTAATGTTTGGAAATTTACCTGGTACTTTCATGTTATGTTTTGTTTTAACATTTTAATGTGTAAATATATAATTTTAACGTGTGAAAAAATATCTTTAAGAAATGCAGAGAGGTAACACTCACTCACTGAAGATTAAAATAATTTAATAAAAAGACACGATCGATTTCAGTAACGATCTCGTTTCTGTTTTTATCATTATTATTATCGAAAAAGTTTCAATCCATGGGATTCCCCAGCTAAGACAATATTGCCAAATGTATTAAAAAAAAAAATTGGAAGAATAGTTAGGGATGTGTGCTTGTGTCCATAAATTTCCGAACTATGCGTGTAGTGTTGAGTACCACAGCCTTCTGGAGTTGTGCATAAGTGTTTTTGTGAAGTCCTAGTGTGCTGAGGCTGTGATGCAATGTGTGAGGCACCAGACCAGTAGCGGACAGGATGATGGGTACAACACGTACTCGGTCCTGCCTCCACTGCTTCTGGAGCTCGTGTGCTAGGTCTGTGTATTTACTTATCTTGTCAGCGTGAGTTTTCTGCATTTTCTTGCTGACAGGCACTGCGATATCAATGAGATAGGTCTGTTTGTTAACCTTATCAACAAGTGTAATGTCAGGTCTGTTGTGATGTATAGTTTTGTCTGTGTGAATGGGACGGTCCCAGTACAACTTATGTGAGGGTGACTCTAGATTGCTTTGTGGTGTGCACTTGTAGTATGGGACCGTGTTCTTAATAAGTGAGTGTTTGTGTGCTAGCTGTTGATGAACGATCGATGCTACCTGATTGTGTCGGTGGAGGTAGTCTGTTTGGGACAGAAGGGGACAGCCAGATATTATGTGGTCGATCGTCTCATGTGTAGTGTGGCATTTCCTGCATCTGTCGTCGTGTGTGTTTGCGTCGTGTAGAATGTGTTTCTTGTAGTTGAGTGTGGGAATGACTTGGTCCTGTATCGAGATCATGAACCCTTCGGTCTCCCCAAACAGCTCACCACTCATCAGCCATCTGTTCGACGCTTCCATGTCGACATGAGGTTGGCTGAGTTCGTGGCGATGTCTGCCATGGAGTTCCTTACGAGCCCATGATTCACGCAGCTGCTGTGTGTTTGTGTCGGGAGTGGTGAGTGTTAGAGAATGGTTTGCGAAGTCCATGGGTGTGAAGTGTGTGTCAGCCTTGACAATGGCTAAGTGGAGTGAGGAGTGTTGTGCTCTTTGGTGGAAGCGTTCCCTAAGTGTGTGTACTTGTTTTTCGTGTAGGGTGATGAGATTGATGAGTCCTCGGCCTCCCTCCTTGCGGGGAAGAGTCATCCTTTCCGTAGCGGGCTTGGGGTGGTGCATGTTGTGTTTCGTGAATGTACAGCGTGTTATGCGTTGTAGTGCTTCGAGTTCAGTGTTTGTCCATGAAATTATGCCGAACGAATATGTTAGTGTGGGAACGGCAAAAGTGTTAATGGCTTTAATTTTATTTCTGGCATTGAGTTGTGTTTTCAGGATATTGTGAACGCGAGCACAGTATGTTTTCTTGAGTGTGTGTCTAATGTTTGCGTTGTCAATAACGCGCGCTTGATGGAAGCCCAGGTACCTGTAGGTCTCTCCCTCTTCCATGGATTGGATGGCCAACCCATGGTCCAGTTCAAAACCCTCCAAATTCGTAGTCTTCCCGCGTGTTATATGTAGCTTGCGGCATTTGTCGATTCCAAATTCCATCCCAATGTCTTTGGTGAACTGTATTGCGACTTGTAGTAAATTAGTAAGTTGTGCACTGTTTGTGGCATAGAGTTTAATATCATCCATGTAGAGTAAGTGTGTGATTTTGTATGGTGTCAGAGTGCCTGAGGTAAGTTTATAACCGTGTTTTGTGTTGTCTAGCATGTGGTTTAATGGATTCAAGGCGAGGCAGAACCAAAGAGGACTCAAGGAATCTCCCTGGAAAATACCTCTCCGTATGGGAATGGGGACTGTAGTGATGGAGGTGTTGGAGGTGCGTAGGTGTAGTGTTGTGTTCCAACTCTTCATCGTGGCATCCAAGAATGCCATGATCTTGGGGTGTACTTTGTAGAGGTGAAGAGTGTGCAAAAGCCAGGAATGGGGGACTGAGTCACATGCCTTCTTGTAGTCGATGTACACGATGTGTAAGTTCCTATTCTTCGCGCGCGCCTGGCGCAGGATTACAGAGTCAATAAGAGCTTCTTACAACCCTGGGAATTCCTGCGACAGCCCTTCAGCTGTTCGGAAAGAATGTTATGTGTCTCGATGTGTGTGTAAATTTTGTCTGTAAGGCAGGAGATGAGGAGTTTGTAAAGTGTGGGGAGGCAAGTGATTGAACGGTAAATTGCAGGGTGTGCTGTTTCAGTGTTCTTGCTCTGTAGGTAAGTGACACCCTGTGTGAGGAAAAGAGGCATATGTTCTGGGTGTTGGATTATGTCAGTGAGTGCAACAGCTAGCTTCCCATGCAGGGACGTGAACCTCTTGATCCAGAAGTTCTGAACGCCGTCTGCACCAGGAGCCTTCCAGTTGTGTGCATGTTTTAGTGCTGTCTGTATAACTGCGAGAGTAATATCATGGAAGGGCATGAAGGGTAAGTGTTCAGCGAGTTGTTCTTCATCTGTGATCCATGGTGGTTTGTCATTGTGGGGGATGGGGTTAGACCACAGAGACGACCAGTATTCATGTAATGCCTCGCTGGTGGGTGTGTTTGTGTTGGGTGCAGTGGAGGGAGATGAAAGGGATCTGTAGAATTTTTTCTCATTGTATTGGAAAGTATTGTTCGGTTGTTTGCGAGAATGTGCACTGTTTGTATCTTTGTAATCTTTTTGCAAGTGCACTGAGTTTTTGTTTTAGTGTGTCGAGATGTTCCTGAACCTGGTTATGATGGTTTGAGTGTGAAGGGCGAGTGTTTATGTGCTTGAATATCTTCCTGACCTGGGACATAAGTTTCTTTGTTTTGTTTCCTGCACAGTATTGTGTGAGCCTGGCTATGTCTCCTCTAAGGTCGCAGATACGGCCTTCAAGGCGACGTCTCCAAGGGGGGATGTATTCTTGTGACCGTGCAGTGGTAGGTATGTGGTGTTGTTTGATTCCAAGTGCCCGAATGGTTCCCTGTGCCGCGCAGTAGAGTGTTGTATGTATGTCTTCTAATGTTTGGATATTGTCAAGGTGTTGTGGGATAGTGTGTGTGTTGAGATGGTATATGACTGTGGCGAGTTGTTTTGATGTGTGTACTTTGGGGAGTGGAGGTCTGAGTGTGGGGTCTGTGCCTGTATATTGTGCTAGTGCGGTGTAGAAATTATCATGTGCTGCTTGTTGTATGTCATTAGTTGTATTGTTGGGGAATGTGGACTGAGGGGTAGAGGCTTCTGAGGCTTCTGTGTTTCCCATAAAGGTAATGTCTTCTGTTGGGGTGGGGTGTGGTGTCCTGTGGTTGGATTCAGCGACCTCTTCCCTAATTTGTGTAAGTATGCATGGAGGAATTATTATTATTATGTTTGTATGTTTCAAACCTTGGGTTTCCCCAGCAAAA
>JAFIDM010008419.1:50387594-50430977 GCA_023159025.1 Thereuonema tuberculata | reverse complement strand
AAACAGCTGTTCCCGTTGATGTAGACTCTGTGTCCGAAGGCATATTTACAGTCCAGTTATGATTTTTTTCTTAATTTAAGTATTTCAAGGATAATTGCAGTATCATTCAAATGAAGAACATTATTTGATTCAAATAGTCTCCTTTAATGTTCATGCCTCTTCTTTCTCAGGCTAATTATCTTAAACTGTAAACTCGTTGTAAACAGTTTATTAGGAATGGTTTTTCTCATATTTGAATATTTGTCTGTTTTAATGTTGATTTTCTTCGAAACTATTTTATTTAAAACAGAAGATAATAAGCATATATTGAAAGAAATAAATTAAAGGAAGAAAATATTAAAATTACTTCATAAAAAAATAAGCTAGAAAGCAAATAGGATCTTTAAAATTTATAAACCTATGTAATACGAAATATAAATCCTTGAAAATAACACAAATCGTACTACTAATAATAACAATGATAATAACAATTAAATAATAATAATAATAATAATGATAATAATAAAATTTTAACTGTTAAAATAAAACTATTCATTTAAAATCTCAAGAAATACCAATAAAGAAAAAAAATCTTGAAAGAAATAAAGAGAAATAACAAAAAAAATTAAAAACGTTATTTTTATTTAAACGGCATATTTACCAAGTTCAGTTGATAAGTAGACTAATATAATATACAATGAAATATATTTGTATTAATATCATTTCATTATTCGATAATAGTTAACTTACCAATAAATAATCCTTGTTCTAAAAATAATATATAAAAAATATTTAAAATATCAAATGACTAATAATAAAATATTTTAATGCATTTTCTAATGTAATAATTTCTTTATATCAGTCAATATTTAAATAAATCATATTATCAATAATGATCTTCGAAACCTGTCAATCGAGTGACTTCATTCTTCGAAATACACTCAATCTTCAATCTTCTCTTCACTCATCAAATCATATTATTAAATTATACTATACTGTAAACTTTTTTTTTAATTTTTAATAAAAAATAAAAGCTTTAAATACTCTCAAAAGTTTGAAGGTTAGTTCTAACAATAGAAGAAAATATAGAAACAACTTTGCTATGCGAAGGTAATTTAAATAGTCTCCATTAATGTTGATGCCTCTCTTCCTTTTGTCTGGTTTCTACTTTAATAAAACTTCTTCTTCTACTTTATCAGACTTCTTTTAATAATACTTTATCATTAATAATACTTTAATAATAATTTATCATTAGTAAATTTAAAGTAGATACTTTCATAAGGAATTAAATAAATTTGTATTGATGTAAGTGTATGTAGTCTCTATTTATAACTGCTCAACCTTTGAATGGAAGCTCTACTTGGATAATTTGGGATAATATATCTTTTATATAGGAAAACATATATAGGAAAATCTTTGGGGATGTTTGTGATGAAAATTGAGCTTTAAAAAGGGACAATTTTTTCCATTCAAAAGGCATTGATTTAAAATCTTGAGATACTACAATACAGTTTAATCCATTAAATTAGAGCTTGCTTTGATTTCATAAAATTGTACTGATTTTAAGACTTCGATATATTAAGTTTTTAGGAAATAACACTTTGATGCAGTTCAATTAGATGGATATAATAATTTTACATATAAGGAGACTTTTTCAATTGTATTGTATTACAGCTTTAAAAATGCGAAGGAAATATAATCAGTGTTATTAGAAACGTAGACCACAATCAAAACGGATTTATTCAAAACGGATATGAAATAAAAAGCTGAATATTTAAAATTTTGGTAGCCTTGGGCTTCTTATTTATTTGTTTATTTATTTATGAAATGGGCTAAATTAATTTTTTGTTTTGGCGGAGATTTGTAATAATGAATGTTGTTTTCCTGTGTCAATAAAAGATGGCGCTGCCCACTATATTTCAACATTACGTCATCAGCTAAATTGTTACGTCATGAATTTTTTTAGCGTCGTTTCACAAGACGACTCGAAGTGCTATTCTTTTCTTGGATGTGAAAACGATATTTGAAATCGTGAAAACGAAAAGTAGAAAATAAAAAACAAAAATGTCTCACCTGCTCCATTATTTACTGTTGGTAAAGATAGGAAAATAATGAACAACGCCACGACAAAGGAAAGTTCCATATTTGGGACAAAAAAACTGCAGGAAAAAAGGGAAAGGAATTAATTCTGAAGGCTATGACGTTTTCTAGCATACACTATAATAAAGAATAAATTATTTTTTTATTTTGATGACAATGCTCTATGATATATTGCGTAACACATTAAGTTCACATTTAACTATGTTTTAAAAGTATTCCACCAGGGGCCTATGTGGCCTTGAGGTCGCGGGAAATAAGGTACCCTGCATTGCATGACCAACGGTACTAACTTTAGGTCAGGTGGTCAATCCGATGCATTACCCCGCCTTTAACCTTCCGGAAACAAAACCAAGTCCCCACTTTATAGAAGGCTGGGTGAACCTTACGAGTCCTCTGGAGAAGTAAACAATTAACTACAAGAAAAATTTAGTCCTTTTTAAAACTACCTTAATGAAAATAATAGCAAAAATAGCGTAAAATCAGATAATATTGGTAAAAATTAATTTTCACCTTTTATTTACAGCTTTTCACTTACCTTTTTTATTTCTCCTCGTCTAGGCTGCAAATGGATTAGAATCGATGTAGTTCCGTTAAGTTTATGGTGGAATTCAACTATAAAAGTTTCGTATTTCGGAATCTTTTGGTTTTCGTATACGATTTCTTATTGCATTGTTTTTGTTTTGTATTTCACTGGAAGAACTCTAATAAATCGATTTTTTTATTTTTTTATTAATTATTATAAAATAGGCATTGATTAAAAAAACATCAAATAAATGTATAAATCCAGACATAGATATATTTAAGAATTCTGTTTATTTTTTACTATTTCTTATTAGAATGAAAGATATCTCGCCCTATAGAAAGCGAAAATATTAAAATTTCGTGCGGTTATATTTATCTTATTGTGGCAATTTAAATTTTCCTTTCTCTCCTCCTGAATTGAATTATACTTTTTTCTTTTTCATTAATCCTTTTTTTTTTGTTTTTTAACTTGCTATTTTAATTATTAATTAGAGATTGTACATCGAAAGGGAATGATGTCTTATGAGAAGTCATCAGCATATAAGGAGTGATTACACCAATAAGGGACAGGAAGCAGATGTCACCTTTGTTTCCCTTAACTATGCCTCCTTCCCTTCCAGTTATCCGCAGTGCTACGGGGTTTCTATATTCCCTGTCTGCTTCCTGTGAATATTTCTTGTAAGTTTTAACGTGTGCACTGAATGTTATAATAATGGCGCCGACACACTAAATAATATAAAAAGAAAAGCAACTTTTGGGAATTTTTAAACCTATCCCTTTCATTAAGCGATTAATAATTTGTTAGTTGCTGATTTTCAAAAAGCAAGAGGGGTGTAAAATATCAAAGGACTGCTCGTCTCTTCATTCTAGAGGGTAATTGTAGGAATAGATTATTGGTTTGTTTGTTTGTTTGTTTGTTTTATTTTTCATTTTTTTTTTAATTAACGTTTTGTTGAGAATTCTTGAAAAGAATTTATTTTCTTTTTCCATTACATCTTACAAAAGAATTTAGTAAATTCCACAATTTCATTTTTTTTTTAAAGAAAAAAACAGTTCCAAGAATTTTATCCATTTAGTAACAATGAAAACAATTGTTTTAATTTGCATTTCATTTTACATTTCTTTAGAGCAAACTCTCACCAATGAAAGCTCAGAATTTTTTAGCTTTGGGTCATTTCCCTATTCTTTCCTATTATTGTTGTGGCAAGTTAAATTTTTTGTTTATATTAAGCCAGGTTCGGTTCCCTGGGTTCTCTTTATATTCAAATTCCTTTGTGCCTGACGGTTTCCCAGACCAGAATTTTTGAAATTACAGCTGTTTTGTTTCTTTTTTTTTTAATGTATTTTCTTTGTGAAGGAGGAAACAAGTCCGAAGTGGGTTTTGATTCCCTTAACAATTTTGCACTATCTGAGCGTTTCATCTGGTGAGTGGGTTTGGCTGATGAGTCCATAATAAAGACGAAACGGTCCGTCCCAAACTCTCACCAATGAAAGCTTAGATATTTTTCAGTTCTGTATCATTTCTCTATACTTTCGTATTTCTTTATACCACTTGTTAAGTGGATATGAATTATATTAACTTACCGTTAGATCTCAGCAACAATGAGTACGATTACTAAAATTCATTGTTGTTATTCATTGTTGTTATATTTATTAAAAAAATCTTATTTAAACCATAAATTATCGTCATATAAGCGAAGAATAGTTGGTTAGTTGTTGATAATGAAAAAGCAAGGGAGCTGTAAATATCAAAGGAATGCTCAATGACTTCACTCCTATTATTGACAATGAAGGTAGATTCATTGTATTTATTTAAAACATGCAAATGTCTTACCAAATAGTCCAAAGTTTTCTTCTCTTTGGTTCCAGTCAGTGCTTCCCTAGGCGACATGGTGAGCATTGGCGTCACATCCAACGATGAGTTGTGTTCCATTGCTTTCGCAGTGATTTATTCGATTCCTTAACTCCAATGGAGGTAAGTTATCATTCTCCTCATAGGGGAAATACGACGAGACCACAACTAGTTAAATAATTTTACTATCCTCCAGAACAAGTTTAACTATAGTTGGGACTCTTGAGAGAAATTCTGTAAGGGGTATGGTGTTTATGTCTTTCCTAACCAAATACAGGTTCTTATATTATCACAGGTGGTCTCATATATATATGACCACCCTGATCTTGTTAATCCTAAAATGTTACCCTTATCAATCCAAGGTTGTTGGATAATGACTAAATCAATACTATCCTCAGCCAGTCTGTGGCACAAGGCTGCATAAGCAGACCGGCTGTGATGTAGGTTGATATAGGTTCAGCATGTCTGTGGAGACATTAGGGAATCAGAGGCTGAGAATGGAACGATTAGATGTTTCCCTCACCTTATGCCTTGCACCTGGTCAACTGCTAACTGAATATCTAACACCGAGCGTATGTTAGAAATCATATCTCCTGTTAGTATTTCTAGATTCTCCTTAAAACCGGCCCAATTCGTCTTTCTGGGATTCCTGGGAAATATCATTTGTTGTCTTTCACCTGCAACATAGAAGCAAATGTGTCTATGATCTGAAAGAGAAAGTTCATTAGATCCACGCCATTTATTAATAGAACAAAGTATATTAACACACCTGAATGGAAGATCAATTACTTCACTCCTATTACTTACAATGAAGGTAGGTTCATTGCCTTTATTTAAGACATGTAACTTTGTACTTATCAAAAATTCCATGAGATTTTCTCTTCGTTGGTTGCATTCAGAGCTTTCTCAGGAGACATGGTGAGCATTGGCGTCATATCCACTACAGTTGTGTCTCTTGAGAGAAACTCTGTAAGGGGTATGGCATTTATGCGTTTCCTAACCAAAATACAGGGTCTCATATTTTCACAGGTGGTATCATAAACAAGTAACCATCCTGATCTGGGTAAACCCAACATGTTACCTTTATAAATCCAGGGTTCTTGGATAATGGCTGAATCAATATTGTCCTCAGCCAGTCTGTCGCACAAAGCCGCAGAACCAGACCAGCTGTGGTGTAGATTGATCTAAATGCAGTTCAACATGTTTGTGGTGACATAAGGAATTCAGAGGTTGAGGATGGAACGATTAGGCGTTTTCTTCACTGTGGGTGTCGGATTCCAACACCCGATCAGAGAGATCCCCATCCTCGTTCATCTCAACCAGTTCCATGTTTTCGAACGGTTCCGATCCCATGTCCGATTCCTCTGTTGCCACATCCATAGTTGAAACTGCTTGATCTTCAGTTTCTATATGCCTGAAACTACCTGCTGGTGCATATAAAGACGAGGGCTTAGGTGCTGAGGTTTCACATGTTCTGGGTAGTGCAGGATCTTGAAAATACCTTTATCGACCCCGGTATTTGCTAGGTATTTTGCAGATTGCTTATCCACTTGGAAAATCCATCTCAGAGCCTGAGGCGATGTGGTTCAACACTCGCCAACAATTGGTGTTAAACTTCTTGTTGTAGGCGTTGATCCTCCGCAGTACGACAGCTGAGTCGGTTGTCTAGTTCGGAGGATCGTTTATTGCTTGGTCCATGAATTAGCACCTTGGCATGTCTCTGACTCTCAAGCCTGTGCCATAGCTTAAGCTGTAAAGCTCTCATTTTCTTAAGAAAGATCTTACTAATCATGTTATTGGTTAAGCCAATAACAGGTTCCGGACATATAAACGTCATCTCCGAGCCTTTCTTGGCGAAGGAATCGGCTTTCTCATTGCCCTCAAGACCACTGTGTCCTGGCACCAAAAAAGATGAACTTTATTGAATTGTGCCAGTAAAGACAGAGCTCTGAGGCAATCAAAAACGATCTTAGAATTCAGTGCTGCTTGGCTATCGGAAAAGAATAAATATTCTTATTCCTGATGTTTCTGTCCAAAAAGATGCCGGTACAAGCGAGAATTGCAAAGATTTCTGCTTGAAGTACAGTTGTGAAATTACCTAGGTTATAAGAAAAACCATATCCGGCAGTTAGGTAATACACACCTGCTCCGGAGTCATTGGCAGACTTAGATCCATCCGTATACAGATCATTTGTATACAACCTCATCTGTGATTACAGACTCATCTGTGATTACAGGAATTGATCCAGAATCCCACTCAGCTCTACTTGGAAAGTGTATGCTGAATGGTCTTTCAAAGAAATAATAGGGAAGCATTTTATCAGTAGTCATTAGCAAGATTGACTCCTGATTTGAATGCTTTATGTAGAGTTTAGTATGGCTGCTTGCCGAATGGGTGTAACACTACTTACCAGCAGTCTTAAGCCTTAAAGCTCCCAGCGTGGCTTTAGCCTCAATATGTAAATGTAGTGGCAAGAATCCCAGCAGCAATTCAACCGCAGCCGTGGGTGCGGTTCTCATTGCCCCTGTGATACCTGTGCACGCCATTCTTTGTAGCTTATTGAGCTCGCATTAAGCTGTTTTAAGTTTGACCCTTGGCCACCATACCACCTCAGCGTATGTGAGAATGGGTCTAATGATCATAGTGTAGATCCAGTGCATAACCTTTGGGGTGATACCCCAGGTTTTACCAATAGCACCCCGATACGATAAAAAGATTCTTTTTGCTTTCGTAATCGAGTGCTCTAAATTTTGTCTCCATGTCATTCTTTGGTCAAGAATAACATGCAAATACTTGACTTCCGAAGAGATGATAAGCTTCCTATCGAAGAAGGTCGTGCAAGTTCTTTTTCCTTGTGAAAGGTATTGAGGTCGTTTTGTCAGGATTGACTGAAAGATCTACTTTTTTACACCACTTTTCAACCAGTAACCGAGCGTCCTGCATAACTTCTGATGCAGTTTTAGGGAATTCACCTCTAACGATTGTTGAGATATCATCCGCATAACCAATGCAGCCTCACCCAAACATCCCAAGAGACACCAGCAGTTCATTCATCCATGGCACCATAGCAAAGGAGAGAGAACCCTTCCCTGCGGGCAACACTCTGTTGGTAGCGACCGCTAAGGTGTCCCCAAAAAGTGAAGATATGACAACACGTTCAATTAGAATTGATTTCAACCATCACCGTAAGGTAGGGTTAATTCCATGATTATTAGTGGCGGCATTAATAGCCTCAATAGAGATTTTCTCGAAGGCCCCCTCAATATTTCATGAAAACAGATAGGTCGATAAGACTTAGCTTGCGTATAGCTTGGTTTGCCAGGTTTAGGAATAAAGATTGCTCTGGTTTGTCTCCACTGTAACGGGAGATACTAGTGCTATATTGCCCTGAAAATCCGGCAGAGAATCAGTGTAATGATATCCAATCCTTCTTCCAAATGCATTTGGATACTACCGTCCATACCTGGGGATTTGAAGGGTTTAAATGTAGAAATAGCCCATCTGATTTTAAATTGATCAACAATACTTCTAGACATCTAGTCTGTTCGGTTACCTCTGAGTGGAACCAGACCCGTTCGATGCATATCCTATATATTGATTTCTCTGGATTCTGGAAAGTGTACTCTTTTAGTGTTTTTAAGTTTTATTGAACTTAATTGGTTATAGTTTCCTTTATCTAAGATTTTGACAAGCTTGGCAGAACTAAAGATGTCTCAAACATCTTCACAGAACTTCCTCCAAGATGTCTTTTTAGTCTCTCTAATGGCCTTATTGCAACAGTTGAGAGTGTTTTTATACTCCTCCCATTCACCTGTCTTTTTTGATTTGTTGAAAAGGCTTTTTATTTTATGTCTTATGTTGCTAAGTTCATTATTCCCCCAAGGAACATGTCTTGGTAGACTAGCAACCTTGACAGGACAACTGGTCAACTGCCAGCTCAATATCTAACACCGAGCGTATGTCAGAATTCATATCTACAGTTAGTATTTCTAGATCCTTCTTAAAGCCCTTCCTATTCGTCTTTCTGCGATTCCTAGGAAATACTATTTGTTGTCTATTACCTGTAACATAGAAGCAAATGTATCTATGATCTGAACGAGAAAGTCCATTAGATACATGCCAATTATTAATAGAACCAAGTAAATTAACAGAACAGAATGTAACAACAATTACTTCACTCCTTTATTGACAATGAAGGTTGGTTCATTGTCTTTATTTAAAACATGCAAATTTATACTTACCAAATATTCCATGAGGTTTTCTCCTCTTTGGTTGTAGTCAGTGCTTCCCCAGGCGACACAGTGAGCATTGGCATCACATCCAATGATGAGTTGTGTTCCATTGCTTTTGCAGTGATTTCTTCGATTCCTTAACTCCAAAGGAGGTAAGTTATCATTCTCCTCATAGGAGAAATATGCCGAGACCACAACTAGTTCACTAATTTTACCATCCTCCATCTAGTGGTGTCTCATGAGAGAAGTTCTGTAAGGGGAATGGTGTTTATGCCTTTCCTAACCAAAATACAGGTTCTTATATTATCACAGGTGGTGTCATATATAGATGATCACCCTGATCTTAATCCTAAAATGTTACCATTATAAATCCAAGGTTCTTGGATAATGGCCAAATCAATGCTATCCTCAGCCAGTCTATGGCACAAGGCCGCAGAAGCAGACCGGCTGTGATATAGGTTGATCTGAATGCAGTTCAGCATGTCTGTGGAGACCTTAGGGAATCAGAGGCTGAGAATGGAACGATTAGGTGTTTTCCTCACCTTATGCCTTGCAGCTGGTGAACTGCTAACTCAATATCTAACACCGAGCGTATGTAGAAATCATATCCTGTTAGTATTTCTAGATTCTCCTTAAAGCCGGCCCAATTCGTCTTTCTGGGGTTCCTAGGAAATACCATTTGTTGTCTTTTACCTGCAACATAGAAGCAAATGTACCTATGATCTGAAAGAGAAAGTTCATTAGATACATGTCAATTATTAATAGAACAAAATGTATTAGCAGAACAGAGTGCTAGATCAATTACATCACCTATTACTTACAACGAAGGTAGGTTCATTGCATTTATTTAAAACATGTAACTTTGTCTTATCAAAAATTCCACGAGATTTTCTCCTCGTTGGTTGCAGTCAGTGCTTCCCAGGTGACATGGTGAGCATTGACGTCACATCCATTGATGAGTTGCGTTCCATTGATTTCGCAGTATTTAATAAGATTCCTTACCTCCAAAGGAGGAAAGTTATCATTCTCCTCATAGGGGAAATATGGTGAGACGACAACGAGTTCACAAACTTTAATTCCCATCAGAAGAAGTTTGACTACAGTTGTGTCTCTTGAGAAAAATTCTGTAAGGGGAATGGTGTTTATACCTTTCCTAACCAAAATACAGGTTCTTATATTATCACAGGTGGTGTCATATATAGATGATCACCCTGATCTTGGTAATTCTAAAATGTTACCCTTATAAATCCAGGGTTCATGGATAATGGCTAAATCAATATTGTCCTCAGCTAATCTGTCGCACAAAGCCAAAGAACCAGACCAGCTGTAGTGTAGATTGATCTAAATGCAGTTCAACATGTTTGTGGTGACATAAGGGAATCAGAGGTTGAGGATGGAACGATTAGGTGTTTTCCTCACTGTCGGTGTCGGATTCCAACACCCGATCAGAGAGATCCACATCCTCGTCCATCTCAATCAGTTCCATGTTTTCGGACGGTGCCGATCCCATGTCCGATTCCTCTGTCGCCACATCCATAATTGAAACTGCCTGATCTTCAGTTTCTGTAAGCGTGAAAATACCTGCTGGTGCCTTGGAAGAAGAGGGCTCAGTTGCCGAGGTATCAACCTCGGGTTTCACATGTTCTGGGTCGTGTAGGATCTTGAAGATACCTTTATCGACCCTGGTATATGCTAGATATTTTGCCTCAACAATGGCTGTGGCAAATTTCCTATCCACTTGGAAAATCCATCTCAGACCTCAGGGTCTGCGATCTGGTTCAACACTCGCCAACAATTGGTGTTAAACTTCTTGTTGTAGGCGTTGAGTCTCCGCAGTAGGACAGCTGAGTCGGCTGTCCATATCTCTTTCGCCTTGAAAGCTACTTTGACAGGTTTTGGCAGGTCGCTGGCTTTCAGAACTCTGAGCCTCGTGCCTTGCAGAACACTGTCATTATTATTAAAGGCTTCTGTCACCCAAATTGCAGTTGCTTGATTTTTGCATAGGTAAAATGGTACCCCTGCATTTAAGCTGAAGCTCTTCATTAGTGGTAGAAGGTACAAGCCTAAGAAGGTACATCAGGATAGTACCTATTTTACTATCGTCCAGTTTTCTCGTCTGGGTGTTTTTCCTTAATGACGGCCATTCTAACACAAGACGTGACCTCACTATAGGTTTGCGGTTTATCCCCCTGCTTTGGTCTCTACGGAGGGTCCTGTAGGTTCAGGGGTGATGGTGTCGACCCATCTGAACGCTGTCTTTTGGTGGCAAATTTGAGGGTATTTGCTTGCCTTCAGCTACAGAGATTACCTCTGCCTTTGTAATTTTCTCCTCATGTTTCTCCTGGCTGTTTCGGATAAACCGCGTAGGTGTAACCTGCTAAATCCGGAAGCAGTATGTTTCAGTGCCTTAGTTTCTGAAGTTAACTCGGAACTGTCTGTTAACCTCATGGAGCTATGTTCTGAACTTGTAATAGCTTGTTGAGAGATCCCAGTATTTCTGTTTTCTTCCCTTTGTTCAGCTACCATGGTAGTTGCTTTTGATGGTTGGGTACATCCCGAAGGCGACCCAAACCCTTGTTTTTTTTTTCCGTTAAAGTTTATTCACAGGGGGAATTTAAAAAGTCACCACTTGGTTATTCCCATCTTCCAAGCAGAAGGCGTCATTCGATGGGATACTTGCTAGGTGCCCCAAAGGGATCGTTTGCGGCACAACATATTTCGCTACCCTTGTAACATTCAGTCCTCGGCATGATACCTCCCACTTAACTTGGGTAGAACCATAGCCCCGTTAACAAAGCATGTTTCGGGACCTCTAACCGGGAGTTCCTTAATACATTGTTTCCATCCTCTACGACGAGGACGTGGGGTTCGAAATTTTGAAGGGCCAGTGAAACCCAAGGCAACTGTCTTAAATGCCAGACCAATTTCGCTTTTTCAATTAATCATAAAAAAACAGACAATTAAATATTAAACTAATGAATAAACCTACCTTTTTAAAAACACTGCACTCTTAAGAAAACAAACCTGAATTACCAAAGGCAATTCTAATGAGTGCAAGGAACAAACCAAAGGTCGGACCAACGACCGGTGTCTCATAAAAATGTAGTTTAACTTCTGTCGTTCAAGCAATCAGTTAACTGCAAAGAGAAAAGGAAATCTCCTTCGCCGTCTCCCATGCATAGATAGGGCCGCCCAATAAAAATGAAAAAAAGACACTGCTAATAGGTTCTAATGATATTCATCATTTAAAAGGATAGACCTAACACCTTACATTTAAGAAAGTTTTGCTGATTGCAGGTTTCTTAGCTGAAAAAAATGCATTTTCAAATAGCAGCAACAAGAGATTTTTATAACTCATCACTCATGGACTTGTCATGAGGTTGTTTAGTCTCTAGGTACAGCATCAGGCTGTCCCTAGGCCAAGATTTATTGAAAAAATTCAAAATTGACTTAAAATCACCTAATAGCTAATGAAGAGATAAATTTGTGTTCATTAGGCTATAAAATCACTTATAAGCTAATGAAGATTTAAAATTGTGTTTTATTAAAAAACTTATACAAAGGAAGACAAGATATTTATTTCACTCTAAATCCATCTACAGTGTTCATTCATTCCACTTTTAAGTTTTCTTGTTTATTTCTCATTTCTTTCTTTTGACCGGAAAACCACTCAATATCTTTTTTAACAGAAGGAATTGGAGAAACTTTCTATTAATTAGAGTTCATGAATTTAGACGTGATAAATAAAAATCATAGGATTGTGAAGGTTGGAAGAGGTGCCCGTGAAGGAATTATTTAAAAATACTCGATCTCTCTTCAATAGCTGTTAACTGATTAAACTTATTATTTAAAAAACGTCGGCGGAGGTTTACTTAAATAATTTTGATTAAAACAAAACAATTCTGGAAAAATTAAAACATTAGCTGTTACAAATCAGTATCAGATACATTATCTGTGTCATGAGAGCCATTCAAAAATATATATAAAATTTCATTTTAGTACCTTTTACTCGAATGTTGATTAGATAAATCAGAAATTATATTTCGTTTATCCTAAAAATAGTAGTAATTTATAAATGTAATGTAACGTAATGTAATAGATGAGTGGTAAAAATACCTAGCACCGCGACCTAACATCTACTGTACTTTCCCCAACCTTAAACCCCAAAAAGACCAGTAGCTAAGGCAAATGCCAGTAGTTTGTTTATAGGGACCGTAAACAAATCCTTTGCTTCTAAGAAAAAATATCCTAGGATTTTAAGTCTCAGCGCTGTTTAATATTCACAGTTACATAAAATGTGTGAAAAAGTCTTCTCTTCTGAATGACAACTCCTACAAACTGGGTTGTCTTTTAAGTTTAAAAGCCATAAATGCTTGTTTAGCCGACAATGTCCAGTAAGTAGACCGGCAAAAATACCAAGTACATTCTTCTTTAGGAGTTCTTCTTTAGTAACTTTAGGAGTTCGGAGGATCGTTTATTGTTTGGTCCATGAATCTTTACTTGTCTGTGACCCTCAAGCCTGTGCCATGGCTTAAGTTGTAAAGCTCTCAATTTCTTAAAAAAGATCTTCCTAATCATGTTATTGGTTAAACCAATAACAGGTTCCGGATCTATAAAGTTCATTTCCGAGCCTCTCTTGGCGAAGGAATCGGCTTCCTCATTGCCCTCATGATCACTGTGTCCTGGCACCCAAAAAAGTTTATCGAACTTTATTGAATTGTGCCAGTAAAGACAGAGCTTTGAGGCATTCCAAAATGATCTTAGAAGTAATGCGGCACTGATACAGAGCATTCAGTGCTGCTTGGCTATCGGAAAAAAAAATATTCTTTTCCTGATGTTTCTGTCCAAAAAGATGCCGGTACAAGCGAGAATTGTAAAGATTTCTGCTTGAAAGACAGTTGTGAAATTGCCTAGGTTATAAGAAAAATCATACCCGCCAGTTAGGTAATACACACCTGCTCCAGAGCCATTGCAGACTTGGATCCATCCGTATACCAAACAGACTCATCTGTGATTACAGGAATTGATCTAGAATCCCACTCAGCTCTACTTGCAAAGTGTATGCTGAATGGTCTTTCAAAGAAATAATAGGGAAGCATTTTATCAGTTGTCAATTAGCTGGAAAGACTCCTGACTCGAATGCTGTATGTAGAGTTTAGTATGGCTGCTTGGCGAATGGGTGTAACACCACTCACCAGCAGTCTTAAGCTATAAAGCTCCCAGCGTGGCTTAAGTCTCAATATGTAAATGTAGTGACAAGAATCCCAGCAGCAATTCTACCGCAGCCATGGGTGCGGTTCTCATTGCCACTGTGATACCTGTGCACGCCATTCTTTGTAGCATATTGAGCTTGCGTTGAGCTGTTTTAAGTTTGACCCTTTGCTCCCATACCACCGCAGCGTATGTGAGAATGGATCTAATGATCATAGTGTAGATCCAGTGCATAACCTTTGGGGTGATACCCCAGGTTTTACCAATAGCTCCACGACACGACCAAAAGATTCTTTTTGCTTTCGTAATCGAGTGCTCTAAATGTTGTCTCAAGTCATTCTTTGTTCAAGTATAACACTGAAATACTTGACTTCCGAAGAGATGGTAAGCTTCCCACCTTTGTAAAAGGTATTGAGGTCGTTTTGTCAGAAGTGACTTTTTTACACCACTTTTCAACCAGTAACAGAGCGTCCTGCATAACTTCTGATACGGTTTTAGGTAATTTACCTTTAACGATTATTGAGATGTCATCCGCATAACCAATGCAGCCACACCCAAACCTCCCAAGAGACACCAGCAGTTCATCCATCACAAGGCACCACAGCAAAGGAGAGATAACTCCTCCCTGAGGGCAACCTCTATTGGCAGCGATCGCTAAGGTGTCCCCGAGAAATGAAAATATGACCACACATTCACTTTTAATTGATCTCAACCATCACCGAAGGTAGGGTTAATTCCATGATTATGAGTGGCTGCATCAATAGCCTCTATAGAGATTCTATCGAAGGCCCCCCAACATTTCATGAAAACAGTTAGGTTGATAAGACTTAGCTTGCGCATAGCTGGGTTTGCCTGGTTGAGGAATAAAGATAGCTCCACTGTATCCAGAGATACCCTAGTGCTATACTTCCCCTGAAAATTCGGCAGAGAATCGATATCAAATCCTTCTTCCAGATGCATTGGGATAATACCAATGCTCCATACCTAGGGCTTTGAAGGGTTTAAATGTAGAAATAGCCCATCTGATTTTAAATTGATCAACAATATTCTAGACATATACTAGTCTGTTCGATTACCTCTGAGTGGAACCAGACCCGATCGATGCATATCCTTAATATTGATTTCTCTAGATTCCGGAAAGTGTACTCCTAGCATTTCTTTTAGCTTCTTTTTCAGATTTTGTGTAACTACCATTCTCAAGTTTTATAGAACTTAATTGGTTATATTTACTGAAAACCGTGCTGAATTCAAATTAAAAGTAGCCTACCTTATATAAGCACGAACAAAGGTAGGCTACTTTTAATTTAATTGGTTATAGTTTCCTTGATCTAAGATTTTGACAAGCTTCGAAGTACTGGAGATGTCTGAAACATCTTCATATAACTTTATCCAAGATGTATTTTTAGCCTTTCTAATGGCCTTATTCCAACAGGTGAGGGTGTTTTCATACTCCTCCCATTCACCTGTCTTTTTTGCTTTGTTGAAAAGCCTTTTTAGTTTATGTCTTAAGTTCCTTATTCCACCAAGGAACATGTCTTGGTAGAATAGCAACCTTGACAGGGCAATTTTGCTGATAGGAATTGAGAATAGCTTGTTGCAACTGGGCAACTGCTAACTCAATATCTAACACCGAGCGTATGTTAGATTTCGTATCTCCAGTTAGTATTTCTTGATCCTCCTTAAATACCGTCCAATTCGTTTTTCTGGGGTTCCTAGGAAATACCATTTGTTGTCTTGTACCTGCAACATAGAAGGAAATGTATCTATGATCTGAAAGAGAAAGTTCATTAGATGCATGCCAATTATTAGTAGAACAAAGTAAATTAACAGAACAGAGTGTAAGATCAATGACTTCACTCCTATTATTAACAATAAAGGTAGGTTCATTGTCTTTATTTAAAACATGCAAATTTATACTTACCAAATATTCCATAAAGTTTTCTCCTCTTTGGTTGCAGTCAGTGCTTCCCCAGGCGACATGGTGAGCATTGGCGTCACAACTCCAAAGGAGGAAAGTTATCATTCTCCTCATAGGGGAAATATGCCGAGACCACAGCTTGTTCACTAATTTTACTATCCTCCAGAAAAAGTTTAACTATAGTTGTGTCTCTTGAGAGAAATTCTGTGAGGGTATGATGTTTACATCTTTATTAAATAAAATTTTACCACCAGGTTCACATATTATCACAGGTGGTGCCATATATATATATGACTAGCCTGATCTTAGTAATCCTAGAATGTTACCCTTAGAAATCCAAGGTTCTTGGATAATGGCTAAATCAATACTATCCTCAGCCAGTCTGTGGCACAAGGCCGTAGAAGCAGACCGGCTGTGATGTAAATTGATCTGAATACAGTTATGCATGTCTGTGGAGACCTTAGGGAATCAGAGGCTGAGAATGGAACGATTAGGTGTTTTCCTCATTGCGGATGTCGGAATCCAACACCCGATCAGAGAATTCCCCACCCTCGTCCATCTCAACCAGTTCCATGTTTACGGACGGTGCCGATCCCATGTCCAATTTCCCTGTCACCACATCCATACCTGTGACTGCCTGATCATCATCATCTCCTGAAGGCGTGAAACTACCTGCTGGCTCCATGGAGGTAGAGGGCACAGGTGTCGAGGTATCAACCTCGAGTTTCACGTGCTCTGGGTCGTGTAGGATCTTAGCGATTCCTTTATCGACCCCAGTAGAAGCTATTTAACCTCAGTGATGGCCATGGCAGATTCTCTGTCAACTTGGAAAATCCATCTCAAAGCCTGAGGATCTGAAATGCGGTTCAACACTCGCCAACAATTGGTGTTTAACTTCTTGTTGTAGGCGTTGAGCCTCCGCAGTAGGACAGTCGAATCGGTTGTCCATATATCTTTTGTCCTAAAAGCCACTTTGACAGGTTTTGGCAGGTCACTGGCTTTCAGAACCTTGAGCCTCGAGCCTTGCAGAACACTGTCATTGTTATTAAAGGCTTCTGTCACCCAAAGGGCAGTTGTCTGATTTCCACATAAGTACAATAGTACCCCTCCATATAAGCTGAAACTCTTCACTAGTGGTAGAGGTTCCCCTTCTGGGGTTCCGTCCACCCGCCTAATAAGGTCCATCTGGATGGTGCCTATTTCCTTATTGTCCAGTTTTTCATCTGGAAATTTTTCCTTGATGACGGCAATCTTAATACAAGAGATGGCCTCACTGTAGGGTTGAGGTTCAGCCCCCTGTCTTGATCTTTTCGGAGGGCCCTGTACATTCAGAGGTGGTGGTGTCGATACGTCTGAACGCTGTCTTTTTGTGACTTCTTTAGGGGGTCATTGCTTGCCTTTGGCTACAGGGCTTCCTGCTTGCCTCTTCCTTTGCAATTTCCTCCTCATATTTCTTCTGGCTGTTTTGGATAAACCGCCAAAGTGTGGCCTACTTTAGCTCCAGAAGATAACTCGGAACTGCCTGTTAACTTCGTGGAGCTAGGTTCTGTATTTAAAGCACTTGCTTGTTGGGAGATCCCAGTAGTACTGTTTTCTTCCCTAGATTCAGCGTCCGTGGTAGCTGCTTTTGATTGTTGGATACATCACGAAGGCGACCCTAACCCTTGATTTTTGTTTTCATTTTTATCCATAAAAGTTTTACTACCGGGGTAAATAAAAAGTCACCACTTGGCTATCCCCCTATTCCAAGCAGAAAGCTACATACGATGGGGTATTCGCCAGGCGCCCCAAAGGGATCGTTTGCGGCACAACATTTTTCGCTACCCTTGTACCATTCAGTCGTCGGCATGATACCTCCCACCTTAACTTGGGTAGAACCATAGCTCCGTTAGCCAGCAAATTTCGGGACCTCCGACTGGGAGTTCCTTACTACATCTGTTTCCACCCTCTACGACGAGGATTCGGAAATTTTAGAGGGCAGTAAATTATCAAAAGATATTAATTGTAACATTGTTTCTGAAAAGCTAGACTGGAACTTTTTGGGGGATTTTATTATAGAACTATTAGTTAAATTAGCTGTGATTTCACGCCTACAGTTTGTATTTTTAGTTTTGAGGTAATATAGTCAACATCTTGGTCGGATACAAGTGTTTTTTTGTTTTTTAATACCTATACAGTGAAGATTGCTACTAGAAAAACCCTGTTTTATTAGCAACCTATTTGGGAACTGTAGATTTATAAGAGTAAAATATAAATCTGTTTGCAAATAATAATTTGAATGTAAAATATTATCATTGTTTATAATAATGCAATGTCCGAGATCATGTACAAGAATGAGTTTAATTATTGTAAGGTTAACGCTATACAATAATGATAAAATAATGCTGTAGTGATAGGAAGTAAACTGCAGTTGAGGCAGTGTTACACACAGTTCGAATGAAGTAAATTATGTTAGAAGTCATGTCAATCAATGGAGAATGAAGAAATCACTTTCATATAAGATGAGTGGCAATAGTCATTAAGCTTGAGGATACAAGATGGAGGAGACATTCTCTCGAACGTTGACCGCAATATGGGAGAAATTGAACTTTAAACTGAAACTATAAATATATTCTGTTATGGAGGTTAGACTGGATATATCTGTAGATCCTGAGCTACTAATTTAACGAAGGAGTAAAGTAAGTCGATTTATTTTAATTAGTTTAATTTGTGAAACAGGATAACAAGAACTCAAGAGATACTCCGCTCAAATACAGAACTTTTAATCGCTGATGTGTGAACAAACTTTTAATACAATATTAATAATTAAATAAATGTTGATCTAAACTCAGATCTGTTAATTTTCAGATTGTAAATATTGTTTGTGAATAGATCAATCAAGAAATAGATTTTAGCCAAAGCTTAAATGATAATGTGAAAATGTTAGATTATTTGAATGCTTAAAGGAAGCTGATTATAATTTTTTAGTATTATTATTTGCTTTACTAGAGATTGAGTTTATTAAAAGATTATTGCATTTGTTTTATATCATGATTTGTTATGTTAAAATAGTATTTTATTTAGTTCTGGAATAGAAACAATTCTTGTATTGTTAACTTGTAATCTTTAAAGTATTCCTAAAAAAAAAATAACCTGCGATTCATATATAATAAAATAACTGTTTATCCATTCTTCAGGAACTATTGTGATACCGACCAAAATGGATAGCTGTTGCGTTTGTCCTGTCTGTCCGTCGGTCCGTTTTTGTTCACCCCTAACAACTCCCGATAGGAAGGTCGGATCGACAAACGGATTTCACCATCGTGTTCAGAGGCCCAATAACTGTAGCATTGGGGTTACCACCCTCCGCCCCTAATACCGAGTAATTACTCTATAATGATATTCTTACAATTCAAAAAAGAGATATAACGAATAAAAAAAATGACTTATTCATGGTATATATCCCATAAATTGAAAGTTTTAACATCAAAGTTAAGTCACTATTAATAGGTAAAAGTAAAAACAGTGTAAATACCACCGTTACCACCTCCGCAGCCATCGTAACAACCGTTACCACCGTTACCTCCACCACCGTTACCACCGTTACCTCCACCACCGTTACCGTATAGGTGAATGTCAACGTTTTGGTTTCCATAATTTTGGGATCCAGAGTAGATGCCTTGACTTATGCCTAGTCGGCTTCCTGTGGATTTTTAAATTAAATAAGAATTAGATATATTGTTATTTCGATTTACTATGTTAGATCTTTTGAATCCATGAGTTGGACTTAGCAAAATAGTTAATGTGTAAATGTTTTAACTGTTAAAAACCATTCAAATTTCGTAAAAGTTTGATTAATAATAAAAACTATAAGTACTCATTATAAGATGTTATAAAAACTTGTTTCTTGCAATCGATGGACGACTATGCACGGATAATACAGATAATACGAACTTTTTGGTTATTAACTTATTATCAATACAGGATAATTTAAAATTTCCGGTACAAACTCCAAAGTTAGGTCAGAAATAGAAAAAAACAAGTAGTATTCATAGTGGAACGAATGTCCCCAAACGACACCCAAAATCTGCTATAGGGCTCTGTTTGGCTGCACATTAGGTGAGCAGTGTGATCCAGCGTCATTTGAGATGTTGCCTTTGTACGTGTAGGATGTATTGCTTCACTGATGCTGGAGATGGCAGATTTGCACGTAGCCCACAGGGCATCGAGTGGAAACGGACGAGCCACTTCGCTGTACAATTGCATCGTGAACGGTTCCCCATAAAACGTATGCACCAGAGATTGTGTGAAACTGGATCATTCGATGGAAACAGCCATGACTGTGGTCGGCAACGAACGATGCGCTCACCGACCATGGAGGAAGAGGACATACATCTTCTCTTAAGCAGTTGGATCAGCATTGTGAGGAGTGTATTACTGTTGCTGAAAAGAACTTTGAACATCAACTATGAACCTGTAAGTGTACACTTTACTATCACATTGTAAACATAAGGCTAATGAACATGTCTACGTTACTTGTTGTCTTTTATTTCTGAATCTTACTATATTGATCATAGTAAGATACATTTGGGTGGCGTTAGGGGACATACGTTCCAGTATTAATCCTTTTTTTTTGTATTCCTGACCTATATTTAAACTTTGTACAGGGAATTTCAATCATTCTGCATATATTTATGTTCAGGGAGTATGTTAAAATATATGATGCAATTATCATAAAATCATACGACACTAATGGAACAATAGACAACTACAAAAGAGCCGTTAACAGGAAATTGCATTAAACTTTACTGACTTGAAATTTGCAGTTTTAATGTGCGTTACAACATACAAATATTTCGAAAGAACTGGGAACTGATGTGCTAAACTGATTAGAACTGAACTGTATCCTGAGATGAAACCAGAATAGCTTTGTAAAACTGAAAATTAATGAACAAAAAAAATGAGATATCGACTTGTTTCACTGCTCTTACAATCTGTAATTTGATTAGTTTTCTGCTTGTGATTTTCAATATTGGATTTGAAATATTGGTATTTGAAATATTGATTATTTGTGAAATAACTTTGTATTCCAAGCTTCCCTGTTTTGCCGTTAACTGACTATCAATCCCAATGCATTTTTAGTTGCGCAAGTATACATCTACGAGTATTTCTAGCATAAAGAAATAACCTAGTCGATCACATACTAATTGTTCGTAGTGTTGCAAAGTATGTCCTGTGAGATTTCCAGTTACAGCACTGAATAGAACTCGGCATATAAGGAAATGTAATATAGATAATTTAAAACGGATAAAATTGGAGTTACCTACTTGTTGTATTAGCCTACGATATTCTAACTAAATACACTCACTAACAAAAAAAAAACGACGCACCTAGAAAGAGTTGTCCGATTGTAATGAAATTTCGTATACAAATACATTGGGACCGGCATGCAAATGATTAAACTTTGGTGTCCAATGAATTAACAGCGCGCTACAGCGCATCGGAACTGCGTACTCAGCAGGTGTATATAAGAAGCGATTCTCAATCTGATGGTTAAAATTTCTGTTGCATTGCGAATTAGGATACCTTTCAACGACTGAAAAAATGCTTCGCCGCAGGATTCGAGCTCATTACGTGCAACTATCAGAGTTTGAAAGAGGTCGTATCATTGGATTGAAAGAGGCGGGTTCGGCAAATCGGAGAATCGCTCGTTATATGTCGAAGTGATGCGGCGATCAGAAGATGCTTGCAGGAATGGGTGGACAATGGCAGATTTGAGCGTCATGAAGGTAGCGGACGACCTAGCGCCACACAGCAGAGCGGGAGGATAGAGTGATTGTCAGATCAGCTGTCACAGCACCTGAATCATCGTTATCAACCATAAGACGTGCGACCCGCACACGAGTGTCCAACATGACCATTCACAGACGGCTGAGAGAGCGACATCTACGCTCGTACCGTCCGCTACGCCACCTGACACTCACGTTTGCACAGCGTCGGGCCAGATTACAGTGGTGCTTGGCTCGATCCGGTTGGAATGATGCTGACTGGGGACATATAGTGTTTAGCGACGAATCCCGCTTCCAACTGTGTCCTGACTATCGTCGCAGACGTGTCTGGAGACGCCCAGGGCAGCGTGCCGATCCTGCTTTCACTATTGCACGCCACACAGGCCCTCAACCAGGAGTTATGGTCTGGGGTGCCATTTCCCTTGATAGCCGGACCCCTTTGGTCGTCATTAGAGGCACACTTACAGCACAGCGGTACGTCGACAACATTCTGAGACCTGTTTTGCTACCCTTCCTCTTGCAGTACCCTGGCCTTATTTTTCAGCAAGATAATGCCAGACCACATACGGGCCGTGTTGCTATGACCTGTCTTGCAGCTTGTGAAACACTTCCTTGGCCAGCCAGATCCCCAGATTTCTCTGCAATCGAGCATGTCTGGGATATGATGGGAAGGCGACTTCATCCACCAGGGAATGTGGATGACCTAGCCCGACACTTGGAGCGAATTTGGCAAAATACCGCAGGAGACCATCAGGGAGCTTTATCACTCTATGCCACGTCGTGTGGCAGCTTGCATTCAGGGTAGAGGTGGGTCAACACCTTATTGAGCTCGTTACTTGGTAACTCTGAAATAAATCATTCAATTTGTCTGAAAGTTTAATCTTTTTCTATTCTGTACCTTCCTCTCCACCAATTTTTGTATCCATAGGACAACTCCTTCTAGAAGCGTCGTTTTTTTTTTTAATGAGTGTATAATTCATTATCATTCTAATTATCATTATAATTATCATTCTCCTACGGCTTCGCACGATAATTTACTAGAAAAACTAACCGTCTTCTGGCTAACTGCTATCTTGAGATACCAGTATGCAGCTGACCGCGACTTGCGGCAGGAGCCTTCGACTCCTGACAACTCGTATCCCTCCTAGCCTATTAACAGTTGCCTGCGGCACGAGTCAGCCTAACCTTGGCCCGATACGAAACCTCCGATTGGTGGGTATCGTATTGTCACTTTTTTCGAGTTCACCGTTGGCAAATGGCAGCTAGATCTAACTATTATCGCAACTTCAAACTGATTAATTCTCCAACGGTGTCATCTTTGTATACAGCGATGTATTGTAAACTACACATTTGTTTCCTGGTAGAGATTCTACTTAGCACAGATTAAAAGAAGGAACTAGTAAAGAGGATCATCAGAAAAATCTTAGCTATTCTTATCTAGTCGATGCTTGTTCTTGCCTTCTAAAGGATTTCAATAACATAAATGTATGTCAACTGCATAAACATATCGTTAAACGTATAAAAATCATAGTATCCTATGAGAGAACGATAAACATTACTTAACAGTGATAAAAAAAACATTGTTTAGAAATATCAGCAATTGATAACATCGTAGTAACTCAGAGATAAGAAAGATCTGTGGTTGATGATGTTATCAAACAGAGAAAACAAAACAAATAAATAAATAAATAATTCTTACCTTTTCTAAACTTTAAGAGATTTGTAGGGAAGATTGATACAGAAGATTGATCGTAATCCGACTCTGCAGAAGAAAAGGCAATTATGTAAGAATTCTAATTTATAATTACAGTACTATCCATATCTTAAATAGATCCAATAAATAACTTTATAACAAACTGATTTGTATGAGTTTTTAAAACATTTTGTTATTGTAACTTAGTTACAATATATAATATATACTACAATAATATAAATATTAATAATGCTAAAAAACAATACTGCTATATATATAAATACTTTATCTTTCAAATCATATTGTCAGAAATTATTTATTAATTAAATTTGAACTTATTTTAGTTATTATTTGTTTTGATTGATTATTTTTGTATTTATTTTTAATTATTTAACAACAGACAAATAACGGTATTTCCAATTTGCAAATTTCTAGAGGCTTCTCGAATCCAGGGAATTCTGGAAATTTTTCAATACAAAATTCCATGCCTGTTGCAATAATTTTAAGTACTGTATAAAAAATACCATCATGAAACTTTGGGAATTATTAGAATCTTAGTTTATTTCACTCCATTGTTTAAGATTTTACTTGGAGAAAAAACATTTTTTTCTGTTGAGCATGTCGTGATATTATTTGTGATAGCTTTGTCTGAAGAAAGGCAATACTCTCCTGTGCATCACGATATAATGCAAGCTCTGGTCGATGAATATCAGTGAAATCAAAAGAATTAAAAGGCAATTTAGACTTCATGAAACTTTTGTGACTCATTTTTCCTTTGATCAACACATGATTGTATTTCCTTATTATTACATACTATGATTTGGACTTTATTGTAATACCATTACTAATATTATCATAAGTTACTTGTAAATAGTTTACATATTAAATTGTGAGAACGTAATAGAACAATTCTTACCACTCTCTGAGGAAGCAATAAGATCTTTAACGTCATCGGAAACTGAAATAATAAAAGAGAAATGATTTTTTTTTCTTAATATTGATCCATTTTGAAACATATGACAATGTAAAGACTGTTAGTATTTACCAACAATAAAACATTTTTAAAAATTGTGAGATAAGTCCTACAGGGTCGGTAAGTCCATTTTCTATTTTATTTAGAAAATAAATAAATAAATAATAAATAAATAAATAAATAAATAAATAAATAAATAAATAAATAAATAATAATAAATAAATAAATAAATAATTCAAGCAGTTTTGGAAAATGTTTTGGAGTTGTTCGAATAAAACAACAGCTTTTGACATCTCTTATATAGTTTTCCAGATCTGCCTGTGTGTAACGTAACGCTGTTCTCCGTGTGTTACGAAAATAGTTTTAATTTCTGGGGAAAATAAAAATAATTTCTTAAATGAAATGTCCTCGATAGGAATTGAACCTGCAACTTTCTGATCCGATATCAGATATCTTATCCATTAGGATTCAGGGACTATTTATTTGTTATGTATTTATTTGTTAAATATTCTTCATTTATTCATCGTCTATCCGAACTATATTATGAAATAGAACTTATCGAATCAAGGTCAAATTTGTAATAAAAATTCTCACTTGAGAATGTAACGCAGGTATTTTGGAATACGTTTGTGATTCATTATTATTAATATTTCGATCTATTTTGCAGATATATTCTTGAGGATCTATGAGGAAAAGTTTCCCGTCTTCATAGATCCTGAAGAAAGTCTCTGCAAAAGACATAATGGAAATATTCATATTAAAAAAGTTGAGAAAGGAGAATATGTGTTTTTACATTTGGAAGAAATAAAATAAGTTTTTGGAGTAATTACATCTTAATACTTTAGTATTTATTTGCTCAGCTGCAAAAGGTCTCTTCAAATTATTGTTGAGAAAGGATGTACAACCATTAAGAGTGATCTAGATCTATATTTTAATTTGGGAACTTCGTAATATAGACAATAACACGAAATTCTTCATATTTAAGAATTTCGTTTTATTGTCTATATTTTGTCTATACATTGTCTATAGTTTGATATAGATGAATGCATTCTTTTTTTTTGTCTTTCAAAGGTAGTATTTTTTTTTGCCTTTTATAAAAGCAGCCGATGAAAAAGATCTACAAATATCAAAATATTATTAAGTCTAGACAATATGCCTAAATTCTTGAATATGAAATTTGATGAATATTATTGGCGTTATTTTTTTTAACCTAATGAGCCACAAGATTTTGAAAACACAGAAATTCACAAAACCTTCTAGAAATGTTGCACTGACTGTTTAATGGATCTTGAAATGTGAATTCCTTTCCCTTCGGGACATTGATATTTTTCATGATTATTGTCTGTTATCTGATTCTTCGATCAACATGAAACAGCTGTCCCATCGTAACATAGAAAAACATTTGTAGATTTTTGTAATTTTTCTTAATATATTATTTTAACTTCAGAACTACCTCTCATCATATACTTTATATTTATTCTTAGGTTATTATTGAAGTTACATCTTGTTAAAACAGTTCACTCATCTAATGACTATGAATAAAACCTTACTAGTTGCAAATCTGCCTTCACTGGAGTAGAAATGTGAATCATTTTCATCGGAATCTACGAAAAAAAAAACATAATAGGATTAAAGAGTAAATTATAGAAATCAAGCAGTTATACAAATACTAGAAATTTTAATAAAATTTATGTTTGTCCCTTATGAGATGTAGCCCGAAGCCCACAAAACAGACATTGTCATCCTCTATTCCGATACTGCTTCCATCCGATTATATTTTCAGGGAGGTGGTAATATTAATAATAATAAAAATAATAATAATAAGTTTAGGCAGTCAATACAAACAACTACAGAAAATACATTTGTAGGGAAACCAGCCTGTGGATATGAAATTATCATAAGCCGGAAACCATTTACGGTATCATATGAAGATGTTTAGCTATATCCTAAACAGGTTATTTATATAGCCAAAACCAAATAGCAAATATTATTCATCAATTCCTTAATGTAGGTTTATCAACATCCATAATACAACAAAAAACCACCATAGCAGTTGTCACTATCTCTGTTTATTTAATGCATTTAATGTTATATCTACAGACAAGTTTAAAGACTATCTTATAGATAAAGCGGTCCTAAATACCTATAAAATATCCTCTACAGGTCTCTGCAGGACCTTGAGGTTCCGGAAGGTAAGCCTCCCGGCGTTTCGTGACCAACGGAATAAAGTAAGGATTTCAGTAACGATCGTATCCGTTTTTATTATAATTATTATTTTTCCACCGGTTAAAACATATCATCTGTGCAATTACGACACCTTTGTTTTACAAATTGAACTATGACGCGGCAAAAGGGAAGCCCGAAAATTCCTCACATTAAACAACAGAATTACAGCCATTGCCAAAGATGACTTCCACTGGGACCTGATCTGCATCACGTCAACAGATAATTTGCATTTCGTCTTTTAATTTTATGTATTTCAATCCACTTGAAAAACTTAAAAACCGAAATCGATCGTGTATTTTTCTTAAGTTATTTAATATTCACAATCTTCAGTATGTGCGTGAGTTACCTTTTTTTTTACACATATAATGTGTAATTAAAGTAATGGAAAAGGAAAATTTATTATCCATAATAATTAATAACTCAATAAAAATAACAACTGAAGAGCAAATATGCCTTCGCACACATCAAGGGTAAATTCTGATGATGATTCCTAATAAGGATGAAACAGCTGTTCAGGATTCCCGTTGATGTTGGCTCAGTGCGCGAAGGTATATTTACTGTCCAATTGTGATTTTTTTCTTAATTTAAGTATTTAATGAATAATTTCAGTATCATTCAAACGAAGAACATTATTTGATTCAAATAGTCTCCATTAATGTTGATGCCTCTTCTTTCTCAGTCTGATTATCTTAACCTTTCTAAAAACTTGTTGTAAACAGTTTATTAGGAATGGTTTTTCTCATGTTTTGAATATTTTACTGTTTTAATGTTCATTTTGTTTCAAACTATTTTATTTAAAACAGAAGATGATAATAAGCAGATATTGGAAGCAAAAAATTAAAGGAAGAAAATATTAAAATTACTTTTTTAAAAAAAAGCTAAAAACCAACCAGAATCTTTAAAATTTATAAACCTATTTAACAGGAAAAATAAATTCAAGAAAATAAAACAAAATAATAATAATAATAATAATAATAACTCTAACTGTTACAATAAAATTATTTTTTTTAAATCTCAGGAAATACCAAAAAAGAAAAAAATTCTTGAAATAAATAAAGAGAAATTAAAAAAAAAAACTTCTTAAAAACTTTAATTTTATTTAAATTGCATATTTACCAAGTTCAGTTGATAAGTATGCTAATATAATATACAGTGTAATATATTTGTATTAATATCATTTTAATATTCGATAATCGTTAACTTACCAACAAATAATTTGTAGCCTTGTTCTAAAAATAATGTATAAAAAGATATTTAAAATATTAAATGACTAATAATAAAATATTTTAATGCATTTTCTAATGTAATAATTTCTTTATATCAGTCAATATTTAAATAAATCTTATTATCAATAATGATCTTCGAAACCTGTCAATCGAGTGACTTCTTCGAAATACACTCAATCTTCAATCCTCTCTTCACTCATCAAATTATATTATTATATTGTACTAATCTATAAGCTTTTTTTTAATTCATTTTTATTTATAAAAAATAAAAGCTTTAAATACTCCTAATAGCTTGAAGGTTAGTTCTAACAATAGAAGAAAATATGGACACAACTTTGCTATGCGCAGGTAATTTAAATAGTCTCCATTAGTTAATCATCTTCCACTACACCAGAAAATAAATGTTAAACACTATATTTATTTCTAGAAAAAAACAGCGATTTTTCGAGGAGAAAATAAAAGAACGTCTCCTCTTCTTCAAGCCTTTACAAATAATAATATTAATTTTAAATAATAAATCACGAGATTTTGAATTTACAATATCTGTGAAATATAAACAATACAATATTAATACAATATATTATTAAGTTACGAGATTAGAACTTACAATATTCATGAATATTACAATGAATATTATTGAACATCGTCTTCTTCACAATAATCCTCGAGTTGTGTATCCAAATTCAATTGTTTTTTACAATCTAGATCTTCAATCATTACTTTATTGTTGGGATTAAAATATTTTTCATCAATTAAATCTTTGCCTAATTTTACTGTACCTTCATCTATATTAATCCCATCATTTCTATTTAAGTTGTATCCTTTTGAAGTTCTTATGCACAAGCTTTCGATTGTTTTTCTAATTTTAGTATTCTTTTCATTACAAAGAATTCTAACTTCCTTATTAATAAAATGTTTCTTTTCATTACAATGCTTCGCAATTTCAGATTTTTCTACTAATTTTGTCCTGATATAGTATCCATGCTCTGATGCACGTTCCTTAATTGTTCTTTTCTCCAAGATAAAACAAATTACAGTTAAGACATTCCAATTTATATATTACACCCATTTCGTATCTTTTATCAATACTGTTCAATTTTTTACACAAAATATTCTTTAATTTATTATTATATTCAAAACTTAAATTGATTCCGAATTTCTTTCATAAAATTTCTTTTAAACTATTGCTATTCAAATATGGTATAAAACATCTCAAAACATCATAGGCTTTCAATTCTTTTATTTTAAATTTATGATAATTCCTAATTGTGCTTTCAATAAATTTGTCTGTATAATCATTCTTTTTTAGTAGTGTTTTCATATCATCAATTTTTTTATTAAAATCTTCTTCCGTACACGTATTATTATCTATTCTAAGTAAATAATTTTCAATAATATTTCGTTTTATATTTGTATTATGTCCAGAATTAAAATTTATAACATGGTCACTTTTGTACTCTTTATTGTAGTGTTTTAGGATCAATTTGTTTTCCTTTTTTATTAACTCCAAATCAAGAAATTTTAAACATTCATTGACCTCTTCTTCCATTTTGAAACGAATGTCTTTGTTTCTTTTATTGATTTCATTCAAAAAAATGTCAAATTGTCTCCTTGTCCCGAACCAGAATATTATTACATCATCTGCATAACGATAATATTCTAGTTTATATTTGGTTTCTTTCAAAAGTTTGCATTCAAATACATTCATGAACATGTTGCACAATGACCCTGATATTGGGGATCCCATTGGGAAACCCTTAATTTGTTTGTAAACCTTATCCCGACGTTTGAAATATGCATTTTCAGTTATTAACTTTATAATTCCCATTAATTCATTACAATCTATTTTTTGTTTCAATAGTGTTTCCCTATTTTCGAATGCTAATTTATCCACTATCATTAAGGTCTCTTCCACTGGGATATTAGTATACATATTATCCACATCTAAGGAAAACATGTGAAACTTCTTCTTATTAAAGAAATGTCTTATTTTTTGAATTAAGTCTTTTGAATTTTTTATGATTACATCATCTCTTGGTAGTTTAAAATTTTTAACAATTTTATTTACAAATCTTGCTAAATTGTGCACTGGAGAACCATATGCATTAATCACTGGTCTTATGGGGTTGTTATCTTTGTGAGTTTTTACTCTTCCTTCCATAGATGGAGTTCTGCAGCTATCTTTCATAATTTCCTGGCTTTGAGTAAAACTTATAGTACCATTATCTTTCAGATTAGTTACTATTGGTTTTACTGTATTATATAGTGTGTATGTTGGATCCCTCTTCAATTCTGTATAATATTCTTTATCATTAACTAGTTCATCCAATTTAGAAACATATTCTTCTCTATTCATTATCACCATTTGGTTACTCTTGTCAGATTTTGATATATATATTTGTTTATCTTTACCAATATGTTTTAATATTTCTAGTTCTTCTTTATTTATGTTTGTTCTTGGTTTCTTAATGTCTTTCTTGAACTTTTCAATTTCTTCTAGAAAGTTTCCTTTGTTCTTGTCCTCTAATTTTTCATACATCTCATTCATTTTAGCTACAGTTTTTAGGTCTAAGCTATTTTCTTTATCTATTACAAAATCTAAGCCTTTGTTAAGTAGATTCATTTCTTTTCTGTTAAATTTCTATTACTCAGATTGACAACGTATTTTGTATCCCATTCATTAACTATTCTATTCTGAATTTTCTTTAGTTTTTTGTTTTTTGCTTTTCTTTTTTCACCAATATACTTCTTAAAGTGCCAATACATTACCCTTTCATATTCGTTATAGTCCAATCTTCTCTTTAATCTCCTTGTTAAGTGTTTCCTCTTCGTTCAAGAGCTTTCCAACGTATTTATTTGTCCTTTCTATTTGGTCTTCAATTAATTTTCTTTCCGCTTCTTTCTTTATTAATAAGGTATTCTTTGTCTCTATTAATACTGGATTATTGATTCGTAGAGATCAAATAAAATTTTGATGCAGTTCAATTAGGTGGATATGATAATTTTACGTATAAGGAGACTTTTTCAATTGTATTGTACTACAACTTTAAAAAAGCGTAGGAAATATAATCAGTATTATTAGAAACGTACACCACAAGTCCCTGTTGTTTTATTAAAAAACGAAATAAAATAAAAACCTGAATATTTATATTTTTGGTAGCCTTGGGCTTCTTATTTATTTGTTTATTTATTTATGAAATGAGCTACATTAATTTTTTGTTTTGGCGAAGATTTGTAATAATGAATGTTGTTTTCCTGTGTAAATAAAAGATGGCGCTGTCGACTATATTTCAACATTACGTCATCAGCTAAATGTTACGTCATGTATTTTTTTTCGCGTCGTTTCACCAAGATGACTCGAAGTGCTATTCGTGCAATAGGATGTGAAAAAAAAATTTGAAATCGTGAAAACGAAAAGTAGAAAATAAAAACCAAAATGTCTCACCTGCTCCATTATTTACTGTTGTTAGAGTTAGGAAAATAATGAACAACGCCACGACAAAGGAATGTTCCATATTTGGAACAAAAAAACTGCAGGAAAAAAGGGAAAGGAATTAATTCTGAAGGCTATGACGTTTTCTAGCATACACTATAATAAAGAATAAATTATTGTTTTATTTTGATGATAATGCTCTGATATATTGCTTAACATATTAAGTTCACATTTAACTATGTTTTAAAAGTATTCCACCAGAGGTCTATGTGGCCTTGAGGTCACGGGAAATAAGGTACCCTGCATTGCATGACCAAGGGGACTAACTTTAGGTCAGGTGGTCAATCCGATGCATGACCCCGCCTTTAACCTTCCGGAAACAAAACCACTTTATAGAAGGCTGAGTGAACCTTACGAGTCGTCTGGAGAAGTAAACAATTAACTACAAGAAATATTTAATCCTTTTTTAAAACTACCTTTATGAAAATAATAAGACTAACAGCGTAAAATTAAATATTGGTAAAAATAAATTTTCGCCTTTTATTTACAGTTTTTTACTTACCTTTTTTATTTCTCCTCGTCTAGGCTGCAAATGGATTAGAATCGATGTAGTTCCGTTAAGTTTATGATGGAATTCAACTATAAAAGTTTCGTATTTCGTAATCTTTTGGTTTTCGTAGATACGATTTCTTATTGCATTGTTTTTGTTTTGTATTTCACCGGAAGAACGCTAATAAATAAATAATTTTTTTTATTAATTATTATAAAATAGGTATTGATTAAAAAAGGTCAAATAAATATATAATTTCAGACATAGCTATCTTTAAGATTTCTTATTTTTTTACAATTTCTTATTACAATGATAGATATCTCGCCGTATAGAAAGTGAAAATGTTAAAATTTCGTAAGATTATATTTATCTTATTGTTGCAATTTTGTTTCTCTTCCTCTCCTCCTGAATTGAATTGTACTTTTTTCTTTTTCATTATTCCTTTTTTTTTTTTTAACTTTTGCTATTTTTAATTATTAATTGCAGATTGGACATCGGAAGGGAATGATGTTTTACGAGCAGACATCAGCATATAAAGAGTGATTAGATCAATAAGGGACAGGAAGCAGATGTCACCTTTGTTTCCCTTAACTACGACTCCTTCCCTTGCGTTATTCGCAGTGCTACGGGGTTTCTATATTCCCTGCCTACTTCTTGTAAATATTTCAGAATAGAAAATGATTAAAATTTCAGACAAAGAGTTACAGAGTTACAAAGTAACGAGCTCAATAAGATATTGACCCACCTCTATCCTGAATGCAAGCTGCCACACGACGTGGTATAGAGTGATAAAACTCCCTGATGGTCTCCTGCGGTATTTCTTGCCAAATTTGCTCCAATTGTCGGGCTAAGTCACCCACATTCCTTGGTGGATGCAGTCGCCTTCCCATCATATCCCAGACTTGCTCGATTGTAGAGAGATTTAGGGATCTGGGTGGCTAAGGAAGTGTCTCACAAGCTGCAAGATAGTTCATAGCAACACGTGCCGTATGTGGTCTGGCATTATCTTGCTGAAAAATAAGGCCAGGGTACTGCAAAAGGAAGGGTAGCAAAACAGGTCTCAGAATGTCGTCGACGTACCGCTGTGCTGTAAGTGTGCCGCTAATGACGATCAAAGGGGTCCGGCTATCAAGAGAAATGGCACCCCAGACGATAACTCCTGGTTGAGTGCCTGTGTGGCGTGCAGTAGTGAAAGCAGGATCGTCACGCTGCCCTGGGCTTCTCCAGACACGTCTGCGACGATCGCCAGGACACAGCTGGAAGCGGGATTCGTCGCTAAACACTATACGTCCCCAGTCAGCATCTTTCCAACCGGATCGAGCCAAGCACCACTGTAACCTGGGCCGACGGTGTGCAAACGTGAGTGGAGGTGGCGTAGCGGTCGGTACGAGCGTAGATGTCGTTCGCTCAGCCGTCTGTGAATGGTCATGGTGGACACTCGTGTGCGGGTCGCACATCTGATGGTTGATAACGATGATTCAGGCGCTGTGACAGCTGATCTGACAATCACTCTATCCTCCCGCTCTGCTGTGGCCCTAGGTCGACCGCTATCTTCATGACGCTGAAATCTGCCATTGTCCACCCATTCCTGCAGGCATCGTCTAATCGCCGCATCACTTCGACCCATATGACGAGCGATTCTCCGATTTGCCCAACCTGCCTCTTTCAATCCAATGATACGACCTCTTTCAAACTCTGACAGTTGCATGTAATGAGCTCGAATCCTGCGGCGAGGCATTTTTTTTAGTCGTTGAAAGGTATCCTAACTCACAATGCAACAGAAATTTTGATCATCAGATTGAGAATCGCTTCTTACATACACCTGCTGAGTGCGCAGTTCCGACGCTATTCATTCATTGGACACCAAAGTTTAATCATTTGCATGGGCGGTCCCAATGTCTTGGGATTTCATTACAATCGGACAACTCCTTCTAGGTATGTCGTTTTTTTTGGTAATGAGTGTATATCAAACTTCATATAAATATTATTTTATTGATTCTTTTATAATCTATTTCTTTTTAACTCTTTTAAGATTTTGATCTTTTCTTTAAGAAAAGAAATATCAAATTTCATGTAATTGATTGTAAAGTTTTAACCTTTTATAGCGCTACTATTACTTTTTTTATATTTTTCTTCTTTGCCTTTTTCTTTTTATATTCGATAGAAACTGTTTACTTGATAGAAATATAAGAGAGAGGAGAACGAATGTTATTTTTTTTTTAAATTAATATTAATTTTTTTATTCTTACGTATTTAAATTAGATAAATAAAAAAGAAGACAATTGACACATGGTTTTTCTAATTAAAAAATAAAATTGTTTTACATTTTATTTTTTACTCACAATTCACTACAAATCGTTCTTTATGATACATAAGTTCATTAGGATAAATAACCCCATTCAATTTATAATCGAAAGAACTAGAAATAAAAGAGAGGAAATTAATGTCTTAGTAAAAGAGATGAATAAAAAAATTTTCATTAGCAAAAGCAGGATATGGAATAATATTTATATTATGTTTTAGTGAAATAATAATAGTAAAATGAAAAAGTATAAATTAACTGTTTGGCTTTCGCGGATGATCTAGTAATATCAGATGGAAACATAGAAAATGCAAAAATAAGATTAGAACTCCTAAAGGAGACAGCAGAAAAGGTGGGATTGCAAATATCCTTTGAAAAAACAAAATACTTGACCAATGAAGACAATTCACCAGGAATTCTTAAAACTAAGTACGGCAACATTGTTAAAATGGATAACTTTAAATATTTGGGTGAAAATATAAATCTTAAAAGTGAAAAAGAAGCAATTAAAATTAGAATTGAAAAAATGAAAAGAGCATACATGAAAGTAAGAAATTTGTACAATAAAAGATGTTTATCTAAAGCCGTTAAATTGAAACATTATAATACAGTTGTAAAACCCGAAGTACTTTATGGGTCAGAAACACTATTACTAACTGGATGCAAAATGACGATACTTGCAATGCCCTAAAATAACGGATGATATCAGGAAAAGACGTATTACCCTTTATGGGCACTTAGAGAGAATGAATGAAGATAGATTAACAAAGAAAATCCATACTTTCTTCCAAAACAGGAAGACCGACGAAAAAAATGGGTGGAGTGGCAAAGCAATAAAGGACTTAGAAGAAATGCAGATTGATCGGGAGAACCTACTCAGCAGAGACAAATTCAGACTAAAAGTTAAGAAGTTCAAAGGTTTTCTGGAAGACGTAGGGAAAAGGAAAACAACTGGAGCCAAATGGTCGGATGAAAGGAAAAGAGTCCATTCGGAAAGGATGAAAGAGTTTTGGAGAAAGAGGAAGGAAGAGAGAAGAAATAGTTATCTTAATGTGGTCCTTAGTTGGCCTGAAACGATTATAAAAAAAAAAATGAAAAAGAGAAATATTTACTCTTGGCTTCGCTGTTCCTCTGGCACTGGTTCTCACGAAAATTCTGTATCTGCATCTCACTATCTCTAAATGCGGGTACTTTTCCTTGTATTGCTGCAGAAAGAAAAAGTGGAATTCAGAAAAACAAAGTACGAAACTACACTTTCGAAAACAAGAAAAGAAATGAGTACAAAAAATATTATAAAAAAAGAAGATAAAATACAACTTTTAAATATAAACGAATAATTGTAAAAAAATACACTTATTCTTTAACATTTCACAAGGTTGTTCTGATATTTCATTCCTGGGCTGATCCTATAGAATAAATTAAATGGGCAGATTTTCAACTGGTTCATCTTCTTAAGTCTATATAGCTTAAAAAAAGAAATATATTGTCTTAATATAACCGTTCGTTCTACCCTTCATTAAGGCGAAACCTTCTGCCAGGTAAACTTGGAGAAAAAAAAAAGCAATAAATGTTGTTAGTGTGGGTCTGATTGAAAATGAAATGCTAAAAGTAAAAAAAAGAACGTATGAAATTCTATTCTCCACATACATTTGTTTTTTGGAGACGAAATGTTTAATCATAATAAATAATGCTAATTCTAAATCTGAAGAATTTTATAAAAAGAAAGTAATAATGTAAAAGAATATTTTTTTAATTTATTTAGTTAAATCATATAGAAATTATGTTCGCATTATGAAAAAGAAAAAAGTTTTTTTTTGGAAAGTAAAAATTAATAATGTAAGTTCAGAATCTGAATATTGTTATTGAAAAAAACTTGAGAAGATGAAATGAGTTAATCTTTTTTTTTTGTCACGAATAATAAAATCGTATATAAAGATCAGAAAGACTGTGAAAACAGAATATAAAAGGTATTAATTTGAAAAAGAACGAATATTGTTAATTCGAAACTGAACGGTATAGAAAGAATGTGGAAATCCCCTCTTTTTTGTTGGTGATTAAGAAAAAACAGGAAGTAAAATAAAACGAATTGAATGGAAAAGAAAAATTTAAAAAAATGATTTCTTCTTACAGCCGCCATTATTTGCTTTGTCCTGCCATCTTAGTCCTGTTTTGTGTTCGACAAAATGATGAAGATATTCCATGTGCAGTGGAGATTTTATAGAGTGGTTGTGGGTGAAATCACAGGTTCCCAAGAACATCAAAGAACAAAAGTGCAGAAAGTTAAACAGATGATTGATTATCTACTTTTTACTCGTCTGATCCCCACAAGAGATAAGTTTGATAGAATAAAGCTAAGGAAGTTAAATAGATAATGATGTTAATTCTTTTAACTGTGAGAAATGGAATAAGGCCTTTAACTTTAAAAACTTTTTAATTAATTTTTAACTTTTCATTCTTTTTTTTTTTGTAAGAAATCGAATTTTTTTTTTTATTCCTTTTGATTTAAAACGCAATTTTTGTTTTAACTTTAAAAGTTTTAAGAAATTGATTGATGACATCTTATTATAAGAAGCGACTTTGCATTTTGTACTCATGAAATATTACTCCCTACCTCTACCTATTTGACATCTTTTTAAAATGAAGCACTTTGCAATAATGAGATATTATCTGCTCCCTAATAAATATCTGTCGATCTAAACATCGTCCAATCATCGCTCTCATCTACAAAAATAAGGAAAAATTTTACAAGCATTACCCTTACCTTCGAAAAATCAAATTCATTATTTAGTGGAATATAATTCGAACGATTTCATTCATTGTTTATCCGAATATATTGATATTATTTTTCGTGGAAATATACATTCAAATTCATCTTCAGAAGAACAACTACATCATCATAAAAAAATCTTTCGTTACATTGGTAGATTTTCGGCACCTATTAAGAAACATAAAAGAGCATTGGAGTTTTGCTTACATTTCCGCAGTAGCCGTATCCAAGGGATATTCCCAGCGTTGCGTTTTGGGGATAGTTCCCGGGTTTTTGCCAGTCATTCATTAAGAAAATGGGGCACTTTTTTTCTAATATTTCTTTCTGATTGGTGAATGTGTTACTGCATGAGACTTAAAGGCTTCTGTTTAATTGTCCAGTCGTTGCTGGTGTAAATAAATTGTTTTATAGCTGTGTGGGAATGTTGTGGAATTTGGTGGTTCAAATATAGATGAAAAAAGTGGCTTTTATGGCAGGCAAACAGACATAGTGATCTCAAACGTTCTTTACCAAGTAAAAGAATTTCTAACATAACATTACCAATAAAAACATCAAGCATCGGAAACCCGCCCGTATCTATGATTTTTTTATATGTTGTTAGGACCCCTGAGCGTAGTTTATACCCAAGTTTGCAACCCTGAAAACCTTGTGCTATTCCCGTGGTGCTCGAAAAACTGTGAGATTCTGGCACTTGTTCATTCATTTAACAAAAAGTGTACATATAATTGAAACTTTCTTCCAACTGTAATTCTTTGCCTTACATTGCCATTAATGCATTGGTTTGATGTTACCTGTTATTCATTGTTGCCTGAATTTAATAGCCAAAAATACCAAACATCAATTTCATTGTTTGTCATCTAACGTGGCCTCAAGAAACTTAACACTAACTATATTCTTTCAGTGCAACCCATAATGTATAATGTAAAAGATGGGTAAAACATATACCTAGCACCGCGACCTAAGATCTATTGTACTTTCCCAAACCTTAATTCCCAAAAGACCAGTAGCTAAGGCAAAAGCCAGTAGTTTGTTTATAGGGACATTTAATCAAATCCTTTGGTTCTAAGAAAAAAGATCCTAGGATTTTAAGCCTCAGCGCTGTGAAATATTCACAGTTACATAAGATGTGGGAGGAAGTCTCATCTTCTGAATCACATCTCCTACAGACTGGGTTGTCTTTTAAGACGACAATGCCCACCCAAAAAAGACTAACTTTATTAAATTGTGCCAGTAAAGACAGAGCTTTGAGGCAATCAAAAGCGATCTTAGAAGTAATGCGGCACTGATTCAGAGCATTCAGTGCTGCTTGGCTATCAGAAAAAATATAAATATTCTTATTCCTGATGTTTCTGTCCAAACAGATGCCGCAAACAGTATAAGCAAGAGTTGCAAAGATTTGTGCTGTGAAATTACCCAGGTTGTAAGATAAATCATACCCACCAGTTAGGTAATACACACCTGCTCCGTAGCCATTGGCAGACTTGGATCCATCCGTATACCAAACAGACTCATCTGTGATTACAGGAATTGATCCAGAATCTCACTCAGCTCTACTTGGAAAGTGTATGCTGAATGATCTTTCAAAGAAATAATAGGGAAGCATTTAATAAGTTGTCAATTAGCATGATAGACTTCTGACTCTAATGCTGTGTATAGAGTTTTGTATGACTGCTTGCCGAGTGGGTATAACACCACTCACCCGCAGTCTTAAGCTTTAAAGCACTCACAGTGGCTTCAGCCTCAATATGAAAATGGAGTGACAAGAATCCCAGTAGCAATTCCACTGCAGCCGCGGGTGCGGTTCTCATTTCCCCGGTGATACCTATGCATCCCATTCTTTGTAGCTTATTGAGCTCGCATTGAGCTGTTTTAAATTTGACCCTTGGCCACCATACCACCGCAGCATATGTGAGAATAGGTCTAATGATCATAGTATAGATCCAGTGCATAACCTTTGGGTTAATACCCCATGTTTTACCAATAGCTCCCCGACATGACCAAAAGATTCTTTTTGATTTCGACATCGAGTGCTCCAAGTGTTGTCTCCAAGTCATTCTTTGGTCAAGTATAACACCCAAATACTTGACTTCCGAAGAAATGTAAGCTTCCTATCGAAGAAGGTAAGAGCTTGCAGCTCATGAAGTTCTTTTTTTTCGTGAATGGTATCAAGGTCGTTTTGTCTGGATTGACTGAAAGACCTACTTTTTTTATATTACTTTTCAACCAGTAACAGAGCGTCCTGCATTACTTCTGATACGATTTTAGGGAATTTACCTCTAACGACTATTGAGATGCCATCCGCATAACCAATGCAGCCACATCCAAACCTCCCAACAGACACCAGCAGTTCATCCACCACAAGGCACCACAGCAAAGGAGAGAGAACCCCTTCCTGGCCGGCAATCTCTATTGGTAGCGACCGCTAAGTTGTCCCCGAGGAGCGAGGATATGACCACACGTTCACTGAGAATTTATCTAAGGTCAGTCATCGCCGTAAGGTAGGGATAGTTCCATGATTATGAGTGGCTTCATCAATAGCTTCTACAGAGATTCTATAGAAGGCCCCCTCAATATCCATGAAGACAGTTAAAGCAAATTCCTTAAGCTCAAGGGCTTTCTCCAAAAGTATAACAATACAATGAAGGGCCGTTTCAGTCGATATACCTTGCTAATAGGCAAATTGTTGATTGGCGAGAGGATGTCATATAGGAATCTCATTTCATATGCCTCTATCAACCAATTTCTCAGTTTTAAACAAATAAGAGGCTGATAGGTCGAAAAGATTTGGCTTGTGTATAGCTTGGTTTGCCAGGTTTAGGAATGAAGATAGCTCTGGTTTGTATCCACTGTAGCGGGAAATATCCTAGTGCTATACTTGTCCTAAAGATCTGGCAGAGAATCGGTGTAACGATATCCACTTGTTCTTGCAAATGCATTGGGATAATACCGTCCATGCCTGGGACTTTGAAGGGTTTAAATGTAGAAATAACCCATTTGATTTTAGATTGTTCAACAATAGTTCTAGACACACACCAGTCTGTACGGTTAGCTCTGAGCGGAACCAGACCTGATCGATGCATGTCTTCAATATTGATTCTGGAAAGTGTTCTCCTTGCATTTCTTTAAGTGTTTCTTTTCCAGATTTTGTATAACTACCATTCTCGAGTTTTATAGAATTTGGTTGGTTAAAGTTACCTTTATCTAAGATTTTAACAAGCTTGGCAGTATTGGAGATGTCTGATACATCTTCACAGAACTTCAAGATGTCTTCTTACCCTCTTTGATGGGAGGGTGTTTTTAAACTCCTTCCAATCACCTCTCTTTTCTGCTTTATTTATTTGTCTTATATCTTAGGTTGCTAAGTTCGTCATTCCACTAATGAGCATGGCTTGGTAAAGTTGCAACATTGACCGGACAGTTCTGGTGATAAGAACTGAGAATAGTTTGTCGCAGCTCATCTAACTGCTAACTCAATATCTAACACCGAGCGTATGTTAGAATTCATATCTCCAGTTAGTATTTCTAGATCCTCCTTAAAGCCCGTCCAATTCGTCTTTCTTGGGTTCCTAGGAAATATCATTTGTTGTCTTTCACCTGCAACATAGAAGCAAATATATCTATGATCTGAAAGAGAAAGTTCATTAGATATATGCCAATTATTAATAGAACAAAGTAAATGAACAGAATGGAGTGTAAGATCAATGACTTCACTCTTATTATTGATAATGAAGATAGGTTCATTGTCTTTATTTAAAACATGCAAATTTGTACTTACCAAATATTCCAGTTTTCCAAATATTTCCAAATGTTTCCAAATATTCCAAAGTTTTCTGCTCTTTAGTTCCAGTCAGTGCTTCCCCAGGCGACATGGTGAGCATTGGCGTCACATAATGAGTTGTGTTCCATTGCTTTCGCAGTGATTTATGCGATTCCTTAACTCCAAAGGAGGAAAGTTATCATCTCCTCATAGAGGAAATATGCCGATACCACAACTAGTTCACTAATTTTACTATCCTCCAGAACAAGTTTAACTAAAGTTGTGTCTCTTGAGAGAAATTCTGTAAGGGGTATAGTGTTTATGTCTTTTCTAACCAAAATACAGGATCTTATATTATCACAGGTGGTGTCATATATATATCTATATGTCCACCCTGATCTTGTTAATCCTAAAATGTTACCCTTATCAATCCAAAGTTGTTGGATAATGGCTAAATGAATATTATCCTCAGCCAGTTTGTGGCACAAGGTCGCAGAAGCAGACCGGCTGTGATGTAGGTTGATGTAGGTTCAGCATGTCTGTGGAGACCTTAGGGAATCAGAGGCTGAGAATGGAACGAGTAGGTGTTTTCCTCACCTTATGCCTTGCACATGGTCAACTGCTAACTCAATATCTAACACCGAGCGTATGTTAGAAATCATATCTCCTGTTAGTATTTCTAGATCCTCCTTAAAGCCGGCCCAATTCGTCTTTCTGGGGTTCCTGGAAATTACCATTTGTTGTCTTTCACCTGTAACACAGAAGCAAATGTACCTATTATCTGAAAGAGAAAGTTCATTAGATATATGCCATTTATTAATTGAACAAAGTATATTAACACACCTAAATGTAAGATCAATTACTTCACTCCTATTTCTTACAATGAAGGTAGGTTCATAGCCATTATTTAAAACATATAACTTTGTACTTATCAAAAATTCCATGAGATTTTCTCCACATTGGTTGCAGTCAGTGCTTTCCCAGGTGACATGGTGAGCATTGGCGTCACATCCAATGATGAGTTGCGTTCCATAACTTTCGCAGTATTTAATAAGATTCCTTACCTCCAAAGGAGGAAAGTTATCATTTTCCTCATAAGGGAAATATCCTGAGACCACAACAAATTCACAAACTTTACTTCCCACCAGAAGAAGTTTGACTACAGTTGTGTCTCTTGAGAAAAATTCTGTAAGGGGTATGGCATTTATGCTTTTCCTAACCAAAATACAGGTTCTCATATTTTCACAGGTGGTATCATAAACAAGTAACCATCCTGATCTGGGTAAACCCAATATGTTACCTTTATAAATCCAGGGTTCTTGGATAATGGCTAAATCAATATTGTCCTCAGCCACTCTGTCGCACAAAGCCGCAGAACTAGACCAGAACTAGACTGTGGTGTAGATTGATCTGTATGCAGTTGAATATGTTTGTGGTGACATAAGGGAATCAAAGGTTGAGGATGGAACGATTAGGCGTTTTCTTCACTGTAGGTGTCGGATTCCAACACCCGATCAGAGAGTTCCCCATTCTCGTCCATCTCAACCAGTTCCATGTTTACGGACGGTGCCGATCCCATGTCCGATTCCTCTGTCGCCAGATCCATAATTGAAACTGCCTCATCTTCAGTTTCTGTAAGTGTGAAACTATCTGCTGATGCATTGGAAGAAGACGGCTCAGGTGCAGAGGTATCAACCTCGGATTTCACATGTTCTGGGTCGTGTAGGATCTTGAAGATACCTTTAATGACCCTTGTATATGCTAAGTATTTTGCCTTAACAATGGCTGTGGCAGATTTCTTATCCACTTGGATAATCCATCTCAGAGCCCGAGGTCTGCGATGTGGTTCAACACTCGCCAACAATTGGTTTTAAACTTCTTGTTGTAGGCGTTATCCTCCGCAGTAGGACAGCTGAGTCGATTGTCCATATGGCTTTCGTCTTCAAAACTACTTTGACAGGTTTTGACAGGTCACTGGCTTTCAGAACCATGAGCCTCGTGCCCTGCAGAACACTGTCGTTATTATTAAAGTCTTCTGTCAACCAAAGTGCAATTGCCTGATTTTTGCGTAGGTAAAATAGTACCCCTCCATTTAAGCTGAGGCTCTTCATTAGTGGTAGAGGTTCCCCTTCTGGGATTCCATCCACCCCCCTAAGAAGATATATCCGGATGTATCTATTTCACTATCGTCCAGTTTCTCTTCTGGGTATTTGTCCTTAATGACGGCCATCTTAACACAAAAACTGACCTCACTATAGGTTTGCGGTTTAGCCCCCTGCTTTGGTCTCTTCGGAGGGCCCTGTACGTTCAGGGGTGATGGTGTAGACCCATCTGAACGCTGTCTTTTGGTGGAAAATTTGAGGGTGTTTGCTGACCTTCGGCTACAGGGATTCCCGCTTGCCTCTGCCTTTGCAATTTTCATGTTTCTCCTGGCTGTTTTGGATAAACTGCCTAGGTGGAACCTGCTAAGTCCGGAAGCAGTATATTTTAGTGCCTTAGTTCCTGAAGTTAACTCGGAACTGCCTGTTAACCTCATCGAGCTATGTTCTGAACTTGTAATAGCTTGTTGAGAGATCCCAGTATTTCTGTTTTCTTCCCTTTGTTCAGCTACCGTGGTAGCTGCTTTTGATGGTTGGATACATCTTCGAAGGCGACACTAACCCTTGTTTTTTTTGCACTGCGCTGAAAAAACTGCATTTTCAAATAGCAGCAACAAGAGATTTTATTGTCAGGAGACTTTTTAGTCTCTAGGTACAGCATCAGGCTGTCTCTAGGCCAAGATTTATTGATAAAATCCAAAATTGACTTAAATTCACTAATAACCTGATGAAGAGTTAAATTTGTCTTCATTAAGTTTAAAATCACTTATAAGC
>JAFIDM010008419.1:50374934-50387584 GCA_023159025.1 Thereuonema tuberculata | reverse complement strand
AAGATAATAATTATAGCATTGTTTCTGAAAAGCTAGACTGGAACTTTTTGGGGGGTTTTATTATAGAACTATTAGTTAAATTAGCTGTGATTTCACGCCTACAGTTTGCATTTTTAGTTTTGAGGTAGTATAGTCAACATCTTGGTCTGATACAAGTGTTTTTTGTGTTTTTTAATATCTATACAGTGAAGATTGCTCACTAGAAAAACCCTGTTTTTTTAGCAACCTATTTGGGAACTGTAGATTTATAAGAATAAAATATAAATCTGTTTGCAAATAACAATTTGAATGTAAAATGTTATCATTGTTTATAATAATGCAATGTCCGAGATCATGTACAAGAATGAGTTTAATTATTATAAGGTTAACGCTGTACAGTAATGATAAAATAATGCTGTAGTGATAGGAAGTAAACTGCAGTGTGAGGCAGTGTTACATACAGTTCGACAGAAGTAAAATATGATAGAAGTCATGTCGATCAAAGGAGAAAGAAATCATTTCCACATAAGATGAGTGGCAATAGTCATTAAGCTTGAGGGTACAAGATGGAAGAAGAGATTCTCCTATGTGAACAAACTTTTAATACAATATTAATAATTAAATAAATGTTGATCTAAACTCAAATCTGTTAATTTTCAAATTATAAATATTGATTGTGAATACATGAATCAAGATATATATTTAAGCCAAAGCGTAAATTATAATGTGAACATGTCAGATTATTTGAATGCTTTAAAGAAAGCTGATTATAATTTTTATAGTATTATTATTAGCTTCACTAGAGATTGAGTTGAAAGATTATTGCATTTGCTTTATATCATGATTTGATATGTTAAAATAGTATTTTATTTAGTTCAGGAATATAAACAATTCTTGTGTTGTTAACATGTAATCTTTAAAGTTTTCCTCAAAAAAAAAGAAATAACCTGCTATTCATATATAATAAAATAACTGTTTATCCATTCTTCAGGAACTATTGTGAAACCGACCAAAATGGATAGCTATTGCGTTTTTCCTGTCTGTCCGTCGGTCCTTGTTTGTTCACCCCTAACAACTCCCGAAAGGAAGGTCGGATCGACAAACGGATTTCACCATCGTGTTCATAGGCCCAAAAACTGTAGGAATGGGGTTACCACCCTTCGCCCCCTAATACCGAGTAATTACTCCATAATGATATTCTTACAATTCAAAAAAGAGATATAACGAATAAAAATAATGATTTATTCATGGAATATATTCCATAAATTGAAAGTTTTAATATCAAAGTTAAGTCACAATTAATAGGTAAAAGTAAAAACAGTGTAAATACCACCGTTACCGTTACCTCCGCAGCCATCGTAACAACCGTTACCACCGTTACCTCCACCACCGTTACCACCGTTACCTCCACCACCGTTACCGTATCCGTGAATGCCAATGTTTTGGTTTCCATAATTTTCGTATCCAGCGTAGATGCCTTGACTTATGCCTCGACGCCTTCCTGTGGATTTTAAAATAAAATAAGAATTAGATATATTAGATAATAATTAGATATATTTCGTTTTACAATGTTACATATTTTGAATCCCTAAGTTGGACTTAGCAAAATAGTTAATATGTAAATGTTTTAATTGTTAAAAACCATCCAAATTTCGTAAAAGTTTGATTAATTATAAAAACCATAAGTACTGATTATAAGATGTTACAAAAACTTCTTTCTGGCAATCGATCGATGACTACGCACGGATAATACAGATAATATGAACTTTTTGGTTATTAACTTATTGTCAATACAGGATAATTCAAAATTTCATGCTCAAACTCCAAAGTTAGGTCAGGAATACAAAAACAAGTAGTATTCATAATGGAACGTACGTCCGCAAACGCCACCCCAAATGTTCTACAGGGCCTGTTTGGCTTCACATTAGTTGAGCAGTGGGATCCATCGTAATTTGAGATGATGACTTTGTACGAGTAGGATGTATCGCTTCACTGATGCTGGAGAGGGCATATTTGCACATAGCCTACAGGGAATCGAACCGAAACGGTCAAACCACTGCGCTGTACAATTGCATCGTGAACGGTTCCCCATCAAATGTTTGCACCAGAGATTGTGTGAAGCTGGATCATTCGATGGAAACAGCCATGGCTATGGGCGGCAACGAACGATGCGCACACTGAGGAGGGGGACATACATCTTCTCTTCAGCAGTTGTATCAGCATTGTGAGGCGTGTATTACTGCTGCTGAAAAAACTTTGAACATCTACTATGAATCTGCAGTTTTAATGTGTGCTTTACAACATACAAATATTTCGAAAGAACTTGGAATTGATGTGCTAAACTGATTAGAACTGAACTGTATCCTGAGATCAAACCGGAATAGTTTTGGAAAACTGACAATTAATGAACAAAAAATGAGATATCCACTCGTTTCAGTGATCTAAAATCTGTAATTAGATTAGTTTTCTGCTTGGGATTTTTAATATTGGAATTGAAATATTGGTATTTGAAATATTGATTATTTGTGAAATAACTTTGTATTCCATAGCTTCCCTCTTTTGCCGTTAACTGACTATCAATCCCAATGCATTTTTAGTTGCACAAGTCTACATCTACGAGTACTTCTAGCATAAAGAAATAACCTAGTAGATCACATAGTAATTGTTCGTAGGGTTGCAAAGTATGTCCTTTGAGATTTCCAGTTACAGCACTGAATAGAACTCGGCATATAAGGAAATGTAATATAGATAATTTAAAACCGATAAATTTAAATTTAAAATTTAAAACCGAGTCACCTACTTGTTGTATTAGCCTACGATATTCTAACTAAATATATGTTATAATTTCGCAAACCTTGGTTAAATTAACAAACAATTCTTTAAGAAAAGTAGTTTAACGTGTAAATAAAATATTAGAATAACGGAAATCTCCCACTATGCATCATTATAAAGAAATATCAAATCATGCTTTCAAATTTACCATAACAATAGTGAAATAGATGTTCCAGATTTCCCGTCAATGACAAAGTTAGAAGCATGACGGGAAATTTCCTTTATTCATGTATATAAAAGAAACATTGGGTTTTCCTGCCCCCTACTCCTCCGAAACTATAAGACACAGAAATGCATATATTTACCTTCAATTGACAAGGGAGCCACACAGGGTCTTCGAAAGCTTTTGTATGTATTTTTAGATTTTTTTATATATTTTTAAACGAAATTTTGTGTTTTGGTGATTTTCATTTAAGCTAAGAAATATACACTCATTAATAAAAAAAAACGACGCACCTAGAAGGAGTTCTCCGATGGAGACAAAAATTGGAGGTGAGGCAGATTATGTAAAGAATAGAAAATGATTAAAGTTTCAGACAAATTGAATGATTTATTTCAGAGTTACAGAGTTACAAAGTAACGAGCTCAATAAGATGTTGACCCACCTCTATCCTGAATGAAAGCTGCCACACGATGTGGCATAGAGTGATAAAGCTCCCTGATGGTGTCCTGCGGTATTTCTTGCCAAATTTGCTCAAATTGTCGGGCTAGGTCATCCACATTCCCTGGTGGATGCAGTCGCCTTCCCATCATATCCCAGACATGCTCGATTGGAGAGAGATCTGGGGATCTGGCTGGCCAAGGAAGTGTTTCACAAGCTGCAAGACAGGTCATAGCAACACGTGCCGTATGTGGTCTGGCATTATCTTGCTGAAATATAAGGCCAGGGTACTGCAAAAGGAAGGGTAGCAAAACAGGTCTCAGAATGTCGTCGACGTACCGCTGTGCTGTAAGTGTGCCGCTAATGATGACCAAAGGGGTCCGGCTATCAAGGGAAATGGCACCCCAGACCATAACTTCTGGTTGAGGGCCTGTGTGGCGTGCAATAGTGAAAGCAAGATCGGCACGCTGCCCTGGGCGTCTCCAGACACGTCTGCGACGATCGTCAGGACACAGTTGGAAGCAGGATTCGTCGCTGAACACTATACGTCCCCAGTCAGCATCATTCCAACCGGATCGAGCCAAGTACCACTGTAATCTGGGCCGACGGTGTGCAAACGTGAGTAGAGGTGGCGTAACGGTCGGTACGAGCGTAGATGTCGTTCGCTCAGCCGTCTGTGAATGGTCATTGTGGACATTCGTGTGCGGGTCACACGTCTGATGGTTGATAACGATGATTCAGGCGCTGTGACAGCTGATCTGATAATCACTCTATCCTCCCGCTCTGCTGTGGCCCTAGGTCGACCGCTACCTTCATGACGCTGAAATCTGTCATTGTCCACCCATTCCTGCCAGCATCTTCTAATCGCCGCATCACTTCGACCCATATGGCGAGCGATTCTCCGATTTGCACAACCTGCCTCTTTCAATCCAATGATACGATCTCTTTCAAACTCTGACAGTTGCACGTAATGAGCTCGAATACTGCGGCGAGGCATTTTTTTCAGTCGTTGAAAGGTATCGTAACTCGCAATGCAACAGAAATTTTGACCATCAGATTGAGAATCGCTTCTTAAGTGCGCAGTTCCGATGCGCTGTAGCTCTCGCTATTCATTCATTGGACACCAAAGTTTAATCATTTGCGTGGGCGGTCCCAATGTCTTTGCATACCAAATTTCATTACAATCGGTCAACTCCTTCTAGGTGCGTCGTTTTTTTTTTGGTAATGAGTGTATATAAGGCGTCAAATGTTAAGTATACTATTGATGATTCTTATATTTCATTTTTCAGCGAGATGGTTCAACCATAAGTGACATGAGCTAAGATGAAAGGCTTAAGTGCTCACTTGCGGTTTCCGAGGCTGCGACACGGATTGGTTGTTCATGACATTGCACACCATGAGATTTTTCACATTTTACTTTCGAGGGCCAATGTTTTAATGTTTTAAAATAGTTTTACATGTATGGGACACATTTTTTGCAAACTCTGTCAGTCAAGTAATTGTGTACAAATGAACAAAACCATATTCAAGCATATTTTCGCTTGAACTTTATAGTTTAGATAATTGAAGGCGTTTTAAGGAATTTCTTAGTAGGTATTTTTGATTAGCATTTTCAGCTAAAAATCATTTGTTAAAGTGGACATTACGGTACCCCTGATTTCGGCGTATTTTTCCGAATTTTGAGAACATGGCTGACTTGGGACTTTTAAGAAGCCTTTAGAATGAGTTTTGCAGGCAAACTTATTTCAAAAATCGCACGATCATTTACTTTGTAAAACTAACCCTCTTCTGGCTAACTGCTATTTTGAGATAACAGTATGCAGCTGACCGCGACTTGCGGCAGGAGCTTTCGACTCCTGACAACTCGTATCGCTCCTAGCCTATTAACAGTTGCCTGCGGCACGAGTCAGCCTAACCGTGGACCGATACGAAACCTCCGAGTACACCGTTGGCAAATGGCAGCTAGATTTAACTATTATCACAACTTCAAACTGATTAATTCAACAACGGTGTCATCTCTATATATAGCGATGTATTGTAAACTACACATTTGTTTCCTGGTTGAGATTCTACTTAGCACAGATTAAAACAAGGGAATAGTAAAGAGGATCATAAGAAAAATCTTAGCTATTGTTATCTAGTCGATGCTTGTTCTTGCCTTCTAAAGGATTTCAATAACATAAATATATGTCAACTTCATAAACGTATCGTTAAACGTATAAAATCATAGTATCCTATGAGAGGACGATGTTTAAACAAAACATTACTTAACAGTGATAAAAAAAAAACATTCTTTATAAATGTTATAGAAATATCAGCAATTAATAACATCTTAGTAACTGAGAGATAAGAAAGATCTGTGGTTGATGATGTTATCAAACAGAAAAAACAAAACAAATATATAAATAAATAATTCTTACCTATTCTAAACATTATGAGATTTGTAGGGTTTACAGAAGATTGATCGTAATCCAACTCTGCAGAAGAAAAGGCAATTATGTAAGAATTCTAATTTATAATTACAGTACCATCCATATCTTAAATAGGTCCAATAAATCACTTTATAACAAACTGATTTGTATGAGTTTTTAAAACATTTTAAAACTAAATTACAATATCGCTGATACAGCAAAGTTTTATGTTGCTAGGTTACGCATAATGATGAGAAAGCTTGTGAGATGGTAATCTGTTGCGTCCGTTATTTTTGGAAGAGATGGAGGAGATACCGTAAGATTGATTCAAGTTAAGTTAGAAATTGGTATCTTATCAATATTTATTAGTGTGTTTAATGTGAATTAGTAATTACTGTTTTTAATTTATAGATCTCTTTGAATGACCGTCATATGCCATAGATATTTGGGATAAAGTGCACTGTAAGCCTAATGTTGGAGCAAGGCTTGAGTCATTGTGGTATAGAGCTTCCGCCGTTCCTATTTGCTGGATCGCGGGATCGTGTAGGCAAGTGAAAGTAGGGAACTTTCACATAGGCCAGAGAATTTACGTGCCAGGGCAGTATACACGTATGAATGCTCCGGGATATACAGTCGAGACGACGAGGCTTAAGAACGTAATCGTTTGTAAACGTGTTCCAATCGTTAGAGGTAGAGTTCGATACGTTCTACAGTATTAAGGTAGGACAGACTCTTTTATTATTAATTGATTTTCAAGGTCAAGGAAAGACTGCATGAGAATCGCCGAATAGGATATAAAGGAACAAATGAACAGTTATAAGTGTTTTAGGAATTTTAAGTAAATTTGTTATTGTGATTCGGGTGTTCGATAGTTGCAAGTGAAGATACTAGAACTGATTCTATCATTCACTAATTAATGTAAACTCTTTTATGATCTCTGTTACATAAATGTGAAGTTGTATTGATTGATGTTAACGAATTGCCAAGGTTGATATATCATATGAGTTTAGGCTATCAATTTTGTATTTTGTTATTCAATAATTATTCACGTAGTTGATAGTAGTTCAGAAGTAGTTCAGAGTTGATAAGAATTATCGATTGAAAGAGATTTGAATCGCAATTGGTTTACTGAAATATAATATTTCATGAAGTGTTAATATAATTTTGTATTGTACATATTATTGATATAACTAAGGGTTATTTAGTTTGGATTAAGGAAGTTAAGCCAGGGTATCAATTATTGTTGCTAAACTTCAGGGTAATATTTTTCTGATTAATTATGCTAGTGCATATTCAGTCTATATGCTTTTGTACTTTGATATGTAGTTTTGTCATATAAAGTTATTGTTGCATTATGATATGTCATTTTAGATCATTCGAGGAATACACTCTGTATTTATTACATTCAAGGTGTTACTATTAATATATTAATAAAGATTTAGGTTATGGGCCCAGCACGCTTCCACTGCGCAATCCTCGAATTAAGAATATTTATAAAAATGGCGTCTAATGATAAGATTATTTTAGACAACTACAATTACATTATTTTACAAATCCAATGAACAAGCACAGAATTTCAAAGATTAAAACGTTAAAACATAATAATAAAACAATGTACGTATTCGGATCCTCTTACTTCTAGATCCTTTTTCAAGTTCTTAACCCCCTTTAAAAAAAAAAAAAGCGTTCCTTCCCTCTGGAAGTCGTTGTGTAAATGAATTGTGGTGAGGATTAACTGAGTGGATGATGGACTGCCCTCTGTTGAGGAAAAAATGCGTAAACCAAAGTGGTGCGTCGTCTGCTTGTCTTTTTTTTTTTTTGTGTGTGTGTGTGTGTGTGTGTGTGTTGTATTGTATTGTATTGTATTGTGTTATATTATATTGTACGTGCGCAGTTAAATGCCATATTCCAAAATGTTACGGATAGATAAATCCTGGTTATAACTACCTTGAAGTTTTATCATGGCCGATTCATAAAAGCGGCGTAGATATTCATCCTTAAATTGTCCAAAGACAATCGGGTGCGCCGTGTTCAATTCATGGGACTTCTTTAAACAATGCTGGGCTGTATGATAGGCCATATTACGTTGATTGACGGCCCCTACATGCTCATTTAGGCGTTTCTCTAAGGCCCTTTTTGTTTGCCCAATATAAATGCATTGGTTTTCATTTTGTATGGATTTACATTTTATTCCATAAATGGTGTTTAGTTTTTTCAAATTTTTTTGGTCTCTATTATGATTAGGTATCTTTTTTCGATTAAGATATGTTACGATACTATTATTGGGTTTTTAAGCTAAACCTATTTCATGTTTTTGAAGAATAGGTTTTAATTTGCTATGCATTTTTTCATATGTTAGTATTGCGTATCTTTTAATATTTCTCCTTTTATTTTCTTTTTGATTATGGTTGCTTCCATTATTACTATTATGTTGCCTAAAATCCTTATCATTGGGTGTCGAATGGAAACGTCTATTAGCCATTTCTTTATATTTAATTGTTTGGTCATGAAAGGATTGATTATCAATGATTGCAAGGATTCGCCTAACATAAATGCTGCTGCTATAGACAATCCTACACTGTGGCATAATCGCTTGGGGCATTTATCCGATAGGAAAATGAAGATCCTTGTTAACGACGATCTACTCAAAGGTTTAGACAAAATTTCTTTTAAAAGGAAATTGGCATGTGATAGTTGCACACAAGGTAAACTAACTAACATTTCTCACAGAAAACTAAACCAGATCAGAAGCGAAGCTATATTAGATTTAGTACATTCAGATCTATTTGGTAGACATAGAAAATCGTAGGGAAGCTAAATATGTTTTGACTATTACCGATGACTAAAGCAGGAGGAGCTTCGGGTATTTTATCTGAAACAAGACTGAAGTGAATGATAAGATAAAGGATTTTGTAGTTTTCGCAGAACGTCAAACTGGGAGAAAACTAAAGGCCATTATAACTGATCAAGGGAAAGAATTTAACAATCAAGAACTAAAAGCTTATTTTCATAGCAAAGGAATAGTGCATCGTAATGCGTCGAGGTATAGTCCGCAAATGACTGCAATTGCTGAAAGATTGAATAGATCATTACAGGATATAGCGAGAACCATGTTGATTGATTCCAATCTACCTATAAAATTTTGGCCCTACGCAGTGGAAACTGCTAATTATATAATTAACAGAACAAGGTAACAATTGGTAACAAGATACCACTGTCAAGATGGTTTTCTAACTACCATAAAACAGCTGTTCGTCACCTAAGAAAATTTGGCAGCATGTCATATGTAAAGAAACCTAACATCCAAGTAAATTCATGAGCAAGTGCTGGAAGGGCATCCTAATTGGCTACTCACAGAGAGTCCGAGGTTACAAGATCTTTGAGCCGGAGAAGGATAGAATCTTCGAAACCAGGAACGCAAACGTTGATGAAAGTAAATTAGGAGTAGAACTTTTAAACATCAAGAAAACTCAAAGTGATGAATATCTGTCGTTGTTCAACGAACAATTAGTAGATGATAGAGGTAGTAATTCCAAACCATAAAATCCCTCTAAACACTCAATTGATTTTTAAAAACAATGGTCGATGACAACGGGAAGACGTTAAAGAGAACAGCAAGACTTGTGCTGTGCGGTTACACGCAACGTGAAGATTACGGAAAGACTTATGCGCCCACTCCTATGATGGAACATCTAAGGATACTGCTGGCATTGGCAACCGAGCACCAATTGCACGCACATCATTGTGACGTTAAAGGGGCTTATTTAAATGGAATCTTGGAAGAAGATATTTATATCAAGTTCCCGGATGGTGTAGTGAAGAAGAATAAACTTTCTACTCAATACAAACTTTCGTGCCTGTTGCAATAATTTCTAAAGTATAAAAGCTACGACCGTGAAACTTTAGGAATTACTAGAATCATAGTTCATAGCAATCCATGGTTTAAGATTTTAGTTGGTGAAAAACCATTTTTTTCTGTTGAGCATGTCGTGATAATATTTGTGGTAGCTTTGTCTGAAGAAAGGCAATACTCTCCTGTGCATCACGATATAATGCAACTGCGGGTCTTTGAACATCAGTGAAATCAACAGAATTAAAAGGCAATTTAGACTTCATGAAACTTTTGTGACTAATTTTTTTTATGGTCAACACATGGTTGTATTACCTTATTATTACATACTTTGAATTCGACGTTATTATAATATCAATACTACTATTATCATAAGTTCCTTGTAAATAGTTTACACATTAAATTGTTAGAACGTAATATGATAATTCTTACCACTCTCTGAGGAAGCAATAACATCTTTGACGTCATCAGAAACTGAAATAATTAAAGAGAAAAAGAATATTTTTTCCTGATGTTGATCCACTATGAAACGTATGACAATGTTACAGAAGTAGGACTATTAGCATTTACGAACAATAAAACATTTTAAAAAATTGTGAGATAAGCCCTAAAGGCTCGGTAAGTCTTTTTTATTTTGAAAATAAATAAATAATGCTGCAACCTTTACAAGACATAAGCAATTTCAAGCAGTTTTGGAAAATGCTTTGCGGTTGTTCGATTAAAACAACAGCTTTGAACATCTCTTATATAGTTTTCCACATCTATCTATGTGAAACGTAACGCTGTCCCTCATGTGTTAAGAAAATAATTTTAATTTAGTGTGAAAATAGAATTAATTTCTTAAATGAAATGTCCTCGACAGGAATTGAACCTGCAACCTTCTGATCCGATATCAGATATCGTATCCATTAGGATTCAGGGACTACATTGTAATTATTTGTTAAATATTCTTCATTTATTCATCGTCTATCCGAACATATTATTAAATAGAACTTATCGAATCAAGGTCAAATACATTTGTAATAAGAATTCTCACTTGAGAATGTTACGCAGGTCGTTTGGAATACGTTTGTGATTCATTATTATTAATATTTCGATCTATTTTGCAGAGATCTTCTTCAGGATCTATGAGGAATATTTTCCTGTCTTCATAAATCCTGAAGAAAGTCTCTGCAAAAGGATTATGGAAATATTCATATTAAAAAAGTTAAGAAAGAAGAATATGTGTTTTTACATTTCGAAGATATAACTTTGGTTTTTGGAGTAATTACATCTTAATACTTTAGTACTTATTTGCTCAGCTGGAAAAGCTCTCATGAAAGTATTGTTGAGAAAGGATGTATAGACATTAATAGTGATCTAGATCTATATTTTAATTTGGGAACTTAGTAATTTACTTAGTAATTGGGAACACAGAAGCTCGGTTATAACGCGGTCTTTCGGATCCAAGATCTCGAAGATCGTGATATAACCGCGATATAACCGAACTTTTATTACTTCGCGACGTCAAATGTCGTATATTGCACCCTATTATCGCCCACACGATTCCAAATCGATTTAAAATGGTCATTTCGTGATTATCTACATCATTCAGAGCTATGTGAGAGATTCTGGTATTTTTTTTTTAAAATATATTGTATTTGATGCATTTTCGTGACATTAGGGTTGGTATAGAGTATCAATTACTGTAAATAAGAAGGAAACAAGCATATTAATTTACACCTTTGATTTGATTTTAAGCGAAAAAACGATAAATTTTGCAATAAACACATTTTCGGAAATAGACGGGACCCAAGACCAAATCGCGTTATATCCGTATTCGCGATATAAACGACCGCATTATAACCGAGCTTCTGTAAATAGACAATAACACGAAATTCTCATATTTAAGAAATACGTTTTATAGTTTATATTTTGTCTATATATTGCCTACAGTTTGATATAGATGAATGCATTCCTTTTTTATGTCTTTCAGAGGTAGTATTTTCTTTAGCCTTTTATAAAAGCAGCCGATGAAAAAGATCTATAAATATCAAAATATTATTAAGTCTACACAATATGCCTAAATTCTTAAATATGATATTTGATTGGCGTTATTTTTTTTAATCTAATATAGCCATAAGATTTTCAAAACACAGAAATTCACAAAACCTTCTAGAAATGTTGCACTGACTGTTTTATGGATTTTGAAATGTGAATTCCTTTCCCCTCCGGACATTGATATTTTTCATGATTATTGTTTGTTTACTGTTATCTGATTCTTCGATCAACACGAAACAGCTGTTCCATCATTACATAGAAAAACATTTGTAGCTTTTTGGTAATTTTTCCTAATATTTTATTTTAACTTCAGAACTACCTCTCATCATATACTTTGTGTTTATTCTTAGGTTATTATTGAAGTTATATCTTGTTAAAACACTTCACCCATCTAATGACTATGAAAAAAACCTTACTAGTTGCAAATCTGTCTTCACTGGAGTAGAAATTTGAATCAATTTCATCAGAATCTACGAAAAAAAAACATAATAGGATTAAATAGTAAATTATAGAAATAAAAGCAGTTATATAAAAGACTAGAAATTTTAATAAATTTATGTTTGTCCCTTATGAGATGTCTCTTGTGGGCTTTGGGACAAATGTCTCTTTTGTCCCAAATCCCACAAAAGAGACATTTTCATCCTCTATTCCGACACTGTTTCCATCGGATTATATTATCAGGGAGGTGATAATTTTAATGATAATAAAAATAATAATAATAAGTTTAGGCAGTCAATACAAACGAGTACAGAAAATACATTTGTAGGGAAACCAGCCTGTGGATATGAAATTATCATAAGTCGGAAACAATTTACTGTATCATATGAAGATGTTCATGCATGTCCTAAACAGGATATTTATATAGCCAAAATCAAATAGCAAATATTATTCATCAATGTAGGCTTATCAACATCCACAATTCAACAAAAAACAACCA
>JAFIDM010008419.1:50359748-50370043 GCA_023159025.1 Thereuonema tuberculata | reverse complement strand
ATAATAAATAAAAAAAAAATGAAATGAAGCAGAACCGCTTCATTACAATTTTGAGTATAAGTTTATTTTTAATTTACAAAAAAACTAGACCGGAAGGTATTGTGCCTTTGACCAGATGGTAGTAGAAACTGACAGTTAAATGCAGGTTATTTAAATAACATTTTTATTCAGAAATATATATATTTGACAAATAGAGAATATAAGCAATTCAAAGTAAAATAATAAAACATGAAATAACTTCTAATGGCTTAAGTAGCCTACTCCTGTCCGTTTACTCTACATTATACAATGAAAAATCAATGTCTATCTTTTAGTCGAGCTGTGCCGCCAGCTGTGTTTGGATTTGATAGCCTGGCCACAATTTCTGGTAGTTCTATGTCGTACAGCTGGTTATCTTTTTGGATGAATTTCGCCATCTTCAGTAGTTTTTTCAAATATTTAACTTTGAAATACGTAATCACATGCTGCTTCCTTTATTTGGGCCACAAAGTATTTCTTGTTTGTTTTTTTTTTGTTGTTGTCAGCTTGACAAAGACATAGCTTTCTTCAACTAAATCTTCTTTTTCAAAGTTTAATTCCTTCTCCAACTCATGGCATTCATCTGAAAGATCGAAAACACTTACCCCTGATGAATATTCCACATCAGACAAACAATCGATTGTTTACTTTCTTTGGATAAGATTTGATAAAAAAAATAAAAATTTAGCAAAAACTACTTAAATTTTCATCTTCATAATGCTAAAATGACTGTAAGTAAAAACATTTACATATTATTAAGTAATGTTGTACCTTTGACGTGGTCAGAAGAACAACACCCTGCTGTGATCAAAGGTACAACATCAGTCCAACTTACGTTTCACGCCATTCTACAATTTTTAGGTTAATCCAGTCATCTTAAAAGTCCTAGCAATTAATCTATAGGCACATATGTATTTAAACATTTTGAAAGCACAGAACAGAACCGTAGAGGTTAGCTACAGAGCTGAAACTGAGCACAGTTGTTCCCGAGGCATGCCGGTACACGACGCACGCGCTCGTTGCGATATGCGCGCGAACTACTAGTGTCCACAATAAAACGGACCTTAGTTAAAAAACACGCCTCGTATTACACATACATGCAGTACATATGAGGGGCGTTCAAAAAGAAACGAGCCGGAGTGTGTAATGGGCAAACCGGTGACAGAAGGATAATATCGTTGCATGTATAACCAAGATTGGTTCGGACACGAGTGAGTGCGGAAGTTCACAGCCCGCCGCTAGAGGGTCACGGGTGCAAGTCACGTGACTAAAAGCTAGCAAAAGCATACGTCAATCGTCCAACGAGGTCATTCACGCTGTAAGCAGTGAAACAGTGCAATGGAGGCGTCTAAAGAAGAGCAAAGAGGTGTTGTTCGTTTTCTGACAGCAGAAGGAGTAGGGGGAATGGACATTCATCGAAGAATGTCACAAGTGTATGGTGAGCACTGCATGTCCCTCGCAAGGGTCAAGGCGTGGCACAAGCGCTTTAGGGAAGGACGGGTGTCGTTAGCCGATGATGCAAGGCCTGGAACGCCACACCGCATTACCGATGACATCGTCCAGCTGATTGATGGACTCGTTACCCAGGACCGCCGAGTTACAGTGAAACACGTCGCCGACGAGGTCGGATTGAGCATCGGAAGTGTTCACACCATCATTACAAAAAGATTGAACTGGCGCAAAGTGTGTGCTCAATGGGTGGCCCACAGTCTTCAACCTCAACAGAAAGCATGTCGAATGACCCACTGTATTGATCATCTGCAGCGCTATGCCAGAGAAGGGAATGAGTTCCTGGCACGAGTGGTGGCTGGAGATGAGTCTTGGTGTCATCACTTCGAACCAGAATCGAAAAGACAAAGTCTCCAGTGGAAGCATCCAGGGTCACGACCACCAAAAAAATCCAAGGCCATCCACACAAGTGCAGGAAAGGTTATGCTGACGTTCTTCTTTGACCAAGACGGCCCACTTCTGATAGACTTCCTGCAGCACGGGACAACAGTGAATGCCCAGCGTTACTCGCAAACCTTAACCACCCTTCGTCAAGTGATCAAATCGAAACGACCAGGCAAGCTCATCGTGGGGTCATTCTGCTCCACGACAATGCAAGGCCCCATACAGCCAACACAATCATGGCACTCTTGCAGAAATTCAAGTGGGAGGTTCTCGATCACCCTCCTTACAGTCCAGACCTCTCTCCTTGCGATTAGACTATTTTTGGTCCCCTATAGAAGGCTGTGAGAGGCAAACGATTCACTTCGGACGACGACGTCAAGCAGTACGTGCGGAACTGGTTCACAACGCAGCCCCGGGAATTTTACGAGACAGCCATTCATCGCCTTGTATCGCAGTGGGACAAGTGCCTCAACAGCCAGGGCCAAAACTTCTGACATACCTGTACAGGTTTCTGTTCCTCGGCCTCCGGCTCGTTTCTTTTTGAATGCCCCTTATATATACAGGGTGTTGCAAAATTCGTGTGTAATATTCAAACCACGTGTAGGGGCATGGCTAAAGATCAATATATTCCTAATGAACCCATGTCCGCAAACGCCCCATTAAGGCACTAGGTGGTCCTAAAGTGAGCCTTTCCTATTCTTTGCTACACCATAAGAAATGTTTTGCAGGTGAGCCAACACCTGTTTTGCAGGCAAGCTATTTTTGTTTGTTCCAATTGTTTCAACAAAAATACAAAAATACTCGCCTGCAAAACAGATGTTGGCTCGCCTACAAAACATTTCTTATAGTGTAGCAAAGAATATGATCTCCAGGAAAGGCTCACTTTAGGACCATCTAACGCCTTACTGGAGCGTTTCCGGACATGGGTTCATTAAGGATATATTGATTCTTAGCCATGCTCCTACACGTGGTTTGAATATTACACACGAACTTTGCAACACCCTGTATATACATATACTTGCAGTACAAACTTATGAACTTTTGCAGACGAATTGAATTTACATTACATTCAAACTATAATCAATTTTACTTTTTACCATACCATAATTTTTTTTTATAATTTTTTTTAATTCATCCCATAAAATATAAATTAAATCCAATAAAAGTATTTATTATAATTAATAGGCTACAATGTCAAACATAGATCTGTTTCTCCTTTTTATTTCTATCTATTACTGAAAAAAAAAATGATAATAATCACACAGACTAATTATATAAATTTTTTTCATCATTAAAAGAATAAATCTTCTTCCGTTACAGATTTCCTTCGTTTGAGAGGTCTTCCTAATCTTACTTCTCCTGGTTGGTCTTATTTCAAAACCCCATACTTTCTGATTTGTCTTTCCATATTTTATCATTGTTGCAATGCAAAAATTTAATATAAGTTTTATTTTAGTTAATTTAATTTTAGTTGATTATCTGTATTATAATCTCCATTATTCTTCATTTATTAAACAATCGAAAAGTATTATACAGTAATCTTTATTAAAAGCGGTTTAGTTACTGTTAATCTTTTTTATGTACAATTTGTTTAATTTTTGAAATTCAGTAGTTTACGCGCCTTACCTTAATGATTCAGCAATGGCCGATTTCTCCAAATAGTCGTAAGCTAATCCTGGATTAAATCCAACAGAATTGCGACGTGGGCTATTACTAATACTCTTGAAGAAACCAACGTAAGAGTTAGTCTTGCTTATAAATTGTTAAGTACTCTGAAATGTTTCTTTTATAATCCATTTTGCCCTTTGAAATTTAAAAACTATTCTTCGCTTGAATTTCAAGTTTATAATATTTGTAATCTTCAAGATTTTTTTTTATATCTTTATTTATTTTATTTCCTTGAAACTTGCTGTAAAGGAGTGATGTTAACACAACATGTTAAAAAGAGAGCAAAATATGAAAAAAATTGAGATATTCCGATGTAAGTATTTGTCAAAAGTTTCATACTTTGCGGTTCCTATTTCACATTTAGACTGATGTCGAATGTTGTTCATTTGTTGGTATGTATAGATGGCGTTCGGCTGTTTTAATCGTTTTATTAAAAAGGAATCACAAGCCTGCAAAATTCGGATCATTAAAAATTGTCTACAAAATTACATGATTTTCATGGTTTTTGATGTGCTGATTTCAAAAATGACCTCTATTTTTCCATATAATATATGAATTTTTTACAAAATGCATATGGTGATTTGGGAAACTTGTCTATTTATCAGTATTATACTTGAAAAATGTATATATTTAAATAAGGTAAAAATAATGTTAATTACACAATTGTAGTAGAAACAAAGACATATTTACTTGAATTTATAAGTCCTTGTAATGCCTTTTCCATTCAAAGCTCCTGGTACTTTTTATTTTATAAACAGCATGCGATTGATTCCTGTGCAGCATTCAAAACTAGTCCGCAATCATGTTAAGATTTCCATGTATGAACATTCCATTTCCATGATATCTTGAAGCAATCTTTCCCCTTGTTCTTCACTTACGACACCAAGATTTTCGGTAAAGAAGTCCAAATGGGAATTCAGAAAGTGTGTTTTCAAGCTCATGGAACAGCCTAATTCTTTCAATTTTACCAGCATGTTTTCTACAATATATCTAAAGTTATGGTCTTTATGGTTCCCAAGGAATTTTGTTGCAACTTCTTTAAATGCTTTCTTTTTAATCGTTTCAAACACTTCATCTTTCAGAAGTTTCCTAGCATCTGAACCGACGAAAAGACCTTCTTTCAGCTTCGCTTCTGACAGTCCCGTTCATTTGTTACACGGTATTTAAAACCAGGGCCGTCGCGTGGTTTCTTGGCGCCCGGGGCAAGATTTCGTCAGGCAAACTCAATCCCACCCAGGGCCCCTAGGCACTTGATATTTGCGCCCCCCTCCATCCCGAAAATCTACAACCAAAGAAAAAAAAAACGGAATCTCCGATTCAACAACCAAATTTTTGTTGTTTTATTGGCGCCTCTCTGGCCGCGGCGCCCAGGGCGATCGTCCCGGTCGCCCCACCCAAGCGACGGCCCTGTTTAAAACACTCGCCTCCTTTCGGCAGAGCCTTTACAAATTGTTTTATCAATCCCAGCTTAGGCAGGAGATCTGTCGTTGGATCAGCAAAGTTTTCTGAACTACATTTTTGTTTCCAATTTCTAATGCAGCCCTTACTGGCTATTCTTTTTTGATCCAGTATTGTTCCATATCTCTACTGTCCCATTCACACAAGAAGCAATGGTATCTGGTGTATCCTCCCTACTGTCTTAGAAGCTTATGGTCCATCCATGATCCTCGTACTTCAGTTTGTGTTACTAGAGTTTAGCCTTATTTCTCATCAATATACTACTGCTTAATAGGCATATTTGCTCCTATTAAGAAGAACAGCTTTGAGACTTCCTTTAGACAAGTCAATAAAAAGCCTCCACTCCTTCGCATCGTATTGTATATTAAACCTCTCCTTCAGTCCAGGGACATTTCTGCTGTAAATTTTATCATTATTTTATATTGATTAGAAAAAGACAAGATACTTTTACTTTCATTTTTATTTATTTATTTTTTATCTTTTATTACTTCGTGAGACCCATAATTACAATTTTTATTTAGAAACTTTGAAAAAAAAATTCAATTAAATCTGAAATCGAAAAATTGATTTTGTGAAAAAAATGGTGGATGATGGAAATTTTTAAGTATTTTTTCTGAAATTAGCAGCCAAAAATCTACAACAATTTTTTTTACAAAAAAAATTTTCTTTGCAGGTCTGTAATATCAAGCTTAACATTTAAAGTTTTTTTTTGTTTGTTTTTTTATATATAGCCTAGATCTTATTAAATTCATTGCTTCTTTATCTTATCTTCTACACCAATGTTACAGGATAGCCATAAAAACCGGTACTGATAATACAGTGCTTAATACTGTGCTTTGTTTTTCTTCAGTATTAAAACACAAAATTAATGTGAAGATAGTAAAGGCATTATACGATATAGAAGAAATAATGTTACTTGTATACATACAATAAAAGTTAAAAATAAATACATTTACAATAAAAAAACCGCTACCGGTTTCTCTGGTGAGGCCACCACTTTCCTCAGGCAAATAATTTACTACACACGTTAAAGTTATTAGCAGCATTACGTGATACGTTCAATGTGTTGTCCCTCATTGACATTGAGAGTTAAAGACAGTGAACAAAATGATGATGAACTCTGTCCATTAACGGTGCATTTTCAGTAATTTTGGCGAAAGTCTCCATGATACATTGCTTCATAATTATGATCCAAGTCTGAATACACTTGTACCTTCAATTTGTACCAACAAAAAGAAATCGAGGGATTATTTTAAATAAATACTACTTTTGCATTTGCTTATCTATCTCTTCAGACTTTATGGCCATCCTATTTTTTTTTTTGCACATTTTTTATTTTCGGGAACTAAAATCTTTATGATATATTTTAATTCCAAATTTTTTTTTTGATACTCCATTATGAATATTGTGAGTTTTGCTTAAAAAACTTTAATGGTTGTATTTACCTAACGGTTTAAAAATGTAAAAATTAAAACCTATTAATTTTTATTATTTATAGAAATTTTAAAAATAGTTAAACTTTATTATCTATTAATTTTATTTCGAAAGTTGTTTTTGCGTATAAGGAGCTGTAATAAGAATAAGAATACATAAAATAAAATCATTAGTGGAGCTTCTTAAAAGGGATTTAAACTAAAAAAAAAATAAGTTTTGCCTGTTTTTCACAATTTTTGCTAGGAATCAGGAACTTTGGCATTTCTTTTTCCTGAGAAAAGTGTTTTTAAGGAATACTACAAAGTAGTAGAATTATGTTTCCATATGTATAATATCTACAAAAAGTATTTTTTTTTTAATAATGGAGACTACGAAGCACAACCTTAACCAACTTGATATGGATTGACCAAACGTCAATTTAATTGAAAGAATTAACCAAAATCTCTTGAATCGTTAAACGTGATTTTAATGTCTGTTTAATATGCAATTAATTTAAATTTGTACATAATTGATTAACAAATTTACTTGATATTCACGTATGAAACTTTGAAGATAAATTAAAACAGCTGTAGCTGGAAACACGAAATTTCACATTGAGTGTTCTTAATTCGAAATTTCAGTTTTTAGTTTATTTCATGTAATTTGGGTTTTTAAATAAATAAAGCGGATTTTTTTACTTTACATATGGAAGGCTTCCAGAGCGAAGCGACAGTTAAAGGCTAGTTTAAGGAATAATGACGATCTGACTTTTATAAACGAAATCTTTCCTAAGTTCTTACGGAGAAATTAGCGCGACAAGGTACCAAAAATTCCCTTAGAAAAGCTTTGCAAATTAGACGATAGAATTATATCAAATATAAATTCATAAAAAACAACGAAATATAATGGCTCCCATAAAAATTGACTTCGAGTCTTTGTATCACCCATACGGCGTTTATTTTTTCGCCACCAGATGTCGTATTTGAGCGCTGCGGTTTCCAATAGGTGTCTCATAAGATTAAAATTAATCTACTCTTGGCGATTTAAGTAAATAAGGCAGATTTGTTTCAGAAAATACAAAATCTGTACTGTTTGTATCCAGTAGATATTTTAATTTGAGTATAAACGTATGCTTTTCGTTTACATAGTTTTAGAAAAAATGAAAGAAAACAAAACAAAACAAAAAAAATACAAGCTGTTTGGGGTTGTCGCTGTTGCACTGATAAACACTAGGTCCATATTTTAATGTACTTAAAAACATTTTTAAGGAAAGAAGGTAGGTCAGTTAAAGAAGGAACTTCTTCCAAATTGTCTCTTCACGGCTGCTTCATTACCTCTCATTCGCAGGAGTTTTTGAAAGGAACGTTCACAAGATTTCATTTCAAAAATTTATTTCGAAAGATCTATACATAATGAACAGATAAAGCAGATGAATGGGAAAATGTAAAGTCCACATTGAAACAGAGGGATTGAGTTGGAAAGATTCCTCGCACTTTTTGTTATTGTAGTGATCTGTAAAGATAAAAAATGAAGACATGAATTAGTTTTTCTAGTAATAATAACTTAAAAGCTATTGGAAGAAAACGGTACAGGGTGGTCGGGAAGTTCCTATGTTCCTATGTTATTATTACACTATATTTGCTATTATAAATACTATCAGTAAATAACTGTTGAAAGTGAATTTCTTACAACTCCTTTATTCTTATCATGAACGACATTTAGATTGAGACTAAAACAGAATCCAGATGTAAACAGATGAATTTATCTCTTGTTGAGTCTCTTTCTGATGACGATAGTCTATGTTACGAATGCTTTAAGAATGCAACGATGATAACTTGTTTTCTGTTAGCTTTTGATCATTAAAGACAAATCTTTAAGGAATTAAAAACTTTTAAGATTTGAAGGAAAGAAATTACGGGAAGCGATTTCTTGGAAGAAAACGTGATTCATATTTGTATAGGTTGCATCTACCAAGAGTCAAACGAATATATCTGTAAGGGGAAAGTTTGACTCTTGGTAGGTGCATCCAATACATATACGAACCACGTTTTCTTCCAAGTAATCGCTTTCCGTAGTGATGTAAAGGTCATTTATTGTTTAAAAAGAAGCATTATAATCTAAATATAGACAATATAATATAATAATAACATAATAGGGAGTATGTGAACTTCCCGGTCACCCTGTACAATAATACCTTACACAACGCTATTTTAATCAGCGTATGTTTTGCTGTAATGCGCTTTATAATTTTAAAAGTCCAAAGGTGTTGCAACTGTTAGCTGCATTTCAAATAGGGAACACTCACTCTTTCTATTTGGAAAATAATTGCTATCGGATACTGTTCTGTGCTCCGAGTTACCTTTTCAAATCGGTATCACTACAATCTGTATCTTTTCTGCTAACGGTTGTCTACTCTGTCTCCCAGTTTCTATTTACAACTTATTCCTTTACTATGAGTGGAAAGAGGAAGTGCCAACAAGTTCGGAACCAAACAAACTGTTTGTTAACACTAGAACAAAACAAAATTATCAGAGTTCTGTATAACCCTTGTTTGAAGGATTTTACCACTCCGGGGTGAGATTTGCTCGATATTTCGGTCCGGTGCCTCTGGCCTTCTTCAGGGGATGTATATTAATTATATTAAGGTTGGCCCAAATCTAACAACTTCCGTTGTTAGTTTCTCGGATGTCTGCTTGCTCACTATGACTCGGAAAGAAGAACACGAAACAACGCATACGAGAAACCAACAACGGAAGTTGTTAGATTTGCGCCAACCTTAATGTAATTAATATACACCTCCTGAAGAAGGCCAGAGGCACCGGACCGAAATATCGAGTAACTCTCACCCGGGAGTGGGAAGCATTCCTTAAACAAGGATCTATACAGTATCATGTCCCACTCCTCTTTCAGAACCAAGCTTTATAAAACTTCATGAAAATGGTGCATCATTTGCAGAAGTAGCACGTGATAGAAGTATGAACGAATCGTCGTTCCGAACTGTTATTAAAAATAAATGAAAATAAAAGAACATGGAATAGTGAACTCCACAAATGATAGCCGATGCACCTGATTAATAATATTAACCAGGTGCATCGGCTATCATTTGTGGAGAAAACTATGAACTGAATACGCAACGTCACATTACACGATAAACTGGTTCCGAACAACAAACACTTCAAGTGAATTAATTTTTAAATAAAGTTGGTCCTAAATGAGAAGCAGCTGTCTAAAACAGCCACAGCCGGAAGTTACGACACATTAAGTTGCATAATTAGGCCGGTGCCGTAATTCGAAAACGTCGGTAAGTCGGAGCACTGCCTTTGTTTCTCTTTATCAGTGTATGTACTTCACTGTAATTGTCATACATGAGCATAACGACATACATACACTGTCCGGCCACTTTATTAGGTTCACTTACCTAATAACCTAGTTGGACTTCCTTTAGCCCTCAAAGCAGCCTGAATTCGTCGAGGCATGGCTTCCACAAGATGCTGAAAACGTTGTTGAGGTATTGTGTATTATGAAGATATGAGTGTGTCACGCAGTTCTTGAAGATTTGATGGAGATGTAGGCCTGGAGCGAACAACCTGTTCCACCTCATCCCACAAATTGTCAATCGGGCTAAGATCTGGGACTAGCCACTGCAGCAAAGAAAAGTCATCATCATGTTCCTCAAACCATCCCATAGTGATGCGGGCTTTGTGCACCGGCGCATTATCCTGCTGGAAGTAGCCATCTGCATGAGGATAAACTGTTAAACATATACTTATACCCCGATATATCTTATTAACATGAAATTACTCAAACTTCCATACTTGATTCCAATTTTTCGTCTTTATTGATCA
>JAFIDM010008419.1:50328400-50351001 GCA_023159025.1 Thereuonema tuberculata | reverse complement strand
AAAAAAAAAGGAAAGGAATTAATTCTGAAGGCAATGAGGTTTTATTGCATTCATACTAATAAAGAATAAATAATTTCTATGTGGTCTTGAGGTCTCAGGAAATAAGATACCCTGCATTGCATGACCAACGGGACTAAGTTTAGATCATGTAATGAAAACCAATGCCGCCTTTAACCTTAAGAAAGAAAACCAGGTATAGAGGGCTGGGTAAACCTCGGAGTCGTCTGAAGAAGTAAACTTTTAACTACAAGAAATATTTAGTTATTTTTAATAAATACTTCATAAAACAAATAATAATAATAACACAAATAGCATAAAATTAGGTAATATTGGTAAAAATTAATTTTCATCTTTTATTTATAGTTTTTCACTTACCTATTTTATTCCTCCTCGTCTAGGCTGCAAATGGATTAGAATCGATGTAGTTCCGTTAAGTTTATGATGAAATTCAACTATAAAAGTTTCGTATTTCGTTACCTTTTGGTTTTCCTAGATATGATTTGTTATTGCATTGTTTTTCGTTTGTATTTAACTGATTTTTTTGTTATTTTACTAATTATTATAAAATAGGTATTGATTAAAAAAAGGTCAAATAAATATATAAATTCAGACATAGGTGTCCTTAAGATAGAACGAATTCTGTTTATTTTTTATTATTTCTTATTACAATGTATATGTATTCTATATCTCGCCGTATAGAAAGCGAAAATTTTAAAATTTCGTGCGGTTATATTTATCTTATTGTTTCACTTTTGCTATTTTAATTATTAATTGCAGATTGGACATCGGAAGGGAATGATGTTTTACGAGAAGACATCAACTATGTCTCCTCTCCTTCCAGTTATCCGCAGTGCTATGGGGCTACCTTACTCTCTTCCTGTTTCCTGTAAATATTTCTAATAAATTTAATGTGTGCATTGAATGTTATAATAAAGGCGCCGACACACTAAATCAGCGGTCGGCAACCCGCGGCCCATGAAGCGTTTTAGTGCGGCCCGCGGGGCGTGTTGGATTTTTTTTTTTGTTAAATTAAGATTTTCCGTTTGTTTTTTTTTTTTGGTTGTTAAAATAAGATTTTCCGTTTTTTTTTTGTTTTTTTTTTTTTGGTTGTTAAAATAAGATTTTTCTTTTTGGCCCAAGTGCGGCCCGCAGTAATCCCCACATAACATATTTGGCCCTTTTACAACAAAAGGTTGCCGACCACTGCACTAAATAATACAAAAAGAAAAACAACTTTTGCGAATTTTCTAATTTAACCCTTTCATTAAGCGACGAATAGTTGGTTAGTTGTTGATACTGAAAAGCAAGGGGGGTGTAAATATCAAAGGACTGCTCTTCTCATCATTCTCTTCTATAGACCTAATTGTAGAAATATATTATTGGTTTGTTTGTTTGTTTGTTTTCTTTTTCACTTTTTTTTTTAAATTAACGTTTTATTGAGAATTCTATTTTCCATCACATCTTAGAAAAGGATTTACTAAATTTCACAACTTCTAGTTTCTTTCAAAATAAAAACATTTCCAAGAATGTTTTTCATTTAGTAACAATGAAAACAATTATTTTGATTTGGAGTTCGTCTTACATCTATATAGACCAAAATCAGAATCTCAGTTTTTCAGGAGGTGATACATTATGCTACATAAAAAAAAACTGATATGAATTATTTACAAATGTGATGTTTCAACAGGCGAATCTGTTTTTGATGTCACTGCTGATATGGAAAATGCATCATAATGATGCGTATTTCTTTCAATGAATTGCCTGATTGTTCATCACAGATCCATAAAATACTTATTTTTCAATTCTCCCCGAGAAAAAATGGAGTTTCTAAATCTTATATTTATAAAAAAAAAAACAAGGAAGGATATCGATTAGTAAACCAATCACAATGCTTCGCAACGTCTTCATAAGTCTATGATGAAAATATAACTGATATTGCCTTAATTCCCTTATTATTATAAATGTGATTGTTGCGAAAGACGCAATTGTTGGGATTGTTGTTGCGGTTGTTGTCATTGTTGCTAATGAGATTTTAATGATATTTGTCCCCCAGACAAAACGGGAATACAAGTCTTCTGATCTTGATCAGAAGACTAATAAAAGCTTATTTAAACAATACATTATATTCGTCAGCACATGAATAGAATTGCCTTTTCTGATTCAATTATTGGGGAGGATTTGAGAACAGCTGTTTCACCCTTCAACGGGATCGTCAGCCCAAACCCGCCTCCCTCGATAGAAGAACCAGAAAAGGAGCAATCCTATTTTGTTTGTTGCCTTTTTTCCTTTGGGGGGTCATCGCCAGGTTGGCCAGTGACCTTCACTTAGGATTGGGGATTTTCTACACTCCAGTAATGCATGTTATTCGGATTAACGCTACTATGATTTGTGAATGTAGCCTCATCTGAAAATAGTACAATAGCAAAGTAATTGGCAAAGATTACTTTGCAGTTGTTGAAGAGCCTATTCACAAAATACTACTCGATTATGAAAGTCTTCGCCATGAAGTTCTTGATGCAGTGAAATGTGATATGGATGATACCTACAACGATGCAATATCTTGACAATACTATCTAAGAACATTCCGGAATTGCGTTGTAATTGCCGAGTGCTTATCTGTGGGTTTTGGTGAACAGCTGCTAGTACAGCTATTTCATTAGCTTCTCCTGTAACAGTTTTTCTTCGTTTCCTTTTCTTGGTTTGTACGCTGCCATCAGAGATAAAGGCATTCATAATTTTTTAAAAAAAAGAACGAGAGCGAACATTATCTGGAAACCGCTCAGCATACAAAGCAACAGCATCGTCAACATTTCTCCTACATTCACCATAAATCAGAATCATTTCAATTTTTTCTTCTACGGTTGCACGATTCATTGTCCACTTGCAATTCTGTTCTACTGTAGAAATGAAGGGTAGATGTGCAGGCAATAAAACCTACTCAGTACAATGAAAGTTTTAGAGATGCTTTCAGTTTTAATTCTGAAAGATAAGTGAGCTCTGATCGCACTGCACTGCCTTTTCTGATAGAGCAGTCCCATTTTCGTTTCGTTGGAAGAATACAACATTGAGAATGGGATTTCCCATTACAAGTTATGAAATAACTGCCTCTCCCACTCTCGCAGCGTGGGAGTGGGAGGTTAATTCACGTATCATTGGATAGCATTTTGATAAATATCACATACGTCTACATTTTTATTTCTCTGATTTCATATGATTTTTTATTTCTTGAGATATCCTCAATTTTCAACGATGTTTTACCCATTTTGATTTTTGTCGATTACAGCGCCATCTGCGAGCAACCCCGACGTACAGTACATCAAATCAATGTGAAATTTTCTGGAGAATCCGAATTTGCAAAAAAAATGAGGGTTCCTATTTACGTTTTTCTTCCCAACCCTTCACCTCATAGGGGGTGGGGGTGGGGGGGTCGAGTTTGGTATTATTGGATGTCCCCCTCCGAGACGAATAAATTTTAATTATAAAGTTTTTGGATCCGATTTGTAGTTTTCGGGATATTTCAATGTCTTCAGATAAAATGAACACACTGTATATCAAATTTCATGAAATCGCTCAGGGAAACGATTGGTAGCGATCATATTGAATAACTAATGAAAGTAAACTTGGGTTTGTAATATATCAAACTTCATGCAATTATCATTTTATTGATTCTTAAATAATGTATTTTTTTAACTCTTAAAGAAAAAATTAAAATCTAAAAAATGAAATATCAAACTTTATGTAATTATCATGTAATTCATTCTTATATAATTTTTTTTTTAACTGTTTTAAGATTTTAATCTTGTCTTAATAAAAATGAAATATCAAACTTCATGTAATTTATTGTAATTTTTTTCACCTTATGTAGTATTACTATTACTTTTTTTGAATGAGGGCGTTTGGAAGCATAATTTATGTATAGTATTTCAGAAAATGCATGAAATATATTTGTATTCTTTTTTAAAAAAATCGGGAAATGAATTGAATGGAAACCCCAAGAAAAAAAATGAATTATAATTTTAAGTTTTTTCATTTCAGATAAGTCGTAATTTTCCATAGACATCTTATGACTTTAGGAAAATAGAGAAATTTGTTCTTTCTGATTTTAACTTTAGTTTTGGTAATGAAATGAGTGCAATATATTTCTTATGCTTTCCTTAAGAAAAAAGAGAAATAAGTTTTTGTTATAAATAATGCTGCTCGGGTTTAAATAAATGAATTTGGATATAATAATATTATAGAGCAGAATCCCTAATAATGATAACAGAGTGTAAGAGTAATGAGCAAAAGAAATAGGCTATTAAAATATTTATATTTTAATTGGGTATCTTTTTAAAATTTTCTGAATCGTTATTTACAACGGAGATATTTAATCTCTCCTTCAATATGTCTAGATCTATCACTTCAATGTCACAGTAAACTACAATAGTTATTTTCACAAACTTCTAAACTGTCACACTGTTGCACTAATAAACACTTTACTTAGGTTTACTTCTTTTCAGCATTCACTTAATCAATAATTCACTGAATATAGTTATTCACAGTTTTGCACTATATTTAAATTTCATTATTTAAATATTACACTATTAATTCTTTCCGAATTAATCACATCGTAATTAAATATATATCGTAATCACTTGCACGAAATATTAATATAATAGTTTAAATCACCTTATGTGAATAAATATAATTTATCACAAATCTAACGGCTTAAATCACCTTATGTGAATTAATCTAATTTATCTCAAATCTAATGGTTTAAATCACCTTATGTGAATTAATCTAGTTGGCTCGCACATTAAGTTATTGACTGCACTTCTCGATTCACGCTTAGCTTCAATCTTCTTTTATAAGTCTCACGGCCCATCCAAAACACTAGTAAATAATAGTTCCGTACTTACAAGTTTGAAGATTCTCGTAGTCTTCCTCTATTGTTGCACGGCTACACAAACACAGTCTTGAAGCACACTTGAATTAATCCTTAACTAATTGAACATGGCGGGATTCCTTCTCGTCACGTGATGACTTCTTAACTTCCAATAACGTTGTCATCCTTATCTTCGGATCGCAACACGTAATTAATTATTACTATTTTCCGTTAGAGAACTCCACGGATAATTTATTTAGAGTTTATTCACAATTCAACTTGAATATTAAATGGTATTTATTACCTTGGCGTTGTATTAACTACTGTCCAAAATTTCCTTATTACTCTAATGATTCATCTGGTTTTGGCAGTCCACCGCTTGGTCCATTCCAATACTTCGAGAGAATTCAGGCTCAGCTTCACAATTTGAATTAACAGTTCAGGCAATATCGTTGCAAATAAAATAATGTTGATTCGCCTTTAAATACTTCAAATAATAGGCACAAATATTTGCTGTATCTTCCAATTATAGTCGTCTCGCTATTCTTCGGAATTATCCATTTCACGGAACAACAATTGTATCTCAGCTACTTAATATTATCCAAAGTCTTATACGATTTACAAATTCCAGTTTCTTTCGATAGAATAATTTCTTCTATAGATAACTGTCCTTTCCATTCAGGCCGCTACTTTAACATTCCCTTTATAAAATATCTTCGTCTTATTCCTTCTAAGACTTTTGCTCGGACGGCACTACCTTCGAATGGAATAGTTCACTTGAAAATAATTACTTCTTGCCTATTCTCTTTCTTCATAGTTTTAATCTGACTCGGATTAAACTTTCCACTTCTTCGGAAATTTATATTTCCAAATTAGAATACTTTAAGCACGGCATTTACTTTCTTACCGGCTCTGTAATAATAGTTCTCATCTGCTACCTGAGACCAACACATTACGTCTCTCTCGAACAGCCAACCAACTTCTTACTCGAATGCAAGTTACTTTCACTCTGTCTGCGACGTCACACAATCTCACACTCAAAACTTACGTCATCAAAACTCAATATTCAAATTTCTCAGGATCACTCTCATTTTAAAATAAATAAAAAAAAATAGTTTCAAGCTATTCTCTTTATTTTAGTCACTACAACTTAAAGTTATTAAATTATTTAACTTCAATAATTTAATCGGAGCAAATAAGATTTTATCGTCTTTAAACTTTACTTTTTTTTTAAGAAAATAATGTTATAGATATAGAATTGACTCACACTGATTTAAGATTCCTTTTTTTTCTCTTTAATATTATAAATTCATCATATATATGATACAGATGAGTATTTACACACTCTGTAGCTTAGTTTGCATATAATGACTTTTGGAATAATTAAAACGAAACTTAGGTTGTAATATATCAAACTTCATATAATTACACTGAAAAAGAAATTTTAAATAGTGGTGGATATCTTGGTATCCAACACTTGTTCTAAAACAAGTGAAAGGTGCTGATTCAAAATATGCAAACCATTTGTCTCCATCACCCACCGTTTTTTAGACATACTCCTTCAACCATTTATATTTCACTAGAACAATTATTGTTACATGGCGTACTAATGAACATGGCATTAGCTAAGTAAATAGTGAGATTGAGTCACATGACACATATACTATATAGTGATATCTAGTTCAAGATATAATACACACATAAAATCCATACACACTGAAAATACTTCTTTAATTTAAGATGTGTTTGATTTGAATTTCTTGTCTGTAGACTTATGCCAAATGCTCAGCACAAACGCAAGTGCTGAGCATTTGGCATGTCACGCTGAAGTGTTCAGCAGTAGTCAGCCAACATTGCTGCACTCCATCGACCCTGATACCGTGACTCCATCACCGAGATGGTGAAAACGTTCACCATGTTCGTCACTGACTGAATCTAGGTTTTCGGGGAAGAAGTCAAGATGTGAGTCGAGGAGGTGCATGTTGACAGCCAGCTGTTTGTACGCTCTGATGCACTTCTTCACAATATTTATTTAGTTAGCAGATTTATAAATTCCAAAGAAATTGGCTACAACTGATTTGAATGCCACCCATGCATTTTTTTCAGTATCATTCAGTAAGTCTTGGAAGTGTGTGTCAGCAATTACCTTCCTTACTTGTTGACCTATGAACACAGCTTCTTTCACTTTCGCATAACTCAACTCTGGAAACTTGTTGCACAGGTACTGAAATGCATCTACGTCGTTGTCTAGTGCCTCCACGAAATTCTTCATGAGCCCCAGCTTGATGTGAAGCGGTGGCATGATAACTTTGTCACGGTCAATCAATGGCACACGAAGGACATTTTTATTTCCTGGTTGCATTCTGGTTCTGATTGGCCAATTTTTCTTTACGAAGTGGTGCTTTCTATCTCTACTGTTCCACTTGCAGATAAAACAGCAGCACTTGGTGTATCCTGTCTGAATTCCCATGAGAATTGTGATATCTTTTAAATCACCACAGATATACCATTTATACTCGTGATAGCGTAGTTTTTCAAGAAGTAGCGACATAGTCTCTTTCAGGTGGTAGAATATCCATGCGGTACTGATGCATATTTGTTTCCAGTGTATAATAATACTGCTTTCAAACATGTTTTAGATGAGTCGATGAACAATCGCCATGCTTTAGTGTTGTGTTCCACCCCGAGGCTCCATATGAGACCTTGAACTTACGTACGGTAGAAAATATGAAATTCTTTGCAATGAGTGATACTAAGTTCTTTGTGTCTGTGGCGAAAATGTGAAATTGTTGTACCGGTGCAAGCAAATTAAATTCTTTAAGGCGTGAACCGAGCAGTTCAGCTTCACCTTTTGTTAGTGCCAGGTCCCGTACGTATCAGCATTGTTAATTAAATGAATACCTTCTCCAGATTGGTAGTCAGGGTCTGATACGTTGCTGGAAGATGAAAGAGAACTTTCTTCTTGAGTTTCTACATCAACTGTATATTCTGTAGGTGTTATTGGTATTGGACAAGCGACATGATCATGTGGAATTGGCTTAGAAACTGAAGGAACGTCTGGATACTTTAAAGCTGCACAAGTTTTGTAGAAAAATCCGGTGACATACGACAAACAGAAATAATAGTCTGTGGTGTGGTTGCTTAACTCACACCATACCATAGGAACTCTTGAGTGCCAGATGGTTGTTTTTCTTCGCCTTCCTTATCCAACCGCGCAAGTTGCATGCACATGTCAAACAGATGAACTGTGGTGCCCACGATTTACTCCATCTTTGAATCGAAGTATAGTTCATATGCTTTCTTCAGAAATGATGTAAAAGTCTTCCGATGGGATTTGTCTGTTAGATAGCCACACACATAGCAAAACAGATCTGGTGAATTTATGCATTCTCTGGACGCCGTAATATCGCCTTAAACTGACAATAAAAAGAAACAAATGAAAGATTAGTAATGCGATATCGAAAATGTTTTAAAGTAGTACCTTAAATATAACTATTTTCACAGACGCCGAAAATATTCTCTGGCTTTGCATGAAAAATTACAAAAAACGTGGGGTAAAAAAAATTGATGAACGGTGTTCCATGAAAATCAGCATAAAAAACTACATTAGAAAAAGTAAACACCATGCCAGATATTTATTTTATCAGTGTTATCATTCTATTGATTCTAATGTCATATATTTCTTTTTAAATCATTAAAGATTTTCATCTTTTCTTTAAGAAAACAAAATATCAAACTTCATGTAATGAATTGCAAATTTTTAATCTAATATAGTGTTACTATTATTTTTTTTATATTTTTATTCCTTTCATTTCTTTTTGTGTTCGATAGAAGCTGTTTACTTTCTAGAAATATAAAAGAGAGAAGAGAACGAATGTGCTTTTTTTTTAAAAAAAAATTAGTGTATTTATTTTATTCTTATGTATTTAAATTAGATAAATAGAAAAGAAAACACTTGACACATAGTTTGACCTATTCAACTTCCAAGTCACCTCCGTTATGAGACCTGCAATGTTCATTCTGATGAACCTCATACCCTCAACTGATGATCGCCTAATAAGCGTGAAACAGGCTTGTCTTGAGTTGTCAGATGAACATTGGTCTCAAATTTTAATGTGTTTACATATCTTTTAGGCACTTTTTCTTTATTTTGATGTCATAAGAAATTCATTTGAGGCTGACAGAGCCCAGCACATGAATTTTCTTTTTCTTTATTTTTAATGTATTTTTATGTTTTTAGTTTATACTCATGGAGGTTCCACTGCTCTTCCTATTTAACATAGTTTTCTATTTAAAAAAAAAATATTTTGCATTTTATTTTTTACTCACATTTCAGTACAAAGTGTTCTTTATGATAAATAAGTTCATTTGGGTAAATAACCCCCAGTCAATCCATAATCGAAACGAACTACAATAGAAAAATAAAAGGGAGTAAATTAATGTCTTAGGAAAACAGCTGAATAAAAAAATTTTCATTAGCAAAAGAAGAAAAAAAAATGATATTCAATAATATTTTTATTATGTTTTAATGAAATAATGAAAAAGAGAAATATATACTCTTAGCTTTGCGGTTCCTCTGACAGTGAGCCTCGTGAACATTTTTATTTCTGTTTTTCAACAGCATGAGAGGCGCTGTATCTGCATCTTGCTATCTCTACATGCGAGAACTTTTCCTTGTATTGCTGTAGAAAGATAAAAAGAAACAAAAGAAAAAGCAAAATTTAATAAAACAAAGAACGAAATACACTTCCGGAAACAAGAAAAAAAAATAAGTACAAAAATTATTCTATAAATACGGAAGATAAAATAAAACTTTTAAATATAAACGGATCATTGTAAGAAAATAAACTTACCCTTTGACATTTTACAAGGTGGTTCTGATATTTCATTTCTGGGCTGATCCTACGGAATAAATTAAACACTTTATGTGTAAAATGGTAGAAGAGAGAATAAACTTCTATTAAAATCTACAGTAGTATATTGAAAAATACTTATTTTCAAATCTAGAAGCTGCTAATACACAGGCCCAGATCTTTCCTATCGAATCTTTCCTCACCTAAAAAAGATATGCAGGGCATCTTCACACAATGGCCTTTTCCCAATAATAGTTGATAAGAACATGAGGAATTAGAGGACTAAAGGTGAAAAATACAAAAAATCCAAAATTTGACAAAATTTTACCAATGAAACTGAAGGAAACAACACGAAATTTTAGATTACAATGAAAAGGAAGATATCGAAAAAGAGCTTCTCCTATAAAAAAAGACAGGGAGATGCTAGTATTCCGTAAGTGATGGGTGTGGCATAAGTGGTGTACTGTTTGTCTACGAACAGTTGATCCCTAGCCACACCTATGTCACGTGGTAGGCGAAGAGTTCAAGAAGTGATTTGAGGGGTCAGTTTGATAGTTTTCCATTTTCAGGGGAAATGCACAGATTTTGTTTCTTGGTTATAACAGAGGAATTGATGATATAAAATACGACATTATATATCTATTTTTCTTACATATAATAATAACCATGTTATATTTTAACTGTAACGATGTATAAAACTGATTTGCTGTTGAAGAACTGTTATATTTATACTGTTTCTTATTCATTTAAATTATTAAAAATCGTAATTATATATAAATTATATTAATTAATGTAAGTAATAAATATATACACTTCATGGTAATAATGTTTTATTTAACAATTAATTGCTGACAGTTAAAAAAGAAAGCAAAACTTGTTTAAAAACAATTCCGTAAAGTTCCACAGAACATTTACAAATATCCAAATTAAGAACATTGGCACTTGTACTAAAAGATTAAAAATAGAATTAGATTGACAATAATAATAATAACTGCATGAATTACAATGCAAGTTTTGATATAATGGAAATGAGAACAAAACTAAAATAATATAAATATTGCTTGTAATAATAATAGTCAATCAAAACACCAAAATAAAATTGTTAGAATAAACAACAATATTGCAGGTGATGATTTAAATTTTTAATAATGAAAGATCGTAACTGTTTTTAACGAAATTACAAACACTAATTCTTGACTTTTTGCCAGAAATAAATGTAATCATCAATCAAAAAAAAAAAAAAAAAAAAGCTTGTTTAAAAACAATCCCGTAAAGATCCTTGGAACATTTACAAATATACAAATTAAGACCATTGGCAATATAGTTAAATATACTCAATATTCTCAAATTATAAATGTTATTCATAATTATTTTATAAATAATTTTTTTCTTTAATAGTAAATATTTTAAAAAAAATTTCCTAATCTTGTTTTTTTTTTCCCAAATTTTTCTTTTACAACCCTCACCCCTATTGTGAAATGTCTACTCCGTTTGAAGAGGCGTGGCTAAGGATCAAGTTGTGATGGACAAATAGTAAGTGGCGGTGAGTGTGTGTTGAAATGAATAGCCCTTCAAGCACTCTCCAGAACTCAACCATCAACAAGAAAATTCTCGGACAACTGGCAAAGAATAAAAAAAAAACAAAAACCACAGAACATCTTATGACTTAAGAACTGTGAAAAGGGCGGGGGGGGCTTCTGCAGCCTTTTGGACTGTAAAAATACTCCCCAGAACTCCAAGATGACAGCGAATATGACTTAGCTGGAATCGTCTGTTTTAAAACTCCTTACAAAGTCTACCTCTCTGAACGTTATGACTAAAAGCAATTTCACTGTCAGGCTATATGGTGTACTGTATAAAAAAATAATTATGTTTGTCTTTAGTACAGATATTGTTTAATTTACTTCAGATAATTTTAGTAGTAAATTGTGGTTTTTTTGCATGATTTTTTTTTTTTTTATTCTAACACTTTTTCAATGATCAATTTTTTTGAATTTACTTGGGAGATTCAGTTTCCTCTTATCAACATCATTAGTCACAAGATTCTGATAAACAGAAGTGTCTACTGCGTCTGTACGTATGTGAGTATAAACAGAAAGTACTCTTCCTACCAAATATATCTGGTACAAATCAGGTAAAACAGAAATGCCTAAACATTAAAAAAAGTATACATAAAATATTTAGATTTAATTTTCGGGCAGTATTGAGAGATTTCCCCTTTCGATGTCCAATCACCACTCTGGACGCAACTAGCAGGATGCATTTTTCTTTGTAATTTAAAGTTTAAATTTGTTCATTTTTTAGTCAAGTGCGGAGGCTTTACACTGAAATCACAAAGTGTACTTACAATTGAAACTTTCTTCCAACCGATATTATTTGGTTAACATTGCCATTAAGGAATTGGTTTAATGTTACCTGTTATTCATTGTTATCTGAATTTGATAGCAAAAACCAACAAACATCAAGTTAATTGTTTGCCATCTAACGGTGGCCTAAAAAAACTTAACACCAACTATAATCTCTCAGAGCAACTCAAGGCAAATTTCTTGAATGTCAGACAAATCTCGCTCTTTCAATTAATCATAAAAAACAGACAATTAAAATATTAAACTAATAAATAAACCTACCTTCTAAAAAACACTGCACTCCTAAGAAAACACAATTGGAGTTACCAAAGACAATTCTAATGAGTTCAAGAAACAAACCAAAGGTCGGACCAACGACCAGTGTCTCATAAAAATGTAGTTTAACTGCTGTCATTGCAGCAATCAGTTCACAGCAAAGGAAAGGAAATCTCCTTCGCAGTCTCCCATGCATAGATAGGACCGCCAAATAAAAATAAAATAAACAGACACTGGTATCAGCGCCTGGTGACATTCATCCTTTAGATAACACCTTACATTGAAGAAAGGTTTCCAAATTGCAGGTTTTTCAGCACTGCGCTGTCAAAACTGCATTTTGAAATAGCAGCAATAAGAGCAATAAGAGCAATTTTATAACTCCGTCACTCATGAACTTGTCATGAGACTGTATTGTCTCTAGGTACAGCATTTGGCTGTCCCTAGGCCAATTGATGCCTATTGAAAAATTTAAAATTGAATTAAAATTATAAGCTAATGATGAAATTTACATTTTTTTATTATTAATAAACATAAACACAGTAACACAAGACATTTATTTCACTAGTCTGGAAAAATTGAAACATTATCTCTTACATATCAGTATCAGATACATTATCTGTATCATGACAGCGATCCAAATATACAGCATTTCTTTGGAAATGCATATTTTAGTACATTTTACTCATATATTGATTTGATAAATTAGGAAATTATATTTCGTTTATCCTAAAAATAGTAGTAAATTATCAAAAGATATTAATTATAAAATTGTTCCTGAAAAGCTATACTGGAACTTTGGGAGTTTTTACTACAAAACTATTGGTTAAATTAGCTCTGATTTCACACCTACAGTTTGGATCTTTAATTTTGAGGTAATATCGTTAACATCTTGGTCTGATACAAGTGTTTTTGTTTTAATACCCATACAGTGGAGATTGCTTACTAGAAAAACCCGTTTTGTTTCTTTAGCAACCCATTTGGGAACTATTTTGAAATCAACCAAAAACGATAGCTACTGCATTTGTCCTGTCCGTCCGTGTCTATCCATCCCTAACAACTCCCGAACGGAAGATCGGATCGAGAAACGGATTTCACCATTGTGTTCAGAAGCCAAAAACTGTAGGAATGGGGTATTTTCAGGGGATAACGCCCTACTCCCCCCCCCCTCCCATATTTAAAACTATTTTCATTGGATTTCCGCTATTAGCTTAAACGTTAGAACTGCAAACATTTCATTTCAGGTATCAGCTACAGCTTGACATATACTGAAGATTGTCGGTACGAATCCGTATAACTATTTTTTTTTCTCCTACCCTTTCTTTCTCATAGTCCATGTTGATTTTTTTTTTCTAATTTTTTTCTACCTTTTTTGAAAATTTTTCTTTTTTTTATTATGTGTCGCCCTGAAATTTATGCTTTAGCACAAATTTACAATCATTTGTTGTATTTAACACAACACGATTCGAACGCTCATTGAGGCAAGCTGTTAAGTAACTGGCAAGTAACTGCGATACCTTTTCTTTTCGAACGAGATAAAGTTCAGTACCTGAATAAACGTCATTAGAATAATTATTGTATCATGATATTCTTAAAATTCAAAACAGATATAACGAATAAAAATTATGATTTATCCATGGAATCTATTCCATAAATTTAAAAGCTTTAATATCAAAGTTAAGTCATTGTATTAAGTAAAAGTAAAAACAATATAAATACTACTCCTATACCGTATCCCGTATTCGGTGAACCTCCACCTGATCCCGTAAACGGAAAACCTCCACCGGATCCCGTAAACGGAAAACCAAATCCCATTCCGGCAATTCCAACGCTTTGGGAACCACCTCCAGATTGTTGCATTATGTTCATGATTCCTGTAGATTTTGAAATAAAATAAGAATGAGATACGTTATTATTTCGTTTTACTGTGTTAGATCTTTTGAATCCATAGCAAAATAGTTAATGTATAAATTGTATAAATATTTTAATTGTTAAAAACCATTCAAATTTCATAAAAGTTTGATTAGTAATAAAAACTGATAAATACTGATTACAAGATGTTATAAAATTTGTCGATGGATGACTATGGCAATCGATGGAGCACTATGCACGGATAATATAAATAACCAGTGGCGGCGCTAGGCATCGGCGACGTCGGCGACCACCAACGGCCTCGCAAAAAAGTTTAACAATGTTATTAAAAGTTAAGTTATTCGTATATATTTCCGTACGCTGAGAGTATTTATTCAAAGTCGGCGAGTGGTCTGGCAAATGAAAAGCAAGCATATCAATTAAGAGAGTCATTTGTAGACCTAAATCCGGAGAAATGGGTATTTCCAGTAACGGATTCGCAGCGTCATGACTTAATTCAAATAGATCCTGATCAAAACGTAGAGAAATCTGATGAAAGTTACCCCAAAGACGCAAATAAAAGACATTTTTCAAAATTTCATTTTACTCGAAAATTGAGTAACGGTGAAAAGCAACATCGTAGATGGTTGGCTTACTCCATATCTCAAGACACAGTTTATGGCTTTCCATGTAGACTTTTTCACATTTGCAGACACAGATGGTAAAAGAAGGATGTTGTGACTGGAAAGATCTGAGTCGGATATTGCAAAGACATGAACAAAGTCAAGGACACGTGGAGTGCATGATCAAATGGATGGAATTCTATAAAGCAATCAAACACGAAAAAACATTAGATCAAGAAAATGAGAGATTGATTAGGGAATCGCAAAAGTATTTGTATAACTTGTTTGAAAGATTGATAGATATAATAAACTACCTAGCCTCACACAATCTGGCATTTAGACTTCATCGAGAATTCCTTAAACCTTAATGTTAGCGGCAACAGTGGCAATTTTATAGACCTTTTTAAAGTATTATCCAAATATGATCTTACATTACGGTAGTAAGTGCAACGTATTAAGGTAAAAGAACTTAATCAACATTATCTGAGCCATGACATCCAAAATGAATTAATTACATTAATGTCTAAATCCGTTATTAACAAAATTATAAACAGAGTTAAACAAGCAAAATACTACGTCTTCTTGCTCGATTGCACCACGGATGTGAGCCTTGTTGAACAAATGTCAATAATATTAAGATTTTGCAATTCCTCAACTGGAGCGATACAGGAACATTTTGTGGTTTTATTAGCGTCGCAGAAACAACGGGAGAGTATTTAACAAATCCAGTATTACAAGAACTAGAAAGAAGTGATCTAGAAATCCAAAACTGTCGAGAACAGGAATATGATAACGGCGTCAATATGGTCGGCCTTAATAAAGGTGTCAGAACTAGAATACTAAATTAATCCAAGAGCATTCTTCACGCTATGCGGATGCCACAGTTGGAATTTGCTTTTGATAGGTGCAGCTAACTCTTCTACAATAGCCAAAACATTTTTCGGCTTTATCAATAAAATCTGTATGCCCTATTCAAAGTCAAGCAAGCGAAATGTTAACTTTTGAGTTTATTGTTGCAATACAGGGTGTGGTACGAGATTTTACTAAGTGGTCAGAAAGAAAATCTGACCACATAGTAAATTAAATTAATTAAATTAGGTTAATTAAATTTGTTTTCGTTAATTTGTTCAATTTTAGTTTTTGATTGTTTTAGCTAAGTTTTTTTCTTGTTTAATACATCGGAACATATCATAAAAATGTTTATAGTGTATTTTCACGTTTTAAGTTTTTTTAAGTTCATGATTGTTTGTTTTTCATGTTCATGATTGCTTTTTCAAATTTTGTTGGTTATTAAGAAGAAGAACGATGGTTTTTCTCTTCTTATTTTATGTAATCTTTCCTGAAGAAAGATTTTGATACAAAAACAGAAATATTGAAGTTATTGGAAGAAGAACTACGTTGTTTTGTGTCTCTTTACGGAAGAAGAATAACTTTTAGATGTTTCATTAGAAGTTTTAGTTAAGTATTTATGTAAATGTAGATAATTTCAAACGGATAAAATTCGAGTTACCTAGTTGTTGTATTAGCCTACGATATTCTAGCTAAATATATGTTGTAATTTCGTAAATCTCGGTTTTAATAAACATACATTTCTTTAAGAAAAGTAAGAAAGTAATTTAATATGTAGAAAAAATATTAGAATAAGAGTAATCTCCCACTAGGCACCATTATAAAGAAAAAACAATTCATGGTTCTAAATTTTCCATAACAATGGCGGAATAGCTGTTCCAGATTTCTCATCAATGACAAAGTTAGAACCCAAAATTGGATTTTATTATAATGGAGTATGATGGGAAATTTCCTTACTTCATATATATAAAAGAAACATGGGGTTTTCCTGCCCACTACTTCTCCGAAACCATAAGACACAGAAATACACATATTGAACTGCAATTGAAAAGGGAGCCGCACAGGATCTTCGAAAGCTTTTGTATGTATTTTTAGATTTTAATATATATTTTTAAGCGAAATTTTCTGTATTGGTGATTTTCATTTAATCTAAGAAATACATATAAGGTGTCAAATGTTAGGTATACAATTAAGGATGCCTACATTTCATTTTTCAGCGACATGGGTTAACCATAAGTCAAGTGAATTAAGGACGAAAGCGAAATCGCTTATGTTTGGTCGGCTTCCTTGCCCCACACTCTTAACTCATACATACACAATATGGGGTAGGGCTGGCACATGACTTTGGATTCCGAGGTAATTTTGTCATTCAGCAGAAAAGCCACTAAATAATATGCGGGTTGCTACATATAAAAAAGAAAAAATAGGTTTTTTTTTGTTTTATTTTTCTCCCGCTTCTCCTCCGAAACCATAAGATACGGAAATACAGTAAAACCCCGTTATTACGCTCCCGCTTATAGCACTATCCCGTTCTTTACGCTCCTTTCATGCGGTCCTGGAATTTTCTATATAACTCTGTATACTTTTACCCTCTTATAACGCTTCAAATCCCGCTTGTAGCGCTTTTTTATATCGGAAATTTTGTATCGAAAAGAAATGTAACACTGTAACGATTCTTTTTTTTCCCTGGTAGGAGGGAATCTTTGAACTCTTTGAAGTGCGGGTCTGAGATACAGTAAGTTAGTGCAAAATGTCGAAGCGGAAATCCCTTTCTATAAGTGAAAAATTGCAAATTCTTCGTAAGTACGACGAGAATTCTACACTAAATCAGAAGGTTTTCGCAGAATCTAAGAATTCCCTGATCCAGTCTGAGAACAATAATAAAAAATAAGAATGGAATTATCAATTCAGCGAAGGATGGTTGCAAACGTAAAAAAGTAGTGTGGAAAATGTGAAGATGCCGAGGAAATTCTAATTGAATGGATTCATCAGTCCCGTGATGCATCAGTGCCATTAAGTGACCCAATCATTCAAGAAAAGGCGCGTGAAATAGCGGGCAGTGCACTAAAACTGCTCCGAAAATATATTTGTATTGCTCCTAGTGGAATATCAATTGATGTTAATAGTTTCTTGAACCGCATTGAAAATGTCATAATTTATAACAGTAGCATACACACACGGCAAACCACAATCAAAGATTTTTTTAATAGGAAATAAGCTCACATTTGCACTATATCTATTTCAGAATCAAGTATCTTTCCTGTAAAATGGTGTCTAAATGTTTCCCCATCATATAAATCATTCCCCGTTTATAGCGCTATCCCGCTTATTACGCTTGTAGGTCACGGTCCCTTGACGAGCGTAATAACGGGGTTTTACTGTATAAATAAGGTATCAAATGTCAGACATTACATTGAAGATGGCTAGATTTTGATTTTATCGACGTGGGTCAACTGGAAGTCACGTGACTTAATGTCAAAGTCTAAACCGTTCATTTTAAAGACAAATTTGTAAAGACAAGTTGTTCCTGTCATTGAAATGAATGTTTTAGAAGTAGGAGGGCGAGTCAAAAAGTAACCTTATTATTTTTTATTCACAAAACATACACACGTACAATCAAAACCACTTCATCACTTTTTAATATAATCCTTATTACATTCAATACAGGTGCACCAGCACTTTAGTAGAATCTGGATTCCGCGAGAAAAAAATCTTTGGTTGACTGTGAAGCACTGCCTCTTTCATTTCATCATCCGTGCCAAAATTCTTGCGAAACTTAGTGCCTCCTTGAGGAGCCCAACACAAGGTAAATATTCGGTACAAGGTCTGGTGAATATGGAGGATGTGGAAGACACTCGAAATGCAGATCTCTTAATTTTTCTGCCATCGCACGAACTGTATGCCGCTGAGCATTACCGTGCTGCAACAGCACACCACAACGGAGCAAATCGCGACATTTTGACTTGATTGTGGGTTTGAAATGGCTCTGAAGCAGATCACAATATGATTCACTGTTCACAGTAAATCCCTTGGTCATGTAATGTTCCTTACAGTCCCAGAAGAGAGTGAGCATCACTTTGCCAGCAGACGGAGTTGTGCAGAATGTTTTTGGTTTCGGCGTTGATGAATCTCATCGCTCCTTGCTCGCTCGCTTAGTCTCTGGCTAGTAATATTGGACCCAGCATTCGTCACCAATTCATCGTAAAAAGTCATCTCATCAACTTCATAACGTCGCATTGGCGTTTCACAACCATCCACACGAAGTTCTTTGATTTTTGGGGCAAGTTGTCTTGGTACTGAGGAGATCTAGAGGAGACTTTGCTGTACTTTAGCCTATCGTGAATGATGTGGTATAGCCATGGCTAATGAACACTATTTCAGCCATCTCTTTGATTGTTATCCGCCAGTTTTCCCATATCAATCGTTCCATTGCAGCGATAATGTCATAGTCACAGTTTGACGCCGGCCGGAGCAAGCTGTATCAGTCGTGCTTCACACCCCACTTTTAGACTTCCGGTGCCGTTCGTAAACTTGCCGAAGCGACAAACAACTATATCCGTACAATACGTCTTTGCATCTTGTGATGAATGTGTACCAGTTTTCACCCTTACTGTCCAAAAACCTGATAACTGGACGCTGCTCCTCTTTGGGGCATCCTTCTAACTGCGAGACCATCTTAGCTTTGGCTTGCTGACGTCACAGTCGGCGCGTAGGCCAAAGTATACACCCTAGCAGGTTCCTCAAGTAGCAAGACATAACATATCTGTATGACAATCCTCTACTACGAGATTTTAAATTTTTATGGCCATATTAAGGTTATTTTTTGATTCACCCTCGTTGTTCTGTCGCGATCGAAGAGCAGCGGATATAAGAAAAAGGCCTCAATAGGCATTGAATTAGCAGTTCACACAAATAGTTACTGTTGACAGTTTCTAACTAAGTGTAGATATGTAGCTAAGTTTACGGCATTACCACATTTCAGCAATTAAACAGTTGGGAACTTTTTTAAAATAGCAGAATCATATTGAAACTTATTTTTTTCTGGTTTTTGGAAATAATGTATTGTTGTTTTTTAATAAGTTTCATACTGATTTATCAGTTGCTTTTGCGTATACTGGGGCTATACATAAACTACATCAGCAAACATTTGTTAGTTTAGATAGAAATAATGGAAAGTTAGATCTTAAGAAAAAATAAAAATCTGAAATTAAAATTTTCTTTTTTCGTATTACAGATACCTAATCAAATAATCGAAGTTCAATGTTAAAAACTAACAACAACATTAAAACTCTCTTTGGTAATAATCAAATAAACCAAGTCTTGACGAATCCATGGGCATACATTAATTAATCAGTGTATGTTCAATGATTTGTCATATATTAGTTGATTTCAATTACTGGTATCGGGACTAATACTGATTCATCAGGAGAAATTGCATTGTCGTATTTCACTTTCGTGTCAGGGTCATCTGCATAAATGTCATCGTTGCATAAGATCCACAGCTTTTTGCGGTTTCCGAGGCTGCAACACGGATTGGTCGTCCACGACATTGCACACCATGAGACGTTGCACATTTTTCTTTCGAGTGCCAGTATCTTAAGTATCTTAACATAGTTTTATTTGTACAGGCCGCATTTTTTGTGAAGTCAAATTATTGTGTACAGATGGACAAAACCAGACAAATGGCACATATTCAAGCATATTTTCGCTTGAACTTTATACTTTAGATAAGGGAGGGTGTTTTAATAAATTTCTTAGAAGATATTTTTAATTTAAAAAAAAGGATTTAAGTGAAATGTAATATGGCGTCACATATTATCTGATCTTTCCCTCGTCACAGTTGGTGATGCTGAGCACAGCCCTCCCCCCGCCATGTCTACGTAGTTGATGGACTGCCCCTATGTTGCATCTTCAGCAAATGATTATTCTCTGTTTACAGTACAACAATCATGTGATGACTACGGTTTTCAGCTAAAAATCACTGCTTAAAGTGCACATAACCGTACCCCTGATTTTTGGAGTATTTTTCCGAATTGTGAGAACATGGCTGCCTTGGGACATGAAGAAGCCGTTAGAATGAGTTTTGCAGGCAAACTTATTTAAAAAATCGCACGATCTTTTACTAGAAAAACTAACCCTCTTCTGGCTCACTGCGAACTTGAGATAACAGTATGCTGCCAGTCGAGATTCACGACAGGAGACTTCGACTTTTGTCAGCTCGTTTCGCTCGCAGCCTATTAACACTCACCTGCGGCACGAGGCAGCCTAACTTTCCGTGGTTACGAAATCTCCGATTCGTGGTATCGTATTGTCACTTTATTCGATTACACCGTTGGCAATTGACTGCTAGATTAAAACTATTATCGCTAAATTTACGAACGTCATCTCTGCAAACAGCGATGTATTGTAAACTACATATTTGTTTCCTGATTGCGATTCAACTTATCACAGATTAAAAGAAGGAAGTAGTAAAAAGGATCATTAGAAAATTCTTAGCTATTCTTATCTAGTCGATGCTTGCTCTAGCCTTCTTAGGGATTCCAATAACCTAAATATATAGCAAAGTCATAAATATAACGTCAAACGTATAAAATTATAGTATCGTATGAAAGGACTGTATTTAAACAAAACATTACTAAACAGTGATAAAAAACCTTTTTTGTAATTGTTATAGAAATATCAGCAATTGATAACATCGTAGTTACTGAGAGATAAATAAGATCTGTGGTTGATGTTATCAACCAGAAAAAAAAAATAAATAAATAAATAATTCTTACCTTGTCTAAATTGCATTTTCTTGGGAGGGTTTACAGAAGATTGATCATAATCAATCTCTTCAAAAGAAAAGGAAATTATGTAAAGAATTCTAATTTTTAATTACCGTAATATTCATTTTTTTAAAGAGATGCAATAAATTACTTTATAACTTAGTATCTTAGTTACAATATATAATATATGTACTACAATAATAAAAATACTAATAAGGCTAAAAAAACAATACTTCTGTATATAAATACTTTATCTTTCATTATAAATCATGTTATCACGAATTATTTATTAATTAAAATTTGAAGAACATTTTTTTTATTATTTGAAAACAGTCAAATAACTGTATTTCGAAAGTTTGCATTTTTCTAGAAGCGTCTCGAATCCATGGAATTCTGGAAATTTCGTGGTAACGAGTACCGTTAATTTTTCAATACAAACTTCCATGCCTGTTGCAATAATTTCTAGTGTATAAAAGCTACGACCATGAGACTTTTGGAATTACTAGAATCTTAGTTCATTTCACTCCATGGTTTAAGATGCTAGTTGGAGAAAAACCATTTTTTACTGTAGAGCATGTCGTGACAATATTTGTGGTAGCTTTGTCTCAGGAAAGGCAATACTCTCCTGCGCATCACGATATAATGCAAGTGCGGGTCATTGAACGTCTATTATCATAAGTTACTTGTAATTACTTTACGTATTAAATTGTGAGAACATAAGATAATTCTTACCACTCTCTGAGGAAGCAATAAGATCTTTAACGTCATCAGAAACTGAAATAATAAAAGAGAAAAAGAATTTTTTTTCCTGATGTTGATCCACTACGAAGCATATGATAATGTTATGGAAGTAAGACCATTAGTATTTACGAACAATAAAAGTTTTTAAAAAATTATGAGGAAAGCCCTGTAGGGTTAGTAAGTTCTTTTTCTTTTTTATTTAGAAAGTAAATAATAATGCTGCAACCTTTACAAGACATAAGCAATTTCAAGCAGTTTTGGAAAATATTTTCCAGTTGTTCGAATAAAACAACAGCTTTTGACATCTCTTATATAGTTTTCCAGATCTGCCTGTGTGTAACGTAACGCATGTGTTTGTACATACCAGTGGCGTATATAGAATATATTTTCGGGGGGGGCCCAAGATCTGTTCAACCAAAAAAAAAAAAAAAAAA
>JAFIDM010008419.1:50269375-50318455 GCA_023159025.1 Thereuonema tuberculata | reverse complement strand
TCCAGCCTCTTCTTCACTTTCTCTTCGATCTGACGTCATTCCTTAATGGCGTCCTGGAGAAGGCAACGGGAAACCACTCCACTATCTGTTCCCAAGAATAAGTTACGGTTTCTCCTAGGGGTCGCCCTTCGGGGGTCACTAGGGTTCCGTGAACTTTCAACCAATCTTCGGATTGAATTACTGTGTATGTATATATTAATTCGTTGTATTTGTTCTTTATTATTAGATTACAAAAAAGAAATAAGCTAAGAACCGATCTATAAAAAAAAACTAACAACAAATTATGTAAATTTTAACGTGTGCATTGAATCTTAACATAAAGGCGACGACACACTAAAAAATATAAAAAAAAGGCAACTATAATTTGACCCAAAAATTGAATATAGTTGGTTGAAAATAATGTATAACTTAGTTTTGTGAGTCGATTATAATTTACCATAAAACTGTACATTGTTTTATTGTAAGTTGTAATACTTTTAGATTGTAATATTTTATGTTTGTTAAAGATATTTTAGGTGAAACAACATATTTTTTATGTTCTTCTGCATTTTCCATGAAAACCTGTTGAAGAAAACAGAAAATGTTTTCGAAATATCGTAGTAAAGATGAAAAGTAGATTTTTGTTTGTGATGTTATTTATATAAAATAATAATTTTTGCAAATTTTCTAACCTAACCCGTTGATTAAGCGAAGAGTAGTTGGTAGTTATTGATATTGAAAAAGGAAGGGTTATGTAAATATCAAATTGCTGCTCATCTCTTTGTTCTCTTCTATAGACCTAATTGGTTTGTCTTTGTTTGTTTTGTTTTTCTTTTTTTTTTTTAAATTAACGTTTTGTTGAGAATTCTTAGAAAGAAATTATTTCCATTTTCCATCACATCTTACAAAAGGTAAGATTTCCACAATTCAAGCTTCTTTAAAAAAAAAAAAAAAAAAAAACAGCTCCAAAAATTTTTCCCATTTAGTAACAATGAAAACAATTATTTTAATTGCAGTTTGTCTTATATTTCTTTAGACCAAACTCTCTCCAATGAAAGCTTTGATATTTTTGGATGTGTGTCATTTCCCTATTCTTTCTTATTAATTTGGTGACACGTTAAATCTTTTGTTTATATCAAACCAGGTTGATTCAGCCATGTTTCTTTATATTCACATTTCTTTGTGCCTGACAGTTTCGCAGGCCATGATTTGAAATTACATCTGTTTTTGGTTTTTTTTTTCTTTTAATGTGTTTTCTTTGTGAGAGAGACCACAGTCGGAAGTGGGTGTGGATTCCCATATCAATTCTGAACTATCTGAGCGTTTCATCTGGTGAGTGAGAGACGGAAATAAGAGCCCTTCCATTCCATCTAAAAGGCAGGAATCGATTGCTCAGCTTGCGTGCATTATATTTAGGTTCTGGGGAAGTAAAATGCGTAAAGGAGTCCAGCTTGAGGAAATTTCGGCTAAAGTAGGCTGAACTCTGTAATTTGTATATTGACTCTTGTATTAGTCATCATTAAGGGACAATAGCTCAGTCGGGTGTTGAATGCCATAGGCCACCCCTCTCCTGCAGCCAGACTGCATAGAATTAGTACCTCCCTCTTTTGTTTACAAAACAGTTCCGTTCCCTTCTCGCTTCACTGCCTAACACTGCTATATTTTCCCTGAATCCTCAACTCCCCCTATTTCTTAACTCCTTAAACGAGGTAAATTTGGGCTCGGCGCCTCGTTCAGCTCTTCAAATAATCCACTCTTTCTCCTAACCCTCCCCTTCCATGTTCGCCTATTGACCACGGCACGACATTATATAAAACAGAGCGTGGTTACTGTAAGGTTGAGAAGTCGTTTGCTTATTAGATTCTCCCTCTTTCTTTCTTTGGTGTAATTGTGAAGACTCATCCTTCCTCTACCACTTTGTCCCTCTCTTATTTCACTAAGGATTTCTGTTGAATCCTTCCTTCATCTCAAAGGCAGGAATCAATTGCTTTGCTGGTTGGCTTTATATATAGATTTTTGGAAGTAAAAAGCCTAAAGAACTCCAGCTTGAGAAAACTTCTGGCTGAACGAGACTGAACTCTGTAATTTGTTTATTGACTCTTGAATTGGTCAGCGTTAAGGGACAACAGTTCAGTTGGGCGTCGAATGCCTTAGGCTAGATCCATCTGTCATCCCTCTGCTGCGGCCAGACTGCATAGCATCAGTGCTTCCCTCCTTTGTTTACAAAACAGTCCCCTTTTCGTCTGGCTTCACTGCCTCACACTGCCAAATTCTTCCGAATCCTCAACTCCCCCTTTTTCTTAACTCCTTCAACGAGGTAAATTTGGGTTCGGCGCCTCATTTAGCCCTTCAAATAATCCACTGCATGAACTTTCTTTCTCGTAACCCTTCCCTTTAATGTTTGCCTATTGACCATGGCAATGCATTACAGCACCTATGGACTTTTTTCATTATTTTGAGGCGTCATTTTGAAATCAAGAGGTGTTCGGTTAGTTTCAGCTTGGCGTTCTTACTCGAGGGAGGGGATTAAAGGCGGGCGGGCATTGGGCTGACCATCCAATCTCAACTATAGTCCCGTTGGCCGAGAATCGCTGGGAGCCAAAACCTCCGGCACACCCAAAGCCTGCATGGGTTTTGCGGCTAAAGATTAATATAATAGAAAGATTATTTATTGACTTTTACAAAGATCGAGAAGCACGAAAATCTTGAACCCGAATCCTAATTTCAGCAAATGGATGTGTAGTACAGGAAATCAATGAGACATTCGATTTCTTCCATATTTCAGTGACGCCTCTTTACCTCCAGGAAAGCTTCACTGCAATATCCTCAATTTGTCCAGAGAAGCCATTGTCTAGCTAGGGACAAATGTGATGAAATTAAAATTCAGCCGGACAGGTCTGCTACTGTTTTGTTAGGCCAGTATACATAAGACCACAAAACGGATTACAACGGCTGCAATATGGCGTGAAACAAAAAAATGCTTGATAAGATTGTGTTGTAATAACCAAATTGAATAGCCTAATGCTAGTATGCTCATCAGTTTTAAAGTTTTAAAGACACGGACCTTACAAGGTGGATAGGGGGATCTCAATGTTGTGATGGTGATAGCTGCCGTAAATTTTGAACTTTTGAGCTAACACTTTTATGGTGCTAGATATCATCGGCTGATATTGTATTTCTACCAAATAGAATCATCCGTTTCAAAATGGCGGCCTTTAGAAGTTTCCACTTTCTGATGGTTTTTCTATCCTCAAAACTTTATACTGATGTTGTTTTTACAGCTTTTGCCACAAACGGTTTAACGCTTTTAATGCATTGTTTTAACTACAAATAAGTAACGAAACAGTCGACATCTCTTCACGGGTTTTTAGGGAGCAGGGCTTAGAAGTCGGGCTTTGAAGTAAAATATGAAATAACTAGTTAAATAAAGCAAAAAAAGATATTTTAATTTCAATTTCTTTCTCATCCACATCATTGTAACCCGTACAAAGAACGGGGATTTGGATAGTCTAACAATAATTTAGCTACCTTTGGTCTTATTGGAGATTCCATAAGATATTAAGATATTTAGAAAATATTATCATACATAGTTATATTACTAGTTATTAGTAAAAAAATTTTATTCAAATATAAAATAAAAACGATAATTATTTTCGTAATTTTATTAGTTGCAACATTCATACATCGAAATGGTTTTCATTTACAAATTAATTATCCGAATTTCAAGAATGAAAATCTCCAATGGGAAAGTGACACTGATGAAATCATCCATTACTCTACAAAGTATCTGTTCAAAAAAGAGAGAGAAAAAACATAAATATAAAAATACACAACTGTGATATCTTACTGACTACTGAGATTGAAGCAATTAAAATATATATTTGTTTATAAAGATTTGCAGCTGTTAATACAATTTGTGTCTTGATTTACTGTAAAGCTCCTACAAAATGAACCACTTTTCTTTGGAAAGTGAAGCGTATCAGATCACTCAGTCTGTATGTGTTTAGATGTTCCCGCTTCCTAATAAGTTTGAATGGATCTTCTTGAAACATACTAAGTATTTTTAAGGAATTAAGACCATTTTCTTTTAGGTGTGAAATCGTTCCGACCAAAATTCATAAGAAACGTTTTGGGCTCTAAACAACATATTTCTATTCTGTTTGAGTTAAAAAAAGCTAAACAACTAATTAACAATATTAACATTAAATAAGATAAATTAAACAGTGTCAAAAGCAAAGCGGCCCCAAAATATGCACAATTTTATAAACAAAATGTGTTCAGAAGAGTCGATATTGGGGGATGTCTATCGCCATTTTCCTCTTTATCGGAAGCGACCACTTTTGACCCCCCAACAATCAGTCAGGGAGTGGTACTAGAGGTCTGATTTTTTTTTTTTTTTTTTTTTTTGGCGGGATCACCTACTTTTTGATGCTGAACACAATGGTGATGGTTTCATTCTAATATCTCTAACCGCTTGGCCGCTACAGAGTGTGACCTCCAGCAAGCATAAAATCAAGAGCGGTCCCCTATATTTCAGGCAAACTGTAACCTAGGGGCCGCTAAAAATGATGTAACATGACCAGTTTCTCTCGTTAATGGACCACTTGAGGATAGGCTGGGCTTCGTAGTTACAACGTATCCCACTAGGCTACTGCTTCGCATGTGGAATAAACAAAGCCATGTGCTTTGTTTTAACCGGTGTAGATACAGAAGAAATATTATATTAAAGAAGGATATTCCAAGCATTTTTACAGAATTATTACAATAAGGAACTACACAGTACTGAACCATTCCATCTTGAAATATCAGAAATCGATGATTTTTTAAATAATTCACACAAAGTTATATGTTTGTTTATTTCACAAGCTCTCGCTGCATGTGCTTACACGTCATATGTGACGTCGCGGGTCGTAAACCTCAAGTGGTCCATTGAACGAGTATCTTCAGACTTTGTGCAGGCTTCATTAACTCAATCAAATCTGCCAACACATTAATTTTTTTACATTTCTATTCTGTTCTATTAATACTTCAGTGTTTTTTAAAAAAAGAACTTTAATTCTTTTTTAGTTAATCCATTAAAATGATGTGGATATAAAGAACAAAATAGGTATATGGAATAGGATTGAAATTTGAAACACCAAGGCTTTTCATCTTCGTATCATCAGAAACGGCATTTATCGGACAATTATAAACCTCTTTGTGGTCCATTTTATCAGTTGACAGATGTCTTAATTACAGTCCTGACACCTGGTGGACGTGTGTTATTATTACATCATCTTATTATTACATCATCAAAAGTTGTATGGTTTAATTTTGATTTTTCCAATTAAATAGGTTTATTTTGGGATGTTTTGACAAGTGAATATTAAAGACAATTTTAGAATATTTATGTGTGGTCGGTTCGCACCGAAGTGCGAGCTTCTTTGCCGAAGCCTCCGTGCTCCAGGGAGCGCTAGTGTTCCCAAGACGGCGAACCCCTAGCAGACTCCCTAGAATTACAAGGGAAAGATACTGGGGTGGTTTCCCGTGGCCTTCCCCAGGACGCCATTAAGGAATGACGTCAGACCGAAGAGAAAGTGAAGAAGAGGCTACAACACAGGAAAGGAAATTTTTGAAACATCCATGCTCGCTACCGGGATTTGAACCCGGGCGCTGGCACATTGATCTCACGACAGACCGACGCCTGAGACCGCTCGACCACACCAGCGCGGCTTAGAATATTTAGTTCTACGTATTTTATCTACGAACTTCAGTTGTCAACTAGTGTTAAAGGAAGAAGTATTGGTTGTAATATGAAACCCTTACAATAATATGATATTGTCATCTGCTGTATAACCCCTCAGGTTGCCTTCAAGCACTAATTTTAGTGATTTTTTTTTAAAGTTCATATATTTCTTAAATTTTGCTAGATCAATGAAAGATTTTCGTTTTTGTTGATATGAGTGATCCCAGTCATTGTTTTTGAATTTTTGCATTTTTTGAGAATGCAATATGTATGTGAGAGGCCTAAATGATTGTTTATGCCGAGAAGATAGTTATGTGTATGATTGCTGTATTCTTAGCATGTTACCTCACTTAAACTGTTATCAATAATTTTAATTGTTAGCGACCCATTTGGAAGCTATTCTGGTAGCGTCCAAAATCGGTAGCTATTGCGTTTGTCTTGTCCATCCGTGTCTGTCCACCCCTAACAACTCCCGAACGGAAGGTCGGATTGACAAACGGACTTCGCCATCTGTTCAGAGGCCCAGACACGGTAGGAATAGAGTATTTTCAGGGGCCAACGCCCCCTCCCCCCCATGTTTGAAGTACTTGGCATTATTTTCATTGGATTTCCTCTATTAGCTTAAATGTTAGAAATAAGTTGTCAGCTACAGCTTGATGCTTAAGGTCTCGGACTCATATACTGAAGGTTGTCGGCTCGAATTCATATATCTATTTCATTATGTTTTTTCTCAAGGTTCGCTTTGGCTTTTTTTTTTGTTTCCTTATTTTTCTAACTTTTATTTTAATTTTCCTTACGTTGATGTACTTTCTTTTCTTACTATTACTTTTAATTTTTTTATTATTATGGGTCGCCTTTCAATTTATGCTTTATTACAGAATTATATTCTTTGTTTCTTCGTATATATTTTCGAATTTTCTCCTTTATTTCTGTAATATAAGTGTCCCCTGCTTTTCAACGATCCGTTCTTCCTATCCTTTTCAATTACAACCAGAACCCATTCCATTCATTGATTGTGTTCGCTGTTTCGTAATGTCTCTACGATCTTTCAAATATCCTGCGACCACCCGCACTATTTAAATATATTCATCCACGAATGCAAGAATCAAAATATTGAAAGTTTTATTCATTTTACTGTATTTCGTGCATTTATATTGTGTGGTATTTATCTTTCACATACATTCTCAAGTGATATGTAGTCCATTATTTACGTTTTTTGGTGGCCAAAAGGCATTTGTGACCTAAAAAAAAAATAGGATTGGGTTCCGCATTTCGACAATTTTAAATAAGCGGGGAACGCCTGTCTTTAAAAAAAAATGAATTTGATGTGGTCCTTGTATTACATGATTGTATTTATACTATATTTTATTTTTATATAGTAGTTTCCACTTAGAAATTTTTAAGTATATGCCTAACATTTACACGTAGATAGCTACAATAGTCAGCCTTCGCTAATGAAGAGTTACATTCCAAAAGAATCTTTGTTATGACAACATTTGGTTCAGCAAGAACTATTTACGATATCTTTATATAAATTGGATCAAGTTTACTTAATATCTAAAATACATAAGTAAGTAAACTTCATTATTATATTTTATAGTCTTGTAATTATAAATTAAATATTTTAAAATTGACGATAAAAAAATAATTAATTACAGTGAAGCTCGGTTATATCGCGATCTTTCGGATCCAAGATCTCGAAGATAGCTATCTGCCCGAGCTTGTGTTACTTCGCGATATTAAATGTAGTATACTCGAACCCTATTATGGCCCACACATTTCCAAATCGATTTAAAATGGTCATTTCGCGATTACCTACATCATTCAGAGCTACGTGAGAAATTTTATATTTATAAATCTTTATAAATCATTACATTTTCAACATTTTGATGGGTTATATTAGCCAAAATCTTCGTCCAGTATTGTAAAAATAATTAATATATTTAGTTACAATGAATAATATTCTAGTTCGGAAATCTCTAATTCAGCAGAGTAAATTACGCTGTATATCAAAAATTAGGTGTGTGTTCTGTAACTACTCAATATCTTAACTACAATGATAACACAACTATTAAACCTTTTTAACATTTAATGAACAACTGCTTGGTGTCTATAACTTGATAACTGCAAGTTTACAATCATGATAATTCTTATTAAATGAAAAAGTCAATGTCTCTTGGTCTCAAGTCCTTTGCTTAAATCTGTTATTAAGGACTAAATGTTCGGGATTCAATATTTATAATTGAATACAAGAAACGGTTAAAGTTTATTTAATCGTACAGCCGGATAAGTGTGACTTATCACACTTGCAATTAAAGTTCAGGAAACACTACGATTAGCATCACACTGAAAGTATATTACGTTGACTTTCTCTTATTCAAACGTTGAAGGCGAGCCGAAACCATTATAACTAATGTGTTAAAGTATTTTCAAATAATTTTAATATGTGTGTTGGCCCCATTATTTCTACAATTATAAAATATTTCACACACGTTAAATTGTGTATATCAACGAACTTTCAATAAACTTTTGGAAATCAGGTATACTTTGAACATATGAGTGCGGAAAGATAAATTATGTAGCACAGACAGTAATTATTCTGCTTCCATTAACACTCGGATTCATTGATTCAGATGCTCACGAGCTCCACATTGTTCTTGTGATTCCGCAGAGTGCTCTTTAAACTACAAATATTAATTTGGCAAAAAGATCAAACTTCTACTATCTCGACAATGAAAAACAACCACCCTCTCTTCCGAATATTCCAAATTTTTTGTAAATTAATCAATAATCAGAAAATGTCCTCACCTGATCATAGTTACTTATCCTTCTTCTCTTCATCTGTAACAAATAGTAAGCATTTACAATTTTCGTTTTCTAAATATCTATTTAGTAAAAAATCTAAATACATACTTAAATATAACTTTTTAATAATTAATAATGTATATTTGTTTAAATATATATTTTCGTTTTCTGATTGAGCTGTAACCTTTTGATAATAAAAATACAGAAAATAGTTAACTCTAAAAAAAGATTTACATTAATCTGAGTAACACTTGAATTAATAATAATTATTTAATTATTTATAACTTTATTTTCGGTATCTTACCTTTATCTTTCTTGTCCGCTTTCTTATCCCCCCCTAAAAGGAAAATGATTCACATGAATATTCATTTGTTTATTCATCTGAAAAGGAAATATTTGTAATGTATTTTATTATAAGAATGGTAAGTAACTATATGACAGCGCTCTTTTTTTTTTTTTCTTTAGTATGATTTTGTGTAAGACAGGGGTGGGCAGACTTTTGTAAGATAAGGGCTTCCTCAAATATACTCCAACTGGCGCGGTCAACTTAAGACTAAAAAAAGAAATAAGACATCTTCAGACTTTTGAAATCTCACATGCGGTCACCCTAAAATGCGGACGCGGTCCATCGGTTTCCTCGATCGACGTTTTGCCCACCCCTGGTGTAAGAGAAACGGATGAATTTTTATAAGCCCATTTTCGTGGGAATGTTCTTAGCTGGAAACGAAATGACTTTTATTTTTCTTTAAAATTTCTTTTTCTTTAAAATTTTAATTTAAAATGCCTGTAGAATGATAGTTAAATGGAACTCAATTGTTAAATAAGGATCCGTATTTTTCCATACTTACTTCAGTTAGTAAGCGATGTCGCTACGACACTGGCCTCTCACCTCTGAGTCACGGGTTCGGCTCTCAAGTGGGTTTCGTTGATGGTGGCGATCCGCGCTGAGAAGGTTTTCTCGGGGTTCTCCCATTTCCCCTGCATTTCTCACACCATCCTTTCTCAGTCTTTCTCTCCGTCTGTCCTTCTTTCCGTGGGATAGTACAAAAGATCTTTCGATCAGGCATGCCACCCACTTTCAATTAATCTAATCTAATTTCAGTTCCTTCCTTTTAATAGTCATATTATTAAAATTAACATCTCTTCACACCAATTAAATATATGAAATATATATATGTAAAATATAATTCAAGCGAATTTTACATTAAATAAATCCTTAGCTAGACTGACGATTTTTTCACCGACTTCAACGCCTTCATCCTTGTTTAATGCCTACCTCTTATATTTCTAGTTTAAATACTTTCCATTATCTTTCTAATTGAAGTATTTTTTTCAATGTATAAAGTCTTTACATTGGTACTCATTTGCTGTCTATAATTTAAGCAGTGTTCAGCTATCTCTGATATATCAGTTCTATCTAGTTTTACGTAATTACTCTAAAACCTTATTTTTTATTTTGGTTGTGCAAAAAAAAATAATCTTACACAAAAAGTTCTGAAAAGAACTTGAAGTGTACTTCCCTGACAACGTTTCATTTGTTGTTTTTCGTTGATTTCCGCCTGTTTTGCTAAATTGAGACTCTTAAAATCGACATAACCTCTCTAATAACCTTTTGCACCATTGGATGAACCTTCTTGAAACTTGCGTATGCGTATTTATTTCTACGCTAGAGAGATCCAACTTTTGTATTTGAAAATTTTTCAGAGTGGGTCCTTTCGAAGAAAGTAGCGCATGAAGGTAACCAAAAAATCCCAAAAAAAAAATCATTGCTAAAGGATTAATTCCTTACTTAATCATTTCACTAATTTGCTAGTGTTAGGACTAGAAATAATCAGATTTAGGTAAGAAATTAATGCGAATTCATTTATTTAAATTATTCATTTTTTAATTCAGTGAAAAATTCCTATTTTTGGTATTCAGCAGCTATTCATGCTAATTTAAAAATACACATAGACTTACGACTTACATAGTTTTTAGCAATTGTAAAGAACAAAGAACATCAAAAACCGAAATGTTGAAGTGAAGAAATGTTTAGAACATACGCGTAATTAAGTGGTGGATACCGATCACCAGCCACCCCTCTCATCTGACCAGACTGCGGGTCGCCATTAATTTCTAAGGCTGTTTACAAAACAGTCCCCTATCCTCCCTCCTCACGGCTTCGCAGCCAAGCACCGACTTTCTTCCCTAATCCTTTCCTTATTTCTAAAGTTCATAAAAAAGTATTAAAGGGCACAGCTTTTTCGTAAAAATAGATTTTCCACTGCGTTAATATCTCTTAAACCTTCCTTTACATGTACGGTCATGACGATCCTCGGCAAGAGCATTACAATGCATTAAGTGTAATATGTCTGTGACGGCTCCGTCATGATGTACACACAAGTGCATCCGCCGCTTCGTCCTACTTGGCATTTTTTTAGGACATGTCCAGTGCAACGTCCTCAACTGCATTGCGCAATTCTTCATTTGTCGTAAAACGACGTTCAGAAACATACACAATAGGTCATTGTGAGGTCAGGACTTCGTGGTGGCCATTTCAATGGAGCTGGTGAATCTGGAGTATCGCGACCAATCCAACGTCCTGGAAAATGTTCATGAAGAAATCCGCGAACAGTAAGAGCGAAGTGAGCAGGTGCCCTGTCCTGCTGTTGCCATACGCGTTCCATGATACCCGCATCTTCAAGCTGTCGGATAAAGCATGTTTGTAACATGTGTAAATAAGTTTGCCATTAGCATGACCATCAAAAAAATATGGTCCACACGAATGACGTGATGTCATCGCAGTCCATATCATTAAGTGAGGTGAGTTCCTCTCCAACTCCAATGTGTAATTAGGGTTCTCTTTCGCCCAAAAGACAAATTTCCAAGATGAACACCTGCATTTTAGTGGAGACAATTGAAATAACATTCAATACTAAATATTTACTTTTGTTACTATATAATAGGGTATGCGAACTTCCCAGCCCACTATATTTTACTTCTGTTTGATTACCATATTTTTTTTTTTACTAAAAATAACAACATAACATAAAAACCTTATCATTGTAAATAATTAAATAGTTATGCTGAGAAAAAACATTCAGTTCGTTTATTTGGGTCACCAAGAATAGAAAATAACTGCAACATCTGTTAATACGTAGTTAATGCCAAACTCCTGAGCGCCATCTATTGTATGTTTTATTTATTATTTAGACAATTGTTGACGTATTTTACTGTCATATATTTTCAGCCTGGTTTTCTTTTTCTGAATTGGGATAGAATTCTAGTCAAAAAGAAATCATTTGCAAATTCTATGTTGCAGTTCAGACATTATCGATCTATTAGGCCGTGCTCGTATAAGGAAAACATTGGTTCGTGGCATTAGATATCGAAAATGAATATTTATCATTTTCTTACTGATTGGCAATAAATGATATTTCTTAAAATCTTTCAAAGAGGCTCCTGCTGATATAGTAATTTCTAATCTCATCTTTGATTCTCTCTCTCTCTAATTGTTTGTTCCCTTATAACTTAAAATATACTCATTAAACCAATGAAAGCTATTTCAAATTTTTGAATGCGATTTTCACCAAATCGGTAGGACGTGTAGCAGAGATTGTCTATAGTTAAACCATTACTTTAAATCCAGCAGTGAAGGGAAAATTCCAAAAACCTCATTGAGAATTGCACGATTTAGACAAAAACGCTTTTGAAACCGAAAACGAAGCATAATTTCGCTGCATCTTTTTCATTATTGCGTTTTACAATCAACACAAATTATCGCTTATAATTTTTGAACCACTCAATTAATTTTAATGCTGTCTTCTATGCTTTGTAGAGGTCTAAAATGTGCTTATTTAAAGATATAACTAATCTATAAATCGCGTAGGAAACATGATAAGATTTTTTTTTCCTCGCCAACGGGCACTTATACGTTTTCTGAAGTTGAATGGTATTTGTGTGTTTGTTATTTGTTTGTCTCCTTTGCATCAGGCAACACAAGGCTCTCGTCATTGTTGCAGATTAACAGATGTTTACAGACAGACGGACAGATTAACCTCAGGGATCCCCCACACCTTTTTACTTTCATAGACGGGGTCGTGCTTTAAAATGACTAATCGGAAATACATTCAAGAGGATGACTCTTTGATTGAAATCATAAATCAACTTCTTTCGTTAATCGAATAGAAACTTCCAGAAATTCTTAATCGAATACTAACCTCTAAACAGATGTTTTAGGATTCCGCCACCAAAAAGTTCTTCGGATTCGGAAGATGAAGCGTAGTCAGGATCTGAAAAGAAACATAACAAGAAAAAAATAAATCAATATTTTAGATATATTTTTTAATCGCATTTTTTGATCTGGTCCTGTATTTCTAACTCTTTACAATCTACAGAACTAGTAGAAAATGCTTCCAGATTGACTTTACAATATAATATTAGGCTGGACTTATCATTTCCTGTACTTCTGTGATTGCTGTACACTGAGATACCACTTTCTTGGGGTGCAGAAGCCTTTGCCTTTGTATAATCAACGCTTTTAACCTTCTATTTCAAACTGCGAAGTAGGATTAATTTTATCACCTGCATTTAATTTTAGAACAATTGGGCATTTCAAATAATTCTTTAGAAGGTCTAAAAACATGAATTTCCCATATACGGTTTTATAGAATAATTGTTCAGACTTTTCTACGGTAAAATACTTATCAATATTATATATTATAAAAATCTTTTAAGAAATAATGCAATTATCACTTACACCGCTCTTCTTCGTGGACCTGGTAGCGAGTGGGGTAAAGACGCTTGGCTGCGGACTGGAGGTAGCGGGTTCGATCCCCGCGTCGGCGGAAGGCGGGGATTTTTTCCACGCTCCATTCTCCTCCAAGCGTGTCGAGCCCTCTCTTGAACTAGGTTTCTTTCCCGGGAGTAAAGGCGGACGGGCTGACCACCCAATCTCAACTTAGTCCCGTTGGTCATGAAGCGACCCCACAAAAATTTGGGACACTTTAACTTTAACTTCTTCTCAAATAAACGATATCTTTTAAATATTTGTTTTTAATTTTTAAGCTAGAGAATTTACATGTTTAACATTGGCCCGTGAATTTATTGCTTCGGTGATGATTTGGGGGAAAGGGGGGGGGGGCAAAATACTTTTTGGTCAGGGGCGGTCGAATTTGTGAAGATGGGGCCTCTCAGCTTTCTTCATTCCATCATTAATCTAGTTAAGTGATATTTTTTTTTTATACCTACTTTATTTTCTAGGAAGGGCTTCCATGTATTTTAAGCTACAAGTAAGCCTCGATTGCGAGTTAACGTTAGTCTTCTTTTTATCATGTGAATTGAATTAATCCCCTCCTTGAATAACAAAAGGTTTGTTTATTACAAATGATTAGATAAGAACTCTTACAGCTATCTGGATAAACGTATTCGCTTGTCTCTGGTGGGTGATATTCGTCATATTCATCAGATACTGAAAGAAAAGAAAAATAACCAAATCAAAACCAGACAGATGCCTAAATCTAGGGCAGCGATGCTCAAACTGTTGTTCTCTTGGCTCGGCAAGAAAATTAAGATTAATAGAATTTTGCTAACCCTCATCTTCTAACATAAAATACAGAAATTTATGTGTGCGCATAGTGAATAAAAATTGGGGACAGCCAATCACACAATACATTTGTACACAATTAAAAAGGTTTTATTTCACAATCGGTTTCGCCCCCAATACGAGGCTTTGACGACCTTCTTAGCTTTTATAGACTTTGAACTTCCTTAGTTTTATAACCTAATAATAAGAAAATAAAATTAAAAAAATGTTAACTGTTTATTTCTTTTGTGTTTTATTCTGAAGCTAGACAACCGTTTCAATGGATCTGAAACAGGTCAATACTTTTTTAATTTTTTCGTGTTTAAAGAGTGCAATTATTAGTCTTCGTTATTTGTTTGTATTCTTAGCCGCACGTTAAATTGTTTTAATGATTAAACAAACCAAAAATTCTTTCGTCTAGAAAAAAACGTTCGTTAAGTGGCTGAATCATTTTTTCTTTTTTTTATCATATTTTCCTGGCAAGAATTATTTGTCAGTTATAATTTTTCCTAATTTTAAAATGACTGTTAATACGAAACAAAATAGAAGAGAAAAATTTACCGTATTGTTATTTCTGTTTACATAAAGCTATTTGCAATTCATTATTATTAATTATTATTACAGTAATTGTTAAGAATTCTAATAGTTCCTTAAATAGAATATTCGTTTTTATTTTGTTTGTTTTTGTAATTGCAAATTCAAAAATACTTACAAAAATTCTTAAATCCTTCTTTCTTCTTCTTTTCCTTATCTAAAAATAATAATAATAACAAAAATAACTTTTCAAAATCCATACTGTATTATTTACAAGTTGACCATCACTAATCGGGAATTATTGAGACCTAGGAAGTATTTATTTTTCCAATTACTTATGGTCTGCTTCAAAAACTGTAAATTTCTCACCTCAACTGAGTATCTATAATCTATTATACCGAGTAATATTGTGTGGTAAAAAAAAATAATGTACGATATTGAACATAAAATGAAAAACGTGTGGAGTTTTCATAAACTATTAGTAAATAGTTAATAATGAATCGTCAATAGTTCATTAAACGCTGTAATAGTTATAAATTTTCCTGGGAGCTGGATAATTTCGAGTGGTTACACAGTACATTTATTAAAAGTAGCATTTCGTTTTCTCACTGAAATCATTAATGGGACTGAACAAAGCCACATATAATGCTTTAATTCCTAATAAACAGGGTGATTCCAAAATATGGGTCAAAAATTGAGTCGTAGGTTCTGCTCATGAAAACAAAAAAAAACGTTCCTATAAACAGGGGTCCGGAAATGAATAGTTTTCGAGAAAAACGTCTTGTATCATTATTCAATGTAGGTGCGTTTGTTTCTTGTTTTGTTTTGTTGGCACAGTATGATGCTAGAAAACGTATTAAAAATATTCATTCTTTTGTTTTGTTGGCATTTATTATCACGAATTCCAAATCGTTTCCATTATTTGTGTCGACTTAATTACATACTACTTGCAAACTACATTTTACTTGCAAACTACATTTTGTGCGAAAACTATTCATTTCTGAATCCATTAATTGTTTGTTTTTGGTTTACAACACTGTTTATTAAATAATTCGTTCCCTATTTTGCTTATTTGTGTTTCATTTTATGAATATTTGCAATACGTTTCTCGCATCGTACTGTGCCAACAACACAAAACAAGAAACAAACATACCAACACTGAATAATGATACAAGACGTTTTGTCCAAAACTACTCATTTCCGGGCCCAAATTTATAGGATTTTTTTGTTGGTTTCCTGAGTAGAACCGGAAGCTAAATATTTGACCCATCTTTTGGAATCAGACTTTAAAGCTCTGGATTATTATTATAGATAATAATAATCTAGGTAATAATCCAAAGCTAGATAATAACAATGCATAGATAGGTCCACATAAGGGCCACGAAGCGGCAGATACCGTAAGTGAGCCTGAGAAAGATCCGGCAAATTGAATTTACGCTAACAAATTATACCAAATTATATATCCTCATTAGAATTGGCCAAACTGTGACTTATGTCGAAGTCATACGATCCTAGTTTTTGTCATTTCATTATTTACACTATCATTGAAGCTCTTTAATAGTGTGATTTGTTTCTGTCATTATTTATATCACCAATGTCATCATTGAAATGATTTTAGAACTTGCTCTAAAATTCAGGGTATTTCGATCAAAGGCGATTAGTGTGCACCAGTCACGGCTGGCGAAGCTGTGACGTACCAGTAAACAAAGGAAAACACTACATTCAGCGGCAACGAAACAGCCGGTGCTATTTTTTTGCCACCGATTGAATCGGTTTTTATGAATTAAGTGTCACAGTCAGGAGAATATAACTTGAAAATAAATAATATTTTTACTGAAATTAATTCATTACATGCATCAGAATTTGCAGATGTCTATTTCTTAAAGATATTTTTTTCTTTCGTTTCTTATTGAAGTTACAGTAGATTCGCAAAGAATTGTGAGAGTATTTGTCGCTCTTCGAATATTTAGAACTTATTCCAAATAACTCTGCCTTTCCTTAAATAATCATCATTTAGTCCTTCAGTCCAGAGACTGCTTGGAGGCAGCATAACAATTTTGCCAAACAGTTCTATCTTCTGCCCATCTCTTTAGAGTATCACAGCCCTCAGTCTTCGCAAATCTATCTGATGAATGTTTTCCTAGGTCTTTTCACTCTTTCACTCTGGATTGGCTGTTGATGGCTTTTCCTTGACAAGTTTTGAATGTGAAGCACCGATCGCCATCTTTTTTCAGTCTGTCATGCCGAGCAAAAACTGTCAGGACAGTATAATCGGTACAGTATAATATGCGTTGCATTCTGGGAGAACTCAAGAACCGCAGCGATATAGTTTGTTTTCTCCTATTTCCGGTAGAACTCTCTCATTTCATTTCTTCTCTGTCCAGCTTACCCTTAATACTTTCCTCCAACATCACATCTCAAAAGCTTCAAGGTGTTTCACGTCTTGCTTCAACATAGTCCATGTTTCTGATGCTCATAATGCAAGCGACCATATAAATGTTTTAACGGGTCTTTGCTTTATCTGGGCGTTTATATTTCTTGCAGTCAGAATTTTATGTTTCGTCGTGAATGCCTTCTTTGCCTGGACAATTCTTGTTCTTATTTCCTTTCCACAAGTGCCTCCTCTGTTATCAATTGTCCCAGATATTGGAAGGAAGTAACCTGTTGGATTATCCTGCCATTTTTTGGGCATTCAAAGTCGTTGGCTCTTTTCCTATTACCATGGCCTTAGTCTTTGTGAAGTTAATCTTCATGCCTTAAGGTCCTGACTCAAACAATTCAGGCGACTGCAAATCGTTTCTTTCTATATTTCTTTTACCAATGCACCTAAAATCCTGAAAATTTAAATATGAATGTGGGATATACATTTTCTTGTTTTTAATTTTCAAAAGATTCAAGAATTAATTAAATTAAAATTCAAAAACGGTTAATTTTTGGGGCGTTTTCCAGATATTACTTAGTATTGGGTGAGTGCAAAAGTTCTACCCGTTTTTATTATCCATAAAGAAGAGCAAATAAACGCAAAATGAACAGTACCTATTATTGTGCATAGTCCCCGTTGCTATCTAGGACCTCTTGTCATCTTTCTGGTAGGAGATAAATCCCACAGCGGTAAAATTCAAGCGGTTTCGAGTCAAAAAAGTCCCAACCAAAGTCCAGTAACTTTTGGCGAGTGATGACAGCAGCATGTGGCCTGGCGTTATCGTGATGAAGGATAACATCGCGACGATTGATGAGACCTGGCCGCTTTGCTACCAAATTTGAATGCAGCTTGTCTAACTGTAGACAGTAGAAGGCAACATTGATGGTTTGGTTGAGTGGCAGGACCTCCCAGTGAATTATTCCCTGCACATCCCACCACACACTCAATAACACCTTCTTGGGATGAAGTTCAGCTTTCGAAGTCGATGCAGGCGGATCAGAAGGGCGACACACAGTCCTACGACACTTTACGTTACGGTACATAACCCACTTCTCATCACCTGTCACAATTCGTGTCAAGAATAGGTCATTTTTGTACCGGGAAAGCAAGGAAACACAGGTGGCGATTCGGTCATCCCGTTCATTAGCTGTCAGGTTATGTGGAACCCAACGATCCAACTTTCTCGTAAAACCTAACTTAACCAACCGTCTCTCGACCGTTGTCCGGTGTACGTTGAAGGTCTCCGCTAATTCTTGCACGGTTGGGTTCGGGCTGTTCCTTATGGCTTGGTCAATATCGTCCTCTCCAACGTGTGATGGCCGTCCACTCCTAGCCTGATTTTGCAGCTTCTGTCTCCTTCCCTAAATTTACGAAACCATCCTCCCCATAAACTTGACAAACATTGCGACATGCTGCGGCTGCCATAATCTTTTTATCGAACTCATATAACAAACAATGTCTTATATGGTCCTTCTCGCTTTCCATGTTACAGCCTCTGATATTTTTTTTGAGGTGATTAACTTTGTGAGACACGATGCATTTATATGTGAGGCATCCACACGTTTGATTGGCAGACGATTTGCGTCATTACAATGTCATGTGTGAGGGCAATTCCATTGCAAAATTTCATATCCAAAAACGGGTAGAACTTTTGCACTCACCCAATATTTTCAACATAAAAAAACTTGACGAAAACCTGAAATGATACAAAATTCGTAAGATTATTTAAAATATTTATTATAAGTTGCAATAGCTTTTTAATTTATTTTTTTTAAAACATAAAATTTTTTTTTTTAAATTGTCTGAGATTAAAAATAATTTAATCAAATAATCATAATAAAAAACGTTTTCATTAAAGGCTTTCTAAATATCATGCAAATTCATTTGATGCTATTCGTTTCCAAAAATAAATTTGTTTTGAATCTTTTTTTTTTTAATAGAAATAGATTTTTGTTAATTCTATTAAAATCTATTTCTATAAAAAAGGCTTCAAAACAAATTTATTTTTGGAAACGAATAGCATCAAATGAATTTTCATGATGTTTAGAAAAACTTTAATATAAACATTTTTTATTATGACTCTTTAAATTATATTTTTTACATGTTATTATTCTCAATTTAAAAAAAAACAGTTTTTATTTTAAAACTCAACTATTGCATTAATAATAAATATCCTAAATAGAAATTAAAATTATTTTACAATTTATTTTTTTTATTTCAGGTTTTCGTCAATTTTTTTTAAGTTGAAAATACCAAATAATATATCGAAAACGCTCGAAAAATTGACTGTTTTTGAATTTTAATTTAATTAATTACAGAATATCTTGAAAGTAAATATAAATCCCAAATGCTTCTCAAGTTCATATTTGAATTTTCAGAATTTTAAGTGCATTTTTAAAAGAAATACAGTCGGACCTCTATTTTGCGAATTTCTCTATTTTGCGAATTTTTCTTTGGAACCAAGAACAATTTTGCTAATTTCTTCGTAAAATAACCTCCAAATAACGAAGTGCATTTTCTATTTAACGAACTTTTTCGTGTTTTTTTTTTTTTTTTTTTCTCCTTGAAATGTTTTTATTATTAATATTCCCTTAGAGGAAATGAAAGAAATGTGGATACAGCTGAGGGAAAAAGAAGAAATTAACAATGATGTGCTGATTGATGATTATCTTTCACTTGATTTTGAAGTTGAGACCTCGGAAACACTAACTGAATCAGATATTTAGGACAGTGTGAAAATAAAAACAATACAGCAATGAATTGCGATGAAGATGTAGATGATGAAAATGGAAATGATAATGATGCAGAAATCAAAAACCTTAGTATGATGAAATGCTAAAATCACTTCAAACAATTCGACGAGGATTACAATTTGAAGAAACTGAAGGGGTTTTTGGTGCATTGCAAAAATGCGAGACTTACTGTGAGAGAAAACACTTTTTCAAAAAAAAAAAAAACTCAGACAAAATTAACAGATTTTATAAGTAAAATTTAATGGCACATGTGGTAATGTATGCTTTATGTCATTCAAATTATTACTTTTTTCAATAATATTTATTGTTTATGGATTTTTAAATCTGTTTTATACAGTTTAAAGTAATTTTAAAAGGTGAATCTCTATTTAACGAATTTTCGATATAACGAACTTTTTTTCGGGATTTAGCGACTTCGTTAAATAGAGGTCCGACTGTTTATAAAAGAAATAAAAGGTTTGCAGTCGCCTGTATTTAATTGAGTTAGAACCTTAATAAAGATCCTAAAGTACAATAAACATGCAGTTTCAAATAGGTTAACAACTTGCTAAACTTCATTTAATATTTTACGGAAACTAATTGCATTAAGGCTGCTTTAACCCGTAATGAAAACTGAAAGGTTGAAAGTTTTAGATATCGTCTCTGATTGGTTGTTAGCTTTAAAAGGTTTTAAAAAGCACCAGTCATATGAAGCATTGTTTCACATTTCTATGAACGTGTGATTTGGAGAAACTAAAATCAAATGACAGAAGCACATAAAAAGAAGCAATTACTATTTCAGTCAAAACAATGACGAAAGCTGGAATTGTATGATGTGGCCAATAGAAGTACAGTCGGACCTCTATTTAACGAAGTCGCTAAATCCCGAAAAAAAGTTCGTTATGTAGAAAATTCGTTAAATAGAGATTCCCCTTTAAAATTACTTTAAACTATCTAAAACAGATTTAAAATACATAAACAATAAATATTATTAAAAAAGTAATAATTTTAATGATATAAAGCATACATTACCACATGCATACTTTAAATTTTACCAATAAAGTCTGTTAATTTTGTCTGAGTTTTTTTTTTTTTTTTTGAAAAAGTGTTTTCGCTCATAGTACGTCTCCCATTTTTGCAATGCACCAAAAACCCCTTCAGTATTTTCTTCAAATTGTAATTCGCTTCGGATTGTTTCAAATGATTTTAGCATTTCATCATACGAAGGTTTTTTGATTTCTTCATCATGATCATTTCCATTTTCATCATCTTCATCCCAATTCATTGCTGTATTGTTTTTATTTTTCACACTGTCCTAAATATCCGATTCAGTTAGTGTTTCCGAAGTCTCAACTTCTAAATCAAGTGAAAGGTAATCATGAAAAAATGAAAGATAATTTTTCCCTCAGCTGTATCCAAATTTCTTTCATTTCCTCTAAGGGAATATTAATAATAAAAACATTTCAAGGAGAAAAAAAAATAGATACCTCGAAAAAGTTCGTTAAATAGAAAATGCACTTCGCTATTTGGAGGTTATATTACGAAGAAATTAGCAAAATGTTTTTGGTTCCAAAGAAAAGTTCGCAAAATAGAGAAATTCGCAAAATAGAGGTTCGCGAAGTAGAGGTCCGACTGTACTTCAAAAGAACGAGCCTTAACCCAAAATCCAATTTCAAATTAGATATGTATATTTTGATATTCATTTAATTTGAAATTAATACGTCAGAAAAGATACAAATTGACAAAACATTAAGTGATTTCTAAGGCTCGAATTTTGGTACAAATTTTGTTCCTGACTTTTATTTTTAATTGAATATAAACCTACTCAACTTTATTTGTTTTTCGTCATATTTAGGGTTATTTTATACCTATTAGAGAAACCTTCTTGGAGCATGAAGTTTTTCTTTTTGGTTTAAAGATGTGAGCCACTTTTTTAGCCATACGTAGTCATATGTAGCCGTATGGGGGCTATTGTGTTTGTCCTGTCCGTTTCTGTCCTCCCCTAGCAACTCCCAACAGAAGGTGAGATCGGCAAACGGACTTAACCCCCGTGTTCAGAGGCCCAAATACCGTAGGAATGGGGTATCGTTTTCTTGTGGGGGTGCAAATAATGTCGGTATGTTCTGAGTTGAGTCTTGCTCGATATCTTTACTGAGTACTGATTATAAATATAGTGTAACTTTGTCTTATCCTATTTGTAATAATAAATGTTTACGCAACTAAAATTTTTCGTTGAAATTGATTATGCACATGTTCAATGTCCGCGTGGGTTTTAAGGGGCCGTTCAAGTATTACGTAAGCACATTTTTATTCATTTTAACCCCCCCCCCTCCATTGTGCTTACGTAAGATTTGCCAAATCATTAACAGTAAATACCACTAAACGATAAATTAAAAAAATAAAATCCCCTGTGATTATTTAACTCGTTAGATATAAACACTTATTAGCCAAACATTGGGTCTGTTAGGATTATCAAACAGTTCAAAAATACTCTATTCAATCTTTAAAAAAGATTGAAAAAAAAAATCTTAAATTTATTTTATTTAATTATTATTTACAATTAAATATTCTAATTCATCATGTTCACCATTCTTGTAAAAAAAAAAATAGTGTACATGATAATGAAAAATGTATGCGGATAAGTGATGTTCGGATTATCGACAACTTCTGCATTATTATTTTGGTATTCCTAAGAAATAAAATCTTATTTTGAAGCAGAAAATTCTTTATTATTATTTAATTATTTGTTAATCCTAAATTCCCCAGAGTTAACAATGAATTTTCTTTTTCACTAATATCTTCATTAACTTTAACGTGTGGGTATATTTATCTATTATTCCATAAATTCATAAATTAAATCATACATAAAATTAAAAAAATTATCTACTTCTTTTCTGTTGAAAAGAGAGGAATAAAATTGAACGTATACATTATAATATCCGGACCTGACAGGACAGTATCGATGTACTAAATGTTACATCATCATTGACTGGTGTTGTAGCAGCTGATGATAACGTCGCCTTCAGAAAAATCGAAATTGGCCTGGCCGGCACTGATACTGTTATGCATACGTTTTTTTAATATTTTATTTCCCTCTTTTAAACTAAAAAAAAGTGGGTAGTTTTTAATTTATGCGTGATTTCATTTATTAATCTATCGAATACATCTTAAAAATTAGAATAAATTTAAACAAATTTTACTATCTAGTTAAAACGTTAATCTAAAATCAAAAATAATATTTATAAGATATTTAAAATAATTTTATAAAGTGTATAAACAATAAATATCGAAAATTTAAAGTGTCTAACGAATATTGTACAATTCATATTATTGAATTGTGCGCTTTTTAGTTGTGTCCCATATGGTCTAGTGGTTAGGATTCCTGCCTCTCACGCAGGCGGCCCGGGTTCGATTCCCGGTGTGGGAAAGACGACTTTTTGTTTTTTTTCCAACTTTTAATTTCTTACAAGAATGCACTTCAACGTGCAGGAAATTTGTTAATAAATGAAAATCAAATCATTTATTTTAATTTGTTAGTCGTAGGACTGGCTATTTGACAGCCTTATGTTTTATTTTTTCTTCAAGTTTAACAATATTAAGGATGTAGTAATATTTAAGAGTTTAATAATACTTAATATTTACAATGAAACCTCAATTACCAAACTTAACATTTTTTTTTTCAATATCTGCGGAAAGCTTTAGGCAAGTTCTATAAGTAATGCTTACAATTTAATTAATCTTCAGCAAAGGAAAGAAATGGCAGATACTGTTTGTATTCGAGTGATATTATGATTAATAAATTCAAGAAGTCTTTTTCCTTATATTGTTTTCAGGGCGAGAAAAGCAAAATCTGTCAGAAGGAAAATAATTTTCAAGTTCTGACAGGACCTGCTTACTTAATTGAAAAATTGGTTTTTAATGTACGATTTCGTTTGTACGAAGTTAATATTTTTTCGATTTTTTTTTTTTAATTACAGTTTTTGATAACGCTGATCACTCGATATTAAAATATCGTTTTTCACCTAAAAAGACTGAATTGAAATGGCTTCATTTCGTCATTTACATCCTGTTCATCTGATATGTTTCTCCTTTCGCGGACTAACCTCAAAAAAATAAAAAGCATTAAAATTGTACACATGATTTCAAATTTCAGTTCAATGGAGAGAAATTTGATTTTTTTTTTTTCTCTTTTTGCACGCGCCATTTTCAGTTCCTTCTGTAATATTACTACATCCACTAGGAAGGGTATCATAAAAAATATATTATGTTAAAAGAAACAGATTTTAAGAATTAAATTAAAGTAACAGGAAATAGAAATAAAAATGAATGAAGCATTACCAGCGGCCTCTGATAATGAAATTGCTAAAATCACAAATAATAAGGGCGATAACCAAGATAAGGCCTTCATGTTGCTAAAAAAGAAAAAAAAAAGGAAAATTATACAGAAGGAAAGTTCATTGATATCATTTGTACTATTTATTTTTCATTTCTTTACTTTTGAGTATTCTTATTATTATTACTTTGTTATTTATTTGGCAAGTCAAATTGCAATTTAAATGTCATTAGTTCGCAAAGGAACGAAAAACTGTAAGAATCGCAGTGGAGCCTCCAATACAAAAAATCTGTACCGAGACCTAGCTGTTTACTGGTGACTATTCCTAGCTGATAATCGCTAAAGAGCGTGAAACAGCTGTTCTAAGATGTCACTTAGTAAACACTGGTCTAACCCATTGATGTTACCCTAATTTTTGTTTCACTCGCTAGAAGGCGCCACTTTCCATGTCAATTTCTGATTTCTAAAAGCCGGTCTGATTACGATGCTTTAACCTGTCCGTAGCGACATAGGGAAAAATTATTGTAAATCATTAACTTTTTGTAAAACTTTTAACAAATTTTTATTGTAATTTTTTTTTCTAATATAGACTGAAACAAAAGTTTGAAAACTCCTGTTTTACGGATCTATTGAAAATCTGTTTTTAATGGTACATTGTATAAGTAAATGTATAAATAAATAAACAGCATTATTCATTTCCTTTAGAAAAAAACTAAGAATTTTTTTTTTATAAAGAGTTATTTAATGAATAATTATAAACTATGATCACACATCATTTGTGGCATTCATCAAAATACTATCCTGGAACAGACAAAGTTTTACAGTCACAAATCTCGTTTTTAAACCCATTTGGAAGCTATTGTGGTCGCGGTAGCTATTGAGTTTGTCCTGTCCATCCGTCCTTCTCTGTCCACCCCTAACAACTCCCGAATGGAAGATTGGATTGACAAACGGATTTCACCATCGCGTTCAGAGGCCTAAACACTGTAGGAATGGGGTATTTTCAGCAGCCAATCTCCCCTCCCCCCCCCACATACACTCGCACACACATATTCGAGATATTAGGCATTGTTGTGATTGTACCTTCTTAACAGCTCCCGAACGGAAGGTGAAATCGATAAACGGATTTCATCAACCTGTTCGGAAACCCATAGGAATAGGGTATACATAGGAATAGGATATACATAGGAATAGGGTATTTTCAGGGTCCAACTCGTATGGTATTTTGAGTTTAAAGTAAGAAAATACGAAAGACAAGTAATTTATTTAACAACAAGTTTTAACGTGCGAAAATAATAATGACAAAACAATAAAAAACAGATCAGTGATTCCTTTTGTTATTAGTTATGTGCGAGTATGTTTTGACAAGTAATTTATATTCTTAAAAAAAATGAAGAGGCGAACACACAAGATAAAACTATTAAAAACTTTAGCATATTAAAATTTAAAAATACAGTCAGTTTCGACTCGACTGCGAGCTGTTGACAAGCCGTTGACGAACTTGTATTTTTAAATTTAAATGTGTTTAAAGTTTTTAATAGTTTTATCTTGTGTGTCGGCCTCTTCATTTTTTTAAGAATATAATCACATTTCACACACGTTAAATTTCCAACAGTACTTACAAGTAGTTTACTTTTCCATATACTGTATTACAGAAACGATGCAAATTTGAAACTCCGTTTGTAGATACGAGTATTATTGTTAAAACATTCTTCTGTTTTAAAATGAAAGCTATAAAAAAAATCTACGTTTTTGAGGAATTGTTTTTCAGTTTATTCAGTTTTGTAAAACTTTCCAAATGAGCCAAATGGTATGGACATCATCTATATGGGTTGAAGGTACCAGGTTCGATCATAGCCGGTTTTTCTGAGATTTTCAAACTCTCCTTTCTGAATGAGAGGCCTGGGTCTTTTTTACGATTAAAGCGTCAATCTGGTAGCCGACCTCATAACAAGATCTAAGTCAAGCAAATCCAGGCGACTGCAAACGTTTTATTTCTTTTATATATTTCTTTTTCCAATGCACCTAAAATCTGAAAATTTAGATATGAACTTGAAAAGCATCTGGTATTTATAATTTCTTTTGAAAATTAAAAACCTTTTCAAAATATTCTGCAATTAATTAATTAAAATTCAAAACCAGTTAATTTTTTGGGTGTTTTTTCGAGGTAATACTCGGTATTTTCAATTCAAAAAAACTTGACAAAATGATAAAAAAATTGTAAAATAATGATTTGTATTTAAAATATTTATTTTTAGTACAAAAGTTAATTTTTAAAAAAATAATTTAATCTCACACAATTTAAAAAAAAAAAACACACAATTTTTTAAAAACTTAACTGTTGTACTAATAATAAATATTTTATATACAAATCAATATTTTACGAATTTTTTATCATTTCAGGTTTTCGTCAAGTTTTTTTAAGTTAAAAATACTGATTAATATCTCGAGAACACTAAAAAAAAATGTCTGTTTTTAATTTTAATGTAATTAATTGCAAAATATCTTGAAAATTAAAAACAAGAAAATAGAAATCCCAGATGCTTCACAACTTCATATTTAAATTTTCAGAATTTTAAATGCAATGGTAAAAGAAATATATAAAAGAAATAAAAGCTTTGCAGTCGCCTGCATTTGCTTGAGTCACGACCTTAAGTCTAATGCCAATTAAAAATGTTAATGTTTTAAAGATCAAAATTGATTTCGTTGTTAGAAGATTTTATTTGAAGTAAAAGAAAATTATCATTCATTAATCCCGTCCCAGAATGATTCGAAATGACGAGTAAAAATCCCCAAATAAATACATTTTAAAAAGTTGATTATTTTGTAATCTCGAGCAAAGAATATTCTGAACATTTTTTTCACCCTGTTTTGTAAATAAAGTTAGACATGTTTTCAAATGCATCAAAAACAAAAATGATAATTAAATTTGAAATACAGAAACTTTACATTTGATAATAAGATAACCCAAATCCTTAACGGATTGAAAAGCTCTATATTATTCAGAACATTATTTGGTGTCTGTAATTACAAATCCGTCATTGGCAACTCATGAAAGGTCGAATACAACACTAATGGGGAGCAACACTAATTGTATTTGTAATTAGTTATATATATTTATTTTTCTCAATTATAAATATCCTTACTGAAAATGTGGATGCACTGTAAATACTGATATAATATCATACTGTAATATTATAATTACAGTGCGCGCGGTAAAGTAAAGTTTTGATTGCGAACTGTAGGGACCGGGTTCGATTCCCGCCGGAGGTCGAGTATTTTTCTATGTTGAATTCGCCTTCAGACGGGTCCTAGGATTCATCCAGCCTTCTGAAAAATGGGTACCGGGTTTTCATTCGCGAGAGCTAAAGGCGGGCGGGAGTCGGGTTGACCATCTGACCTCAACTTAGTCCCATTGGCCAGGAAACGCTGGGAGCCTTATCTTCAACGACCCCAAGGGGCATATTTTAACTTTAACTTAGAATATTCTTTTTATTGATATAATTAAGAAAAAAGGATCATGAAACCACAGATTTAGCATATTAAAGCTATTATAAGGTAAATAACTTTCGTAGACTACGAATGAGAGTATAATAAAATGAATCGATTTTCTTAGGACAAATATAAGAAATTAGAGTGTTAAAGTGAAATGTCTTTTTTAACTAATAATTTAGTTTTTTGCATCTAATATTTTTTTTTTTTTTTTAGTTTTTTTTAAATTCTTTGACATTTTATCAGTAATCAGCACATCCTTTTCAATAAAATGGATACTTTTGAACGCTGAGTGTAATAAAATTTTGACTCAGAAACTAAAACTATGAAAAAACATCAAATTTTTTAACAATTTTTAATAATTTTTAAAAATATTAAATATGGTTGCCAAAGAAAACGGTATGTGATAGAGAATTTGTTTACTTCAAATTCGAATGTAGGAGACCCCAATTAGTAAAATGAACATATTTTCATTTCATGGCAGGAAAAAAGCTAAAATTTTGTTGTACTGTCGTGTAAATATAAATAACCGTAATAACAGTTGTTAATACATATTTTTTTTTATATGAATTAGTTATGTAAATTTTTTTAGTTATGTATAACTAAAAAAGGTTATATCATTCAATTGTAAAACTGATTCTGATGACACTATGTCATTTTTAAATCTATCAGAAATTAACAGTTAAATATTTTTATCATTAACATTATCAAGCAAAACTGTGATATCTTTGAATTAATACATTTTTAAGTTTGAGGATAAACTCTTGTGTTTTTTTTTTTTTATTCCGATATTTATATCACATCTTTTAACTTTTATCACATTTTTAATTACTATTGTGGTAAAAATCAAAGTTAAATCAATGTAGTTTTAATTTCTATAAAGCATTTTGATTTAAAATTGGTAGTTTTAATAATAATTCCTAAATTTGGTTATCATACAACAGTTATTGCTTTTCATATTTTTAGAAAAAAACAGAAAATTTTGGCAATTGAAAATTATTGGGCGATGCTGGAAGGCCAAAATTTGTTTCTGATTTTTATAGTTTTTATTATAATTTAAGAGATTCTAAAAAAATTATTTAAGTTGAAAATCATTACTTTGGGCGTCATTTTTTGTTTTTGTTTTTTAAAATAGCCATTACAAAAATAAATAAACATTATTTTTTTGGATCCATTTCATTCACCTTCTTAATTATATTTTATTTGTTAACTTAAAAATTTGCCAGTTCTATAAATTCTGATAACTTTTTTTCCTAGTTTTGGAATTCTTATTATAAAAATGTATCAATTACAATAAAATCTATTTTAAAAATTGAAATCACAATGCCTTTATATTTTCTAAACAAAAATTTCATATTTTTCACTATATAACACTATATTTTTCACTCGAATAACAGAAGAAAAACATAAATAAAAAAAAAACAGATATGGTTTAGTTCTAACTTAAACAGTGTAACTTGTGGTTTAATTAATTAATCTTAGTTAAGGCTGTTAGAAAAATAGTTAATAGTTTTAATCTTCACAACTTGAATTCTCTTAAATTAATAGAATTTTATTTTATAATTTTACTTTTTATTAATTTACTATTAACTTTCCCAATATCGTTTTTTTTTTTTATTTATTTTGTTCTGTTTTTGTTTTTATTAGCGCTTTAATTATGATTTTTAACTTTTTAAAGGTATGTGAAAGTATCTTCACACTGAACATTTACTATCTGTTTCTTTTCATATATCTATAGTTTTATTAAAAAAATAATTCCACATACCTAGTTACGTATTGTTTCTTTTTCTGGTTTCTTTCTTGTGGGCTAATTACAATCATTCAGTTCTGTACGTAAACTTATCATGTGACGTCACATAGATGGCTTCCATTGATTGGCTGACTCTGCGCCTGGCGGCAGTAAATGGTAAATTCTTTGATTTGCTTCAAAATGAATTGCAATTTAGTCAGCAAACTAAAAATTAAAAAAAAATAATTAAAATCGATATGATAAGATTAAGTTTAGCATTTTGATAGCAATCTACAATTTTTCTCTTCTAAAATATATTCCTGTTGTATTGATAATTTCCCAAATTTAACAAATTATATTCTTTACTATTTCAAAATTGATGAAACCTATGCAACTTGAAACTCGTAAGAACAGGTTATGAGTTTCGCCATTTGAAATATAAGCCTAATTTTGAAGTACATGTTTCATTGCTTCATATTAAGGTACAATTTAATATTAATTTTATTAAGTTATTAATTTTAACATTCATTTTTATATTTAATTTTAATATTTTAAGTATTTAGTATAAGACATTAAAAATCTTATAAAAATTCAAAAAATAAAAATTTCACAAAATATTGGTATGATTTGCATTTCAGTGAATTTGTTTTTTTATATATGCTTAAAATTAAAAAGAATAAAGTCCATTTACTTTGCCTTTTAGTAAGAATTTCCAAATTACTTAAAATTAATGCCGGATGTCGCTGGTGAAGCAAGGACAATTGGCATTATCCTTGCAGAAATAGAAATAGGGTTTTTAAGTAGGATTTCTACAAATTCTAAATTCCGGTTATATACATTTGATTTAGCTTCTTTGTAAATATCATAAAACCATAAATTTGTAACTATCATAAAAACCAATATGATATTAAAATAAAATTTCATGCAGATAAACATAGATAAGTAATTCAAACCTTTCAATATATCTTCTCCTATCTATTACATATGAAAAATGTACAATATTTCGGCTGTATTTTAATGTCACCTTTCTTCTGGGCCATTTCAAGTCCTAAGAATAGGTTACTAGTTTTGCCATTTTGAATATAAGCCTAATTTTGAAGTACATGTTTCATTGCTTCATATTAAGGTACAGTTTAATATTAATTTTATTAATTTATTAATTCTCAATGTATTCTGTATGTAGTTATAGTCCGTTTCTTATATTTGTAAAGACACGTGACAACTCCATATATGGTGAACGATTGAGCATTAGTTATTCCTTGAACTTCCGTTTTTATCACATGGTGGCTGCTGAACATACACCGCTGTTCGTTTGTGTCAACAAAACTTTGAAGGGTCAATCGAGAGGAATCATTTTTTTCCCAATAATTTGGAATGCTATTTTTCAAGTCGTCTTTCTCTATCGTAAAACGGCTGAAGCAGCAGGCATTTCATCTCATTCAGTGTTCAATATTGTTAAGGAAATCAAAGCCTCCTTACCACTAAGCCTAGCTCATTGTTTGAAACGCCGGACAAGAAAAGAGAGCAAGCGGCATCGAAAACAGAAATCGACGACTAAAAACAAACTTCTTAAGAAATCGAAAATAAAATAAAAACATATTCTAATACTGAAAAATCAACGAAAATAATAAAAATAAAACGTTTTTGTGCGAGGACAAATAGGATGTAAACACCCGAAGTAACTTACAACGACATTCCAGACGCGACCAAGCAATAACTCTAGTGAAGAAAGGAAATCGTAAGATTGGTTAACTGTGTTCACGTGTCTTCAGAAATGTAATGAACGGTCTGAAGTTCAACATTTCTAAAAGTCGATAGATAGGAATCTCATGTGAGAAGAAAGTATGCCAATGAAGCAGAAGAGGAGCTTCAAACTCGTCTGTCTCAAGTCAGTTCGGCAACATGCTGTAGGTGAATTGAAAGAGCAGCATAGAACAAGAATTATCCTGGCTGCCAAAAATCACAAACACAACAAACCCGAAACATTCCAATTCTAAAAAAAAATTTTACATTACTAGAGAGCAATAATAATAAAATATAATAAATAAAAAACTTTACAATACGAGAGCATAACAACAGAATATATAGTAAACAATAAACTCTCTTATCATTTGGTGGAAATTAGCTTTTTCTATATTTGTTTACAAATTGTTGGAAGACTTCTAAAGTATAATTATTAATAACTTCTTCTTCTTCTTCACGTGCCATCTCCATCCAGGAGGTCGGCGACCTTGGTTCTAAAATTTTCTCTGTCTCTTTGCTATTCTAAAGCATTCCTGGTAATTCCTGCCAGTCCAGTCTCTGATGTTGTAAGACCAAGAAAGAATTGGTTTGACTCGGTCTTCCTCTGGGTCTTCTCCCATCCAACTTTCCCTCCAGCATCAACCTCTGTAGATCATCTTGTCTCATCAGGTGACCGAAGTATTTCATTTTTCTTTCCCTTATGGTCTTAATCAAGGATCTCTCGTATTCAGCAAATCTCAATACCTCCCCATTACTCATTCTTCTTGTCCAAGGAATTTTAAACATTCTTCTGAAAATCCATATCTCAAAACTCTCCATTTTCTTTCTGTCCCTCTACTGAGAGTCCAGGTCTCAGATCAATAAAGGAGTGTTGTCCTTATATAATATTTTATCATTCTTTTCCTTAAATTAATGGAGATATCTCTTGATGTCAGAGTAGCTCTCATATCCATAAAAGTCTTTCTAGCTATTTCAATTCTCCTTTTAATTTCTCTAATGCTAGTCGCTGTCCTAAGTAAATGAAGGAGTCAACCTGTTCTAGTCTTTTATTGTTTATCCGTATGTCTATCCTTGTCATCTCATTTCCTCTTTTAATTACCATACATTTTGTCTTCTTATAATTAATCTATAGACCAAGTTCTGCACTTCTTCTTTCTACCTCCTTCACCAACAGCTGTAGATTTTCCTCAGAATCTGCCAGAAGTACAGTGTCGTCTGCGTATCTTCAGTTGTTGAGATTCCTTCCTCCCATCTTGATTCCTCCAAATTGATTTAAATCTCTAAAAATCTGTTCTGTATATATTATACAGAAGGGGGAGAGAGAATGCAACCTTGTCTTACTCCCTTTTTAACTTCAAAGGGATCTGTTTCTTCTCCACCGATTCTCACTGCTGCTAATTGGTTCCAGTACGAGTTTATAATGATTTTTAAGTCCTTTCCATCAATTCCTATATCCTGTAAGCATTGAATTAAACGGTTATGGTCAATTTAGTCAAATGCTTTGGCATAATCAACAAAGCACAAGTAGATCTTCTCTCCCAAATCTAAGTTTCTCTCATAAACCATCCTTAGGTTGAAGATATTTTCTCGTGTGCCCTTATCTTTCTGAAATCCTGATTGAGTATCCTCTATTTCAGCTGTCAATTTTCCCCTTATTCTTTTCTGTATTATTCTCATTAGTATTTTTGTTAGGTGACTCATTAAGCTGATCAACCTATATTCGGAGCACTCTATGGTTTTGAGTTTTTTTGGTGTAGATATGAAGATTGATGTTCTTTAATCATTTGGGAGATATCCTGTATCATATATGTTGCTAATGAGTGTTTTGATATATTTCATTGTATCTTCACTCAGATCTCTTAAAAGTTTTGTCTGTTTGTGGTCTGGTTATTTTCCATTTTCCATCATTCTGACTGCTTGTGTAATTTCTTCCATAGTGATCGGTTCTCCATTATCGTCTTCAGCATTGGATCTATCTTCTCGGCTTGCACTGAATAAGTCTTGTGTATATTCCTTCCATCTCTCCTTTATGTCAGGGACTTCTAATAGTATCTTTCCCCCTGATCTCTAATGCAATTGTGGCTGTTTATTTTCCTTTTCCGTAGTGCTAAGTCTTTGACCTTCCTATGTAACTCTTTGGAATTATTTCTTTTCTCTAAATCCTCAATTTCTCTGCATTGTCCATTGAGCCATAGATCTTTTGTCTTTCTACATTCTCTTCTGATTTTATCGTCAATTTCTCTATACCCTGGGCCCCTCTTTCCTTTCCTTTTTCTCTCCGACATTAGTGCTAAGATTTCGTCTGTCATCCACGGTATTTTCTTGGTGTGGGTTACTTTTGGGATGAGATCTTCCATTGTCTCACCCAGCGCTGACTTAACAATGTTCCATTTGTTTTCTGTTGTTTTCTGATGGTCCTCTTGGTCATGTGTACTCTGTTTTTCTGAATTTTATATTTTATTTTCCACCTCCACTTTAAAGAGTCTTCTTAGATCATCATTTTTTAAGACTGTCATGTCAGCCTTTTTCCTATTTATTATTTTATTGATTTTCTTTAATCTTATTTTTGCTTTTATGACAACAGGATTATGGTCGGAATTAATGTCTGCACCAGGATATGTTTTTGCATTTATAACAGTTTTTATATCTTTCTCTTATCATTATAATTATAATCTATTTGATTTCTTGTAGAGTCGTCTGGGTTTCTCCATGTGTATAATCTCTCTTATGGTATTCAAAGAACGTATTCATGATGCTCAGTCTGTTCAAAATACAGAATTCTATCAATCTTTCTCCACGATCATTTCGTATTCTCAGTCCGTAATCACCGGTCGTAGATCCCTCTCTTCCTTTACCGACCTTCGCATTCATATCTCCCATTACCACAAGGATTTCATTCGGCTTACTCTGCTCAATTGCCGATTGTAGCTTTTGGTAATAATCCTCTATATCATCATCATTACTTGAAGAAGTAGGAGCATATGTTTGTATGATTGTTATATTTTCAGGTTGGGCTGCAATTTTAATAAGGAGATTCCTTTGATCAATTCGCCAGTATCCCTTTACACTTTTAAATACATCTTTCCGGGTTAATATACCCACTCCGTGTTCGTGTTTAGCACCTCCAGAGTATATGAAAGTATAATCCTTTCTCTCTATTTTCCCCGCGTCAGGCCATCTAACTTCGCTGACCACCAGGATATCTATATTCATGTGCTTTGCTTCTTGGATGAGATTATCCAATTTCCCCAGTTGGCACAGTGTTCTTACATTCCAAGTCGCGATTTTTAAGATCTAATTCCTTGTTTTCATACGAGCTCTATCTGTTATCAAACTTCCGCTAGGATTTAATTTGATATCTTCATACACTGTTGTAACAGCAGCTGTATTACTCAGAGTTTCAGAGTCGTCTTCCCTGTATGCAAGGGGTCCATTTTCAGGAGTATAGCTTGAGATTTTGTGATTTTGGTCCATGGTTTACTATAGGGAAGTTTCCGTGGAAGGCTATTAATAACTACCTCTTTGTATTTATTTGTAAGAGCGTATGAGGCCACAAATAGGTAGTTTTTATTATTCTCTCGTAATGTAATTTTTTTTCTTATAATATAAACAGGACTTGAAATAGCCTGATGACGGCTGACATTAAGATACAGCTGAAATATTATATATTTTTTTTTTATGAAATATGTAGGAGAAGGTATATTGAAAAGTTTGATTTATGGTATTAAAAAATTGTAAATATCATTTTGATATTAAACAAATTGTATTTGAAAATTTGAGTAACTCTGGCTCTTGAGAGTCCAATAACATCGAAACGGCCGTCCCAGGGTCTCAGCTTGACTCAAAAGGCTTTTCCCATTTAAATTGCAATTATTTACGTTGTATATATACATACACTTTATTAGATTTTTAATAGTATGTTGGGCCTCCTTTAGCCCTCAAAACAACCTGAATTCGTCGTGGCATGGACCAGGGCCAAAAAACAAATCACTGTTTCTATTAATTAGCGATTTCAAATTCCAAATCACTGTCCGGCTTTAGATGTTTATTAATATAAATTAATTTTATTCTTATATTCTATACTTTCTAAATTTCTAAATTGCAAATGATTGATTGAAATCTTTGCTTTGCGAAACTCGAAGAGGTTGCTTTGAGTTTTACCCGTTCTATATATATATTATTATTATTATTATTATTATTATTATTATTAATAATATATTGTACAAAAGCGTTATTTTGTCTGTCATAAGACTTTACGTTTTTCCAATTTTGTGACCAAACTATAAGAGATAGAGTGCTCATGTAAATGGATAAAATGTAGAGCTTTGTAAGACAAACAAAATGCTACAAAACTCTTTCGGAAAAAGTTTTTGGTTTCCAAGATGGCGCCTTTTAAAGGGTCAAATTTTGACTTTTTCTCAATTTAAACGAAAAGTATATGGAAGAGAACATTATATTGAGAAAATGTTGGTATTTGAAAGTTCTATCGAACGGTATATCAGTCATTAACAAACGTTTCTGCGTTTGGAAGATACATGCAAAAATGAAGTGTTTTTGCGGCAACCCCCCGTGTGAGTGCCAACGCGCAATACACTTGAGTTAAGTGGAGAAGCCCACAACGAGCTGGGAAGTCGTATACTGTCCGATCTCCATATTAATTTGCTAAACAAATAAAGGTCTTTTTTTTTAATGCTAGAAGGTACCCCTTCTAGTATATTATAAAAACGTTTTTCTGTCTGTCATTCTGTCATAAGACTTTAAGTTTTTCCAATTTTGTGACCAAACACTAAGAGATTGATTGGTCATGCACATGGATAAAATGTAGATCTTTTTACTATAAACAAAATGCTAAAAAAATCTTTCAAAAAAATTTTTTGATTTCCAAGATGTCACCTTTTAAACGATCAAATTTTGACTTTTTCTCAATTTAAACGAATAGTATAAAAATTGGAAGAGAACATTATATTTAGAAAATGTTGGTATTTGAAAGTTCTGTCGAGTGATATATCAATCATTCACAAACATTTCTGCGTTTGCAAGATACATGCAAAAATGTGAATGTGGCGCCATCCCAGGTGTGTGGCGCCAACCCACAATACATCTGAGTTAAGCGGAGAAGGCCACAGCAGGCTGGGAAGTCGTATATTCTCCGATCTCTAAATAAATAATTTTTTTTTAATGTTATATATGCAAGGGTTCCGGAGCGAAGCGACGGTACCCGGCGAATATATATATATATGTACATACACAAAGTACAAACTTACAAACTTTCACAGACGAATTGAATTTACATTACATTCAAACTGTAATCCATTTTACTTTTTATCACACCATAATTTTTTATAGATTTTTTTTTTAATTCATCCCATAAAACATAAAGTAATCCAAAAAAAGAAGTAATTTATTATAAACTAGTTGATCCGTGCGAATAATTCGCAACAAAAAAACTACCTTTGAGAAATAATAAACAAATCCAACGGCTGTCATGCATGTTAGTTAAACACGTTGTCAATAGATGGCGCCTTCTCCATTTTTATAAAAAGGTTGACCAGTGCGAATAATTCGCATGCGATCTTGATCAGTCACCGAATGATAATGTGGAAATAAGTAAATGAACAAATTGTCAATAGATGGCGCCTTCGACATTTTTATATAAAGATTTTTAAAATATAGTTTTTTAAAGAAAACATTAATTTTAAACAATTTGTTTATTTTTTGCCGTTAGCGGTGACGTTATCTTCGAAATGATATCTCAATCATTGATTTTGATGAAATATTAAGGAAGATAAAAAAAAACACCTCTGAGAAATAATATATGAGAAGTTGAAAAATTTTATGACTTTTATTGTAATAAATCGTTTATTTTTATTAAAATATAAATCTTTGTTTCTTTTTTATTTGTACTTATTAAATAAACGATGAAATATCTGTTTTAAAGTGCATTTTTATTAAAAAAAAAAAGGATATATTTGAAGTTTACGACGCTATAGAATTATTTGAAATGTTGTTTCGCTTTCGAAAGATAAGTTGCTTCTGCTAAAGCGTGTCTACATTTTTATAAAAAGGTTTTTAAAATAAAGTGATTTAACGAAAACATTAATTTTAAACAATTTGTTTATTTTTTGCCGTTAGCGGGGAACATAATCTTCAAAATGATGTCTCAATCATTGATTTTGATGAAGTCTTAAGGAAATATGCCGTACCGACACAAGAACACCTTTGAGAAATAATATAGTATATAAGGATTAATAGGCTGTAATAAGAAACATAGATGTGTTTCTTCTTTTTATTTCTATCTATTACTGAAATAAACAAGGATAATCATCATACAGACTAAATACAGAATGTTGAAATTGTGTTTTATTATAATGCAAAGTAATTGCATATAGCGTCTCTACATAGTTGAAGAGCTTACCACTAGGGTAAGAACTTGTGGTTACGTAGCAACATAATTTTATCGTGTGTATTATGTCTACCGAATAGGGCGAAGTAAAATAATTTATAAAATTAACTTCATATAGTTCCAGAAGTCGTCCATTCAAAATTTAACAATACAGATTTTTTTTTTAATCATGAAAAAATAAATCTTCCATTTCACTTACACAACCTTTGAATACAATTACAGTTTTTCATCTTTTGAGAGGTCTTTCTAATCTCATTTTTCCAGGTTGGTATTTCTGGTCTTATTTCAAAACCCCTTTCTTTCTAAATTGTCTTTCCATATTTTTCCATTGCTGAAATGTTAAATTATATTAACTTTAACATTTCAACAGTGGAAAAATATGTCACTTTTAGATGATTATCTGTAATATAATCACCATTATTCTTCATTTATTAAGTAATCAAAAAATATTATGCAGTAATCTTTATTAAAAGCGTTTTAGTTAGTGTTAATCTTTTTTTTAGGTACATACAATTTGTTTAATTTTTGTAATTCAGTAGTTTATGCGCCTTAACTTAATGATTCAGCAATGGCCGATTTCTCCAAATAGTCGTAAGCTAATCCTGGATTAAATCCAATGGAGTTGCGACATGGGCTAATACTCTTTGGAGAAACCAGCGTAAGAATTAGTCTTGCTTATAAATTGTTAAGTACACTGAAATATTTCTTTCATAATCCAAATTCTTTTTATAATCAAATGCTCTTGCTAAATCTAAAAAATATATTAGGATATCTGATATCTGTAATTTTCAAGATTTTATTTTTAATAAAATAAATAAATTTTATTTTCTTGAAACTTGCTGCAAAGGATTGGTAATGTTAACACAACATGTTGAAAAGACACCAAAATACGAAAAATTTGAGATATTCTGTTTAAGTATTAAGTCTATATTTCCTTCTAATCTCTTCTAGTCTTCATATTACTATAAATAGCCACATCTTAGACCAATAAAATATATTAAATAAAATACATTTATTAAATATATTTAATATCCACAAATTTTCGGAAAGAGAAATCTTCTTTTCTTTTTCAAGCCTATTTCAAACAATTTCCGATTGTAACAATTCATTAACATGAGCATGAAATATTATTTAAAAAAATTAATAATTCTCAGTGTCAAAATCATTATTGATACCAACAATCCAATAATATTAAAAATTTAATAGTCTGATTCTTCAAATTTTATATTTTTTTTGGCAATTAAAACACAAATTCACTAAATCTCCCGCTAATTTTACAAAATTGCTATCAACCTCTACTCCTTCGTTTCTATTCAAATTTTGTCCCTTTATATTCTTATTATACTTTATATAATTTTTCTAGTTTTTGAGTCTTTCTCTATCCATAGTGTTTTTTCTTATTATTCATTCAATGCCCTCTTTTTAGACAACAGTCTTAGAACAGGGTAACTACATAACATTGTCTAAAAAGGGGGCATTGTATGAATAATAAGGTAAAAACACTATGGATAGAGAAAGTTGGGTAGTTCCCAAGTAATTTTGTTACAAATTCTTTAAATGCTCTCTTTTTCAATTGTTTTCATTTTTGATCCAAAAACTTCATCTTTCAGAAGTTTCCAAACATCTGAACCGACGAAAACACCTTCTTTCAGCTTCGCGTCTGACAGTCCCGTTCATTTGTTGCACGGCATTTAAAACACTCTTTTGGCTGAGCCTTTACAAATTATTTTTATCAATCCCAGCTTACGCAGGAGAACTGTCGTTGGATCAGCAAAAGTTTTCTGAAGTATATTTTTGTTTCCAATTCTTAATGCAGCCCTTATTGGCCATTCTTTTTTGATCCAGTATAGTTCCGTATTGTGATGAGTTGTATAACCATATTTATAATTATTTTGCTAATTCTTTTTATACTATTACTTTTGTATGTATTTGGCTGTTCCAATCAATTATAATCTAATCAGTTGTAAATTTCAAATTATGACTGTTAACGATCTTTTCTATTTGTTTACTGTTGAATTTCAACGGCTGAGGGTCCCCATAATTCCCTGTAATTTAAAATCTTCAGTTAATTTCAGTTACGAATCACACGTTATTTTAAATCACCCAATGAACTGTTAAAGCCCTCAGCCAATGACCGATCATTGTAAATACTCCATAAAAGCCCTTGCTCTCCCTGATTAAAGAGAAGACACAGTTAGAACAGTACAGAACACAGTTAGATCCAACTTCGGTCTAATCTACTTCTTTCACGAGCCAGAGACACCTACGAAAATTACCACAATATATCTACTGCCCCATTCACACAAGAAGCAAGCGTACTTGGTGTATCACCCTGCTGTCTTAGAAGCACATGATCCATTAGTGATCCTCGTACTTCAGTTTGATGAGAAATAAGGCTAAATTCTCGAATGTCCTACTTCTAGGAGGCATATTTGCTCCTATTAAGAAGAACAGCTTTCAGACTTCATTTAGACAAGTCAATAAAAATCTCCGCTCGTTCGCATCTTATTGTATTGTAAACCAGTCCATCATTCCAGAGACATTTCTGCTGTAAATGAGATTTATTTATCCTAATTTTATTTGGATTTAGAATAAGACAAGATTATTTATTTTTTTACTTTCATTTTTATTTTCTGTTTTACTTTTTTATCTATTTATTACTTCGTTGAGACCCTTAATTACAATTTTTATTTAGAAATTTTGAAAAAAATTCAATTAAATCTGAAATCGAAAAATTGATTTTCTGAAAAAATGATGGGTGATGGGAATTTTCTGAAATTAGCAGCCAAAAATCTACAACAATCGGCCACTACTTTAAAAAAAAAAAATCATTGCAGATCTATGGTATCAAGCTTAACCAAAAGTGTTTTGGTTTTTTTTTAGTTTTTCTTTTTTGTTTTTTTATATATAGCCTAGATCTTATTAAATTCATTGCTTCTATATCTTATCTTCTACACTAATGTTACATGATGGCCATAAATTCCGTATTGATAGGTAAATATACAAATACAAGCAAATAGACATGCTTCTACGTGTTTCGAATACTACAATGTATTCAATACAATGTGATGGCATTAAAGACATTACATGATATAGAAGAAATAATATTACTTGTGCACACGTAAGAAAAGTTAAAAATAAATATTTTACAATAAAAAGAAAACCGCTACCGGTTTCTCTGGTGAGGCCACCAGTTTCCTCAGGCGAATAAATTACAGCACACGTTAAAGTTATTAGTAACATTACATGATATCATCAATGTGTTGTTCCTCATTGACTTTGAAAGTTAAACACAATAAACAAAATGATGATGAACTATGTCCATTAGCACTGCATTTTCAGTAATTTTCGCGAAAGCTTCCATGTTGCATTGCTTCATATGATCTAAGTCTCTGATGTTTGCTGAATATACTTGTGCCTTCAATTTATCCCAAAAAAAAAGATATCGAGGGAAACATTTAAAATATGTATTACTTTGGCATTTGCTTATCTCTCCAGACTTTATGGCTATCCTATTTTTTTTCTGCACATTTTTTACTTTCCGGAAGTAAAATCTATATGAATACATTTTAATTCCAAGGTATTTTTTATTTTGATACTCCATTATGAATATTTTGAGTTTTGCTTAAAATTTTAATGGATGTTTTTACTTAGTTTAAAATGTAAAAATTAAAAACTATTAATTTTTATTATTTATAGAAATTTTAAAACTTTTTTAACTTTATTATCTATTAATTTTATTATTTCGATGTTTGCCTTTGCGTATGGAAAGCTGTAATAAAGAATAAAAATACATAAAATAAAATCATTAATGGAGCTTCTTAAAAGGGATTTAAACTAAAACTAAAAAATAAAAAAGTTCTGCCTGTTTTTCACAATTTTTGCTAGGAATCCGGAACTTTGGCATTTCTTTTTCCTGAAGAAACCACAAGAAACCACGAAATGTAATGGCTCCCGTAACAATTGACTTCGAGTCTTTGTATCAACCATACGGCGCTTGTTTTTTTCGCCACCAGATGTCGTATTTGAGCGCTGCGGTTTCCAATAGGTGTCTCATAAGATTAAAATTAATCTGCTCTTGACGATTTAAATAAATAAGGCAGATTTTTTTTTTCAGAAAATACAAAATCTGGAAGGTTTGTATCCAGTATATATTTTAAGTTGAGTAAAAACGTAGGCTTTTCGTTTACGTAGTTTTAGAAAAAAGAAAAGAAAACAAAACAAACAAAAATACTTAAAAACATTTTTAAGGAAAGAAGGTAGGTCAGTGAAAGAAGAAACTTCTTCCAAATTGTCTCTTCACGGCTGCTTTATTACCTCTCATTCGCAGGAGTTTTTGAAAGGAACGTTCACAAGATTTCATTTCAAAAATTTATTTCGAAAGATCTATACATAATGAACAGATAAAGCAGATGAATGGGAAAATGTAAAGTCCACATTGAAACAGAGGGATTGAGTTGGAAAGATTCCTCGCACTTTTTGTTATTATAGTGATCTGTAAAGATAAAAAATGAAGACATCAATTAGTTTTTCTAGTAATAATAACTTAAAAGCTACTGGAAGAAAACTGTACAGGGTGGTCGGGAAGTTCCCGTAGCCCCTCTTATGTTATTATTATATACCGTAAACCGGGGTGACTTTGTGACTAGTGGTGTGACTTTGTGACGCATGGTCAATTTTTCTTATTTATAATCTCGCGCCCGGAACCTAGGGAGAAGCAGGCAATGGGCACCGCCATGAGTTGGTGTCATGTGGGGTGGCGCCTAACAGTCGACTGTCAAACTCTTTGCGCCTCGATCCGGTGAGCCAGAAGCATTGTTGCCAAGGACCACTTTTGAAGCATTGTTGTGTTTACCGTCAACTTTGATTTGCACAGCGAAATACAGATGAGGATATCGTTTAATAGGTAATTATTATTGAACATTAATATATCATGTACAATATATTGTAAAATGATGTTAATTGGACGAATTTTGTATGAGATATTAACCATTATGTAAAAAATCAAAGATTGACGGGGTGACTTTGTGACAGCGTCAAATTCACCCCACGATTGTTTTACTACGTTTTAACCTACATATTTTGTCTTGCAGTGTACATAACGATATTTTAAAATGCTGAGGACTCAAGTTTAGACTTGTACGAAGAGTTTTCAGATGATGAGATTCCTATCCGAGTTTCACCCACTCCACCCACGGAAACAGAATATGATGAAGGAGATCACATAGTTGCCAACTTTGAAAGAGAGCTTGTCTGAGGAAAGGTGATAGAGAAGACACTGACTGGACGGTGTAATTGTCAGCACAATGGAAAAGAGTGGAAACAATTGGAAGGAATCTACAGAATAGCTACATAAGTTAGTTCTTCTCAAGAACGAAGTTCAGTGTGAAAATACAAAGAACTGAAACCCGGCTCAATTTTGTATCAAAAAGAAGTTTTGTTTCATATTGATCCTCCCAAAAAAATTAATAATAGAGGACCTTTTAAAGTTGTTCAATTAGATTAATTTAAGATGTAAAAATTCAGACTGATTTGCTTAAGAAGTAGGAAAAAGTGTTCATATTTCACGTTACATCCAGTTTGCTTTTCCCAACCTAAAAGTATAATTTACTCTGTTTAAATCTTTTAACCCTTTCATTGAAAACAGTAAAAATGATTTTAAATACACAGTATGTGGTTTGAGTTTGTGATATTTCTTTCTCCCATGCATTTCTAACTCAAAAAGAGGTTGTCACAAAGTCACCCCCAGCTGGGGGGTGAGTTTGTGACAACTTTTTACACTAATTATTAAAAAACGATTGAGGCAACGAGATTTATATATATACAGTTTTGTAGAGGAAGGATGGGGTAACCCAAATCACCGTCTATAAAGTGGGAGTAACGAAAAAGATTAATATAACAGCTTGGAAACCTCAAATTCTGTCACAAAGTGACCCCGGTTTACGGTAGCATTATATTTGCTATTACAAATACTATCAGTAAGTAACTGTTGATAGTAAATCTCTTAAAACTCTTTTATTCTTATCACGAACGACATTTAGATTAAGACTGAAACAGAATCCAGTGTAAACATATGAATTTATCTCTTGTTGAGTCTCTTTCTAATGATGATAGCCTATGTTACAAATGCTTTAAGAATGCGACGATGATAACTTGTTTTCTGTTAGCTTTTGATCTTTAAACACAAATCTTTAAGGAATTAAAAACGTAGTCAAGAAACTACGGGAAGCGATTTCTTGGAAGAAAAAGTGGTTCGTGTATGTATTGGATGCACCCTACCAAGAGTCAAACTAATATATCTGTAGGGGGAAATTTTGACTCTTGGTAGGGTGTATCCAATTATACACGAACCACGTTTTCTTCCAAGTAATCGCTTTCCCTAGTGATATAAAGGTCATTTATTGTTTAAAGAGAAGCATCGTAATGTAAATATATACAATATAATAATATAATAATAACATAATAGGGGGTACGGAACTTCCCGGCCACCCTGTTCAATAAAAAGCTTTTATATCGCTATTTTAATCAGCGTATGTTTTGCTGTAATGCGTTTAATAATTTTAAATATACAGAAATATACAGAATTAAAAAATAACACGACCATGGTTTCAGTTCAATAAGAAGAACTATTATCAAGTGAATAGTACAACATTTGGGAAACCTTTATATAAACTTAAGGGGTGGTTTGACTCCGTGCAGACCCCGTAGCGTCAGAGAGAATTTGCATGTGACGTTACGTGAGCCTTCAATGGAAAATTTACAAAAACATTACAAAAAACATCACTATTTGAGATTAAAATATTTCACATCAATATCCAAAATTTTTATTTATTACAGAGACCAAAATCATAATGGAAAACTTTATTTATTATTTTGCAACTGTTAGCTGCATTCCAATTATGGAACACTCACTCTTCCTATTTGGAAAATAATTGCTATCGGATACTGTTCTGTGCTCAGAGTTACCTTTACAAATCAGCACCACTACAATCTGTGTCTTTTCTGCCTAGCGGTTCTGTCTACTCGGTCTCCCAGTTTTATTTACAACTTATTCCATTATTAAGAGTGGAAAGCCGAAATGCCAAAAGTTAGGAACCAAACAAACATAACTGGTTAAGACTACTACAAAACAAAATTACAAAGCTTCATGAAAATGGTGTATCATTTGCAGTTGTAGCATTTGTGATAGAAGTATGAACGAATCGTCGTTCCGAACTGTTGTTACAAACAAAACGAAAATAAAAGAACATGGAATAGTGACTTCATCATATATAACTAAAGTGACTTACAAACAAAGAAATTCTTCGGTTCAAGATGTTTTTCATTTCTTGTCATTTATTGGGCCGCAATTGATTGTCGATAACGCATTACAATATAATTCATTATAGCAATGTTTTGATCAGCACGGTTTTTCACAGCAATGGGGTTTATCTAAAGTAATTAACCGCATTGTAGAAGATATTACTGTTCAAGCAACCTCACATAACGCGATTAACTGTTTCCGAACTACAACAACATAAAAGTGAATTAACTTTTAAATAAAGTTGGTCCTAAACGAAAAGCAGCTGTCTAAAACAGCCATACCCGGAAGTTATGACAAATTAAGTTGCAGGCCGGTGCCGTAATTCGAAAACGTCGGTAAGTCGGAGCACTGCCTTGATTTTTCTTTATAAGTGTATGTACTTCACTGTAATCGACTAACATAAGCATAACTGACATACCTACACTGTCCGGCTATTTTATTAGGTACGCCTACCTAGTAGCGTGTTGGGCCTCCTTTAGCCCTCAAAACAGCCTGAATTCGTCGAGGCATGCATTCCACAAGATGCTGAAAACGTTGTTGAGGTATTGGGTACCATGCAGACATGAGTGTGTCATACAGTTCCTGAAGATTTGATGGAGGTGTAGGCCTGGAGCGAACAGCCCGTTCCAGCTCATCCCACAAATTTTCAATCGGGCTGAGATCTGGGGACTGAGCAGCAAGGAAAAGTCATCGTCATGTTCCTCAAACCATCCCATAGTGATGCAGGCTTTGTGCACAGGCGCATTATCCTGTTAGAAGTAGCCATCACCATGAGGATAAACTGTTAACATGTACTTATACTCCGACATATCTTATTAAAATGAAAATACTCAAACTTCCATACTTCCAATATTTCGTCTTTATTGATGACTTTATAGAAAATTTTTAATGAAAAATAAAAGAGTTAAAAGAAATACTACAATTTAATTAAATCATCTCTCCGTTTTTTAATGTATTTTTTATTTGTATTGTTTATATTTGTTACTAAACTTTTGTTTTTTTTTTGCTCGTTATAAGTAAAATAAAATAAAGAACGCACATAAGTAAACAAAACATAAATTCACTGAGCTATTTTTGATATTTGTGCTGGAAATCGGGAACAGCGCTGTTTCGAGGCTTATTGGCCTCTCATCAGCCCGACCCATCCAGCATATCTAGTTCAGTGAAATGGGACGAATAGACAAAACGGACAAACATACAAATCAATGACCCCTGAACTACAAAAACATCAAAAATAAAATCAAGAATAAAAATAAGTTTTATTGTTAATGTTTTCTCGTTTAGACGACATGTTAATTATTACTTTTTTCTTTGTTATTATGAGAATAAATATTCTCTTTATATTTTAGTTTTATACGTAAATCTTGAAAAAGTCTTTATGATCAATAAAGACGAAATATTGGAATCAAGTATGGAAGTTTGAGTATTTACATATTAATAATATATGTCGGAGTAAGAGTTTTATTCGATGAAACAAGTGTGAATTTGTTAACATGTACGGTTGCACTTGATCAGCTCCGATGTTTAGGTACGGTCTAGCATCCTGACGTGCCTCCAGAGGTATCAATGGACCCAAAGGAATACATCCCCCACACCATGACACTGCCCCCCGGCTTAAAGAGTTGTTGGGAGACACGATGGGTCCGAAGATTCATGCGCACAGCAGGGGTGTACTAATAAAGTTGCCATACAGTATACATCTGTAGTACATATGCAAAGCAAATCGTGCTATAAACAAAATGACAACAGCGACACCCAACTGACGATAGAGTGAGTCTGCTAAAGAGCTGTGAATCATACTAAAGGGTCTGCTTTTCAAAGCATAAATTTAATTAAATTAAAATAAAATTAAACTCTTAAGAAAAATGTTGGCACCTAACTTATTCAATCTAAAATTAATTCCTAACTTTTAAAATTATGTTCGTGTTTGTATATGAATAATAAGATCTCATCAGTAATTTTATAACTCTGTCTACGCTATGATTTTATAACAAGTCCACGAGTTGTAAATTATAACTCTGTGAAGGTCATAATTGCCACTGTAGAAAGAACGAAAGAAAATAGGGCTAATTTGTATATTTTGAGATTGGGGGGGGGGGGTTCTTCTCACCCCTCCCACCCCCAAATATATATATTAGTTATGTTTATTTTCAGAACTCCAGACAGAAAGTAATTGCATTATTTGTTTATTTTTTTTTTGTAGATGAAAGTGGTTTGTTAAATGTAATAAATGGTCTTTGCTATTTAAAATTACATGAGAAATAAAGCTAAAACACACAAAACTAAGAGTTTACTGATCTGTTTTTGGACATTGTGATACCGGGAATCCAAGATAGCCTATTTCAGGTTTCCTGACCTTCGTCAGTTGAATCCGCCCTAACCTGAATTAGGCTATCTTGGATTCCCTGTATCACAATTTCCAAAACAGATCAGTAAACTGATCGTTTGTGCGTTTTTGCTTTTTTTCTCATGTAATTGTTTCCACGCACGTTAAATTTTTTGCATTCAAAATTACATTTATAATAGTTTCTATAAAAAATACAAGTTAATGTGAAGAGTGGCGCTACCTAGTGAGCATGGAATTTTAATTTCTGAGTAACGTCGTACTTATTAAAAATGTAAGTATAATTATCGGTTGAAAAAAAAAACGTTTTTGATTAAAAAAAAACCATTCCAGTTGGTAATAGTGCATATTCAATAACTCCCGCACCATGAATAAGAATCTTATGCACAGTCACAGTCACTAAAACCAGAAATATAACTTGAGATATAGGTTGTTTTTGTCTCTTGTGAATAGTGATCAAGCTTTTTAGCATATATTGGATAGCCACAAGACTTAGAATAGTTCCAAATCTTTGGATTAATTCTTGGTCAACGCCAACAATTGATGCTGATAGTTTAGGGTTTTGAAAAAAAAACGGTGGGCTGTATTGCCATCCTTCGAAGTACCACTTCCTCTGGTTCTCGGCTGATTCCATTTCTTTTTTTGAATTTATCACATTTATTTTCTTTCCTTTGTTTTTACTGGTTTTTTTCTTCTTTTCCTCTAACCTGCCACTTTCTAAGTTCCAGCCTGTAGGGAATATGAAGCAGACATTCGAAAAACTTAATTCCGGCATGCAAAGAAAGTCCAAATTTGAAGGTCGTAACATCCACTACATCACTAAGTATTTTGTCAACATTCATCTGTTTAGGAGTTGGCCACAAATGCAACATTTTTGGGAAAAGATATCAGTTAAAGCGTTTTAGATTTTGCCGTCAACCATTGTTAATAAAAATTCCGATTTAATGATCAGATTCTTTCCATAAACTTCGATTACCATGAGAGTGAGTTCATTTATCTATTTATTTATACTTTTCACTTCTCTTACAGTCACTTCTTTTGTTTCGTTTTCAAGTATAACTTTTAAAGGCCTGCAATATCTGATAAATGATGCTCTGGGTTTACGCTGTAAGATGTCGTTTACAGAACAAGAACGTAACTGTAACGGGACCAGAGAAATGACAAATACATCTGAGTCATCCATAGCTGTTGTTTCTTTTTTAAATGAAAACATTTTATGTAATTCACGAACTTCCTTCAATCATTTGTATCAATCTTATTAAATATCGATTTGAACACCTATAACTGATTAGAAAGAAGCCGCTACAAGGTTCTTTGGTTCTTAACCATCTCTCATGAAAGACAGATATAGAAAAAAGGCGCAAATAGGCGCAAGATCTGCTTTTAAGCCCATTTAAGTCAAGCATTTATGTACTGTCGAGAGCATTTCCAATGTCACATTGCGAAGTAGTGCTTTTCTGCATTGCTCGGCAATGGGGTAAACTTCCATTCAAGCGTGCGGGGAAGCATCGGGCAGCTAATGTGACATAGGGAATGCCACCCAAAGTACATTACATAGAAGATTTTAGCGTTTTATCTCGATATGGTTTGTTTGTTTTTTTTTAAGTCATTTTGAAAATCTGAAAAATATGAAAATTTAAGTAATTTTAGCTAAAAAATTGGGTTTAACGTGCCGTCAATTCAACTTAAAATGACTGTTAGGCCCAACACAAGACTCAACAAAACAAACAAATGACTGTTGGCTTCACCTTAGGTTTGCCTCTCCGATTCATTTTTATCGAGGGGGCTAGCTAGAGCTGATGATCAAGTAGAATTGTGAAACAGCTGTACTCTAGTCCCCTCATAAAAATGAATCGAAAAGGCATTTGTTTGTTTTGTTGAGTCTTGTGTTGGGCCTAACAGTCATTTTAAATTTAAGTAATTTTATTTTACATTATAAAACTTTATATCAATGATAGACAATTCTCAATATT
>JAFIDM010008419.1:50243270-50264375 GCA_023159025.1 Thereuonema tuberculata | reverse complement strand
TTTTACATTATAAAACTTTATATCAATGATAGACAATTCTCAATATTTACACAAATATTATGCCAAAGGCATAATACCTATACCTACATAGACCTTCAAGTACAGTTTATCGTTTGAATTAAAGCTTCCTTTCGTGTATATTGAAGTCACAAAGTTCTTCTTCCTCTCGCAGTGTCATAAAACGTCTGGTGCCAGAAGGAATGGCAGAGATGACGACATCCTCCTTTGCAGGTCTGTAACTCTGTCATATCTTAAATTTCACTTATTTAAAGTCTGAATCATGACGAAGCAATATGTTTACGGTATTAATACATGTGAAATATCCACTTTTTCGGAGGTCACAAAAATGACTTCTGTCCCAGTAAATCAGCGATTTGAACCACTGTATCTGGAAAAGTGAACTTTTGAGCCATTTATTTTCAGAGGATGAATTGTACGCAAGGTTTTTCTTAATGGTTTAGGAGAATGATTTAATAATTACCTGCTTTTGGAGTTTTAGATGCATGAATATTCTTCTTATTTATCTGTAATGAAAGGAAATATAAGAAAAATATAAGAAAAATTCTAATTAAGTTTTCAGTATGAATTTATTACGTATTTATTTTAAATCAATCGTACAATAAAAAAATTAATAAAAGAACATTATAAACAAAAACTTATCAGTTCTAAACGACATCATTTCTTAAAAAAAACTAACTTGTTTTATTCACTGATTCGCTGCATTTATTGAAGGCAGTCATTTATATTAAGGTTTGTACCAGCGGTGCACAACGTTATGATGTCTGAGGGTCAATTTTTTTATAAAATTTATGGTGCCGGACCACAGTCCCCATCATCCGACTCCCCACTACCTCATATAAAAACAGGGTGTACCAAAAGCTCAATATTTTGGGAGGGGATAGTATCGGTTATTTTAAGCAAAAAATGTCGTATGAACAAGTGTCCTATTCCGAATGGTTTCCAAGGTAGAGCTATTTCAATGTATCGTTTCAAAATGAATGATAACAAAGAGATACTATTTACTGTTTCTAATATTTACTGACCAAATTACACATTTCTTACAGTTTATAATAAAAGTTCCAAAAATTCCACCACCAACATTGTGCATTTCTAAACTCTTGTGAGAACATGATGTGTTGCTTGTCTGAGTTCGTCGTGACATTCCTTTATGAGCGCAAAAGCAACTATTATGCGAGCGAGCAATTCGTCTCGTATATTCAATCTACGTCTGTACACTTCACTATTCATTCAACCTCATAAACCGAAACCAAGGGGGTTAGATCTGGAGATCTTAGCCGTGCGGTGGAAGAGAAGGAAAAGAAAGGCACGGTGACAATTACGTGCCAAACTTTCAATTATCTCGGAAACTAACGGAATAGGACACTTGTTCATATAATATTTTTTGATTAAAATAACCGATATTATCACCTCCCAAAATATTGACCTTTCCTCCTGGGACACCCTGTATAGTCCAACGAATAGAGACCAAAAAAGGGGGGTTACCTTACAAAAGGTCCGGTAGTTCTAATTTTTTGATATGTTGTCTAGGATGGTTAGTAAGTGTTTAAAATGCAAAATGCACAATTCCTCCCCCGCCGCGCCCGCCGCCATCTTAAAAAAACCAAAAATAATCGGCACTTTGTTTAGATTTTCGCTTATAACGTCTGTTTGGTGCATTTTTAGCTACAAAAGAGTTCTACGCATTGTTGTAGAGAATACAATTTCCTACAATTTAGTTTTTAAATTTTGTTTCTAGAACTGATAGCTATGGAGATATGCACTTTTTGAAAAACAAAAAAAATACAGACTTTTCGGAAATTTGGCAAACTTCGAACTTTAGGACGCTGTAATTCAGTTATGGCCTATTCTATGGAAATAAGTATGAGAATAAAATTTGTAGGAATTTAATTAACCACAAAACTCATGTATATTTTAATGAACCAATCCTACGAGTGTTGTGTAAAATCAAAAATCAAGAACAACGGAATATTGCTGGTTTTTTCTATTGTGACGCACTAGTCCAGCAAAAAGAGACCAAAGGGGGGGTACCTTACAAAAGGTCCGGTAGTTCTAATTTTTTGATATGTTGTCTAGGATGGTTAGTAAGTGTTTAAAATGCAAAATGCACAATTCCTCCCCCGCCGCGCCCGCCACGCCCGCCGCCATCTTAAAAAACCAAAAAAAATTGGTACTTTCTTTAGATTTTGGCTTATAACTTCGTTTTGTTGCATTATAGCTACAAAAGAGTTCTATGCAATGTTGTAGAGAATACACTTTCCTACAATTTAGTTTTTAAATTTTGTTTCTAGGACTGATAGTTACGGAGATATGTTTGTTTTGAAGAAATAAACAAAAGCGCACTTTCTGGAAACTTGTCAGACTTCTAACCTTAGGACGCTGTAATTCAAGGGAAACAAGTATCAGAATAAAATGTGCAGGGAATTTAGTTACCTACAAAACGCATGTAAATTTTTTGACCCTACGGAGAGTGGGGTAAAAAAAAAAATCAAAAACAACAGAATTTGTGGTTTTTGTTATTGTGACGCACAGAGTATCTAAAAAAAATTCACCAATTACCTTCCAGTATTGGCTTGAAATTGGAGTGTATACCAACCCTACTTGAGTTTCTGACATGAAACTGAAGATGCTGACAGGTTGATAGTTGCCACAGCTAAATGCCTCTCCCCCACGTACAACGCCGTCGTCATTGTCGATGAAGACATTGACCTACTCGTCCTGCTGACTGGCACAACACCTGCGGGAAAAAACCTACTCAAAAAACCAGCGAGAGGGAAACAGCCAGACGCAATCTACTCCGCCTCCTCCTACAAGTTCAACTCCACAGGCTGTATCTTGCTCCTGCATGCAATATCGGGCTGCGACACCACTTCAACCATTTTTGGGTTTGGAAAGAATAAATTCTGCCAAATTTTAGGAAAGACCATCATTGCTGGAGGAGGCGAAGAGGTTCGGGGACCTCGCTGCCACTCCCCACGAAATTTGAGCAGCAGGGGAGAAAAACTTGGTATCCCTGTATGGTGGCAGTAACGAATAGTCATTGAGTCACTTCGCCACAGCAAATTCATGACCAAGACCAATCTGGCTAAACTACCTCCGACCACTGAATTTCCACTTCCTGAGTTCATACCAGCCGGTCATGGAGTGGATGGGGATTGTCAAAGACCCGATCGAGTGGGGCTGGTGTAGAGGAGCTCGAGGACTGGAACCCATCAGGATGAGTAGCGACGCTGCTGCTCCAAATCTGCTTAAGACCATCTCATGCAGATGCACAACTGGCTGTATGGGGGCGTGTGGCTGTAGAAAGGCGGGCCTCAATTGTTCCGCCCTACGCAAATTCTGTGCTGGCCAAGAATGTGACAGCAGGAATGAGGTCCTCGTCGACGACGAAGACGACGACGATCGAGTAACTTCGCCATTTGGCGAAAATGAAGACCCCGACTTCATTAACACACACCCTATGAAACGAGCGAAGCGGATGTAAATTTGTTTTCTTTTCAGTTTTAGTTCAATTAATATCGATTTTGGTATGATTATTAATGCCTTTTGTTCTTACTTTGTTTTACATACATGCATCTTTAAAATATGTATCTGCTGTGTTGGTGAGATATTTTAAATTTAACATCCGCTCTCACCAGTAGGTATTCCAGTGAAACAGTACCTGCCTCATGAGCATTGCGCTGTAACATGTCAGAAACTCAAGTAGGGTTGGTATACACTCCAATTTCAAGCCAACACTGGAAGGTAATTGGTGATTTTTTTTTTTAGATACTCTATGCGTCGCAATAACAAAAACCACAATATCCCGTTGTTTTTTCTCGTCACCAGGTTCGCTGATGTCACAAACTTCCACATATTACTCAAAATCAAGCTAGTTTGTAAGAGTATCAATGTTGCAGTTGGTTTATTGAATGAAAATGGCAATTTAAAAGCTACTATATTATGAACCTATAAATACTGTTTCATTGCACATTTACATGGATAAATAAATAAATAAATAAATAAATAAATAAATACTTACCCCTAAATCCAAATAAATCTTCAAGAGGGTCGTATTCATAAGAATCCTCGTAGGAAGAGGAATCAGATTCAGATGAATAATCACTTTCTGCAGAATCTATCAAAATAGAAATAATATTTTAAGCAATGATTCATTCTTTTGGGTTCATGCCCTTTCGTAAGAACTTGATACTTCAAGAAATAGTTCCAAAAAAAGAATTCTTTTACTTAATAATTAAAAGTGTAAAAATTCCTTTTAAGTCTCATTTTTTTACGATTAATTTAAGCGTATCGTTAACAGTTTCTGTTTTTCATACAAGTTCAGAAAACTAAACCAAATGTGTAATATTAAACAATAAATAACAAACTACTAACGGTATGTTTAAATTAATCGTAAAAAAAAATGAGATTAATAGTTACTTATCGTTTAATAGTACACATTTGGTTCAGTTTTCTAGGCTTCTATGAAAAGCAGAATTCGAACATTCCCGTTGTATGCTATTCATCGCATGCCATTTCAACTAAAGCCGTGCGAACACCATGCAATTTCGCTGCAATTTAGTTGCGCGATTTTGATGTCACGAGTTGATATACACTGTTGTCAAGCGCGAACACCTTGCAACTCGATATGCAATTCGAAAATGCAACCGACCCATGACAACGCAGATTTTAAATACGTCACGTGTGACGTCAAGCAAAATTCGGTTATGTCGTTTCAAATATAATATAAGAGTGATTGAATTGCAACATATGATAAATATTGTTTTCAAAATTATTAGCCGCTATGGAATTGAATTTCATGTTATTATTTCGAATGAAAAGTAACGAATGACCAACAGCCAATAAGAAACAATGCTTCCCTGGAAACAATGACGTCATACCTTTTGCATTACCGCGTAAGCAGCCTTGCGGTTCCCAAACCCGATGTGAAAAATCCAAAAAAATCGAGGTTTTGCAACCTCTCCGACAAATTCTGCCGCATACAATTACTGCATTTCAGTATAAACTTTATTTCCGCATGAAAGAAACTCGCAATACTCTGATATTAATTGAGTATCAGCCTGTCTTCAAAACGAATCGACAGATAACATTTTCGACGCCATTTTTTTCATGGGCGTGGTTTCACAACTGACGTGTTCGAATGCTGCCCTGTGATTGGGGAACTCGATGCAATTTTTCGAGTTGAAGGTGTCCATGCAACTCGAGTCGGATGACAAAAGTTGCAAATAAGTTGCAAATAAACGTGCTCTATCAACTCGTGACGTCAAAATCGCGCAACTAAATTGCAGAAAAATTGCATGGTGTTCGCACGGCTTAAGGATACGAAAGGTTGGAGGTTATGAGTTAATAGATGTTAATAAAGTAGTTACTAAAACCATAGATTAATTAAGAAACGTTCATTTAGAAGAATTTGTTATTTATCGAATACGAAGATATTTTGGTGAATTTATTTCAAGGATTTCTAAATTAAGGTAAACTTTAAAACTCATTTAATAAGAAGATTGGACATCATTCAAAAAGAAGAGAACAATTGGATATAAAGACTTTAAGAAAAGGAATTTATTTTTAAAGAAGATAGTTTTGAAATTTCTACGATTGGATTTAAGAAAAGAAATTATTCATCGATTGGACTTAAGAAAACGATTGTACATTTATATATTTTCAAAAAAGTAAAGACTTTTAAGAAAAGAAATTTATTGTTATTCATCGATTTACTTTAAAAACAATGAGACAAAGATATTATCATCATCATTACTACGCGTATGATTCACGTTTCTGTTTATTATTTGTTTTGATTCACGCTTTATCTGTTAATTTAGAATTCTTGTTTTGTAATTTATTTTGATTTTGGGAAGGAGGAGGATGGCTTCTCCTCCCGTGATGTTAAAGAAAAAAGGCTTGAAAAAGTATGGCCGATTAGGCATACGAAATATTGTCGTTTGGAGGTTAGGAGTTAATAGATCTACAAGAGGTAAAGATTTGAAATTTAGTAGGCAGATAGATCTCGTTGAGTGAATCTCAAAAATCTAGGCAAAATTCTAGGTATGAATCTAGGTAAAAGGAGGGCTCACATAGAGACAGGTCTTACTCAACAATTAATTAGATGGCCTTCCTTCTGTTAGATCACTTTAACATTGATCTAGCACTCTTCATTATTAAACAAGCTTACGTGAATAACATTGGTAGCCATCTAACACTGGTCTACAGAAGTGATACTTAATCTGGGATATGCGCACCCGTAGGAGTACGACGAGACATCTACGTGGCAAAAAAATCTGGTTAGAACCACATTACTTAATAGTGGATAAAATATATATATATATATATATATATATTTTGATGGCCTTGTAATTTTAGTTCATAGCGGGGCGAAGGCGTCCCCAATACTGAGAGGACTCTATTCATAATCACCCCTACTGACCAGGTGACGGGTGATTGGAAGGGAAGAGAAAGTGGACAGCAAAGAAGCAGACAAACACAGGAAAGAAAGTTGAAACAGCAAAGCCACAACCGGGAATCGAACCCGGGTGTAGACCCAATGCCCGCTCGGCCACGCAGGCACGGCGGATAAAATATATGAAAGAATAATTTTTATTTGCTAAAACAACTTCTACTTATATAATTTGAACTATAATTCAGATATATTTTTGTTTATTTAATAATTTTTACTATAAAATTTATTTAAGAGAAAAATTATATGTAATTAAATTAAAACTAAACTTTATATTTATATTTAAAGAAAAACAAACCTTAAATGTACATATTAAATTCTAATATATTTGTATTGGATGTAAATTAAGTAATTTATTTTCGATGCTTGTCCTATTCTCTATAATTTTATTTATGTATAAGTATATTGATTACTTTGAATTATTCACCAATAACCTTGGGATTATCGTTAAAGATGTATCTTATCTGAAGATACGAGAACAAAAAAAAAGATTGAATACCACTGGTTTCCAGAATAAAAATTGCTTAGGGCTATCTTTTATGTTATTGTGAGAAGATTTTTCATTAGCAATGGATAAAATGGTCTGTATATAAGTCTGTATTTAATCCTTTGCGGTTACTCTCTATAATGACAATGTCTATTTTAAATTATTCATTAACTGAATAGGGGATCATTCAGACTTGAACATTAAGCAAATCAACATAGCGATAACAAAAGGTATCAAGGCACATTAGCATCCTGTTGTTAGGTCATGTGAGAAGGGTCCCAAAATGCATTTACTAATATTTGATTCATTTTTAGCGACCCATTTACTTGGGAGCTATTGTGTTTGTCCTGTACGTCTGTCTGTTCCTCCCAACAACTCCCGAACGGAAGGTCCGATCGGCAAACGGACTTCACCATCATGATCAGAGGCTCAAACATGGATTATCGAGAATCTACTGTATATTAACAAAAATAACAGTTTAAATTATAGGTGCTTTTTCGGTCTCAACACTGAGATCACACTGTTTCGTGTTCTGAGACTCGTCATTCGCAATTATCTAGAACTCGATGAAGAATTTTAATGGAATGCTTAACCTAATAAAAATTGACTTTTTATAGCAAGAAGAAATCACTAAATATCAACTGCCTTAAAGGAATTTATTTTCTTATATTTTCTATTCAGTTTTCTCTGATGTGCAACAAAAACTTAGATTAATAAAACAAAATAAAAGTCAAATAAGAAAGACTAATTTTTCGGTATCAACTTACAGCCCATTGAAAAAGAATCTTCAGATGTGTCTGGGGGATGATATTCATCGTATTCGTCTGAAGCTGTTAAAAATAAATAAATACTTAATAAGGCCTTTAAGGCCATATCTAAAAAAAAAAAGTAATGACTCGTTTCTTCCATGATTTTTCAGTATTAATAATCACGGTAACCGAAATTTAGGTGTAACCGGAGACTACGGTACCAGGCTGTTTCGAACTATGGTCGAGTTTTGACAAGATGGCCACCTTGGCACTACTTTTAAGATATGAATTTTAGTTTTTTAGTTAACTAGTCAAAAATCGAATAAGATTTGCAGGTAAGCTTATTTAAAAATAGTTTTGTACGATCTTTTACTAGAAAACTAACCCTCATCTGGCTAACTGCGATTTGAGAAACAGTATGCACCAACATGCATCCCTGCGCGGTTGTATCCTTACGAAGACTGTGATTGGAAGTACCGTATTCTCCGGTTTAGCCGAAATTTACTTTATCTAATATGTCTTGCTTCGTATAAGCTTAATTTAAAGGAATCCACATCTTGTAAACTTACCCATTATTTGAAAAAACGGTATTAGTATATTAAACTTGATGCATTAGATTATTTACTAAAGAGTAAAGGGCATTTCAACTGGCATTTCGCCCGCCAGAAATTCGGACTTTTAATTCTTCCTTCGGATTGTCTTCCGAGTGGTTTTCGAGGCCATTTCACATGGCTCTGAAATCGTAGATAATTTTTCACAGGAAATGACATTAATATCCGTTCTAAAACGGAAGCGGAGATTACTTCCTTTGGTGCGAAGTGAAGACAACAACTGAAAATGGAAGCTCCAATTTGGCGTTCTCGTTTTCTAAATGTTCAACAAAAGTTCATGACACTTTTACAAATACAGAGTTGTACTGCTGCATCAGAACCGACTTCTTGAAAATGAAAAAAAAAAAAAGATCAATTGATTGAGAGGACACCGCTTGACGCCATGTTTTCAATGAATGATTCCCGCCATTTGCTTTCGCAGAGAATCACGGGACTACAGGGAATCTCGTCACTGATTGGATCAGAAAACCACCGTTCGTAATACGTCACATGGACGACCATTACATTTGGTCATTCCAACGACAATAGTTTAACATTCAAATCGTTCGTATAGACGACGTTGGAAAGAATTATCGTGGCCAAGTGAAATAGAATACGCCCGATTTTTAGATCCATTTTCCGATGGATGTGAAATGCACTTAACTGTTGACAAGTAACTGCGTTACTTCCTATTCTTGTATGCATACATAGATAGAGTTCGTGATCTGTTTGTTGTTGTTTTTTTAATATTCAGATTAAAATTGTATATATAAAACTAAACCTAATTTACTTACCAAAATTTTTGAACATTGCTGTAATAACAAAACGGTAAAAATTAATTAGGCTAATAAATGACACTATGAATGAAATGATAAAGATAGGACAAGTCAATGACGTGGGCTTATTTTGATTACAAGTAAGCTTTCTATTGTTATTTCAAAGCCTTACAAATGCGTAATATTTTTGGTATCAAGATCTTTTTTATTTATTTCAATTAAAAAAAGAAAAATATCAGTATGGTGAATTTTAACGTGTGCATTTGGTGATTAGAAAAAAAAAAAAGACACACAAAACTAAGTTTAAAAAGCTTTAGCACATTAAAATATGGCACAGGACCGGTTTCGCACCTTTAAACAGGGCGTTCTCAATTGAAATTACAATGATAATTAATTAATTAATTAGAACGGTACGCACCGAGGTGCGAGCTTTGTATCGAAGCGTCGGTGTTCCAGGGAGCGGTAATGTTCCCAATATGGCGAACCCCTAGCAGACTCCCGAGAATTTCTAGAGAAAGATACTGAGGTGGTTTCCCGTTGCCTTCCTCAGGACGCCATTATGGAATCACCTCAGACCCGAAGAGAAAGTGAAGAAGAGGCTGACAAACACAGGTAAGGAAATTTGAAACATCCTTGCTCTCGACCGGGATTTGAACCCGGGTATCGGCACACCGGCCACACGGCAGACCGCCGACTTAGATCGCACGACCCGTACGGCACAATCATAATTACATGCTCTTAAATACAAAGACTGCCGAAATGATATTAAAATTAAGCGAGTTATTGTTGAACCAATGAGAGGCGAAGAATACGGGACCAATGGTGTCAATGCGCAGAATGACGAGAAGTAAATTGCGCGCGCATCGGGATGCAGTCATCGGAACCTAAAGTTTCTGTAACGGACCTGACGAACAATAGCCGAATACGGCTTCAATAAATCCATGATATTCCAACCTTAATTCATAAAATAATTTATTATTTCATTACCTTTTTTTTTTTATATGAGTATTTAGGTTTCAACAGCCAACTTTTTAAGCTTAGTTTTGTGTGTCGGCATCTTTTCTTTTCTAAAAATCAGTACTTTAAATCTTTCTCATACACCTAACCCTAAAATAATAGAATTTGCAGTATTTGAGTTACCGTAATTATAGGGAATGGGATACTGAAAATGATACTTTTTTTTTAATTTTTACTAAAAACTATTTTTTTTCACTAATAAAGCTATTATTAGCTATTCACTATTTTTTTTAAAATTAAAACCAAGGACTGCACAAAAAATAAACAAATCACGCCTTTGAGATTGTTAGCAGAGTGAATCGGTAACGGCCGTTTCGTCCTTCTTAGGGACTCATCAGCCTGATCCACCCTCCCTTGAAGGACGAAACGGCTGTTCCTGATTCCCTATGTTAACAAACTCAAAGCGTGATTTGTTTATTTATGTGCAGTCTTTGGTTTTTATTTTTTAATAATTTTGCTGCACGTTAAATTTATTTCTTGTTAAAACTAATTTTTTAAAAGTGAAAAACTACTTACTATTCGCCCCAGGCATGGGTCCCATGCCTTGTCCCATGGGTACTCCCATGCCTTGTCCTCCCATTCCGAAACCTTCATCTAAAACAAATCAGAACAAACAACCAATTAGAAATCAAGAAAATAGCTAATACAGTAATACCTTGAGATACGAGCATAATCCGTTCCAGGACCGAGCTCGTAACTCGAGGTGCTCGTATCTCAAATCATTTTTTCCCATAAGAAATAACAGAAAAAAAATTAATCCGTTCCGGCCCTTTAAAAAACTCCCTTATTAGTCCTAATAATAACGGAAAAAACATGTTTTAATTGCTGTAGAGACATAACTTGCTTGTAGAGGAAGGGAGGGAAGAGATTTGGCCCGTACGTAGGCACTTGATTCCGTACCGTACCTTACACGTACACCATGTAATTTGCATAAATTTAGAATTAACTTAAATTAGCATATGTATTTTTTTTTTCCTTTTCTAATTTTTTTTTTTTTTTTTTTTTTGCTTTTTTCGATTTGTATTCTTTACTTTTCTTCACTTTTCTTAACTTTTTTTCTTCTGACTACCCTCAGTTTCACTTGGCGCACGCCTTTTAACGAAATACCTATCAAGGGAGATTTGCTCGTATCTCAAAGCAAAAATTTGCTCGAAGGCTTCCTCGTATCTCGGAATACTCCTAGGTCGGGACGCTCGTATCTCAAGGTATTACTGTATACTTATTTTAAATGGAAAACAATGTATCTGTGCCGCGCATCCACTTTGTAAGTGTATTTTGCACAGATGAAAAATGTTTAAAAAAACTGCGTTTACAACTTTTGTGGTCAAGCTCGACTTCTAAGCCCTGCCTATTAAAACCCCGTGAACAGATTGAGTTTTTTGTTACTTGTTTGTAGTTAAACCAATGCCCTAAAAGCTCTAAAACGTTTGTGGCAAAAGCTGTAAAAACAACGTCAGGATAAGGTTTTGAATGTAGGAAAAACAGTGGCAATTTCTATCGGCCACCATTTTGGAATGTTGATCCGATTTGGGCGAAATACAAAACCAGCTGAGTCCTTAAGGGTATCTAGCATCCGTTGAAGTTTTAGCTCAAAAGCTCAAAATGTACGGCAGTTATCGCATCCCATTTCTAAGGCTGTCCCTTCAAAAGCCTTGAACAGATTTGGACTTTTTTGTTACTTATTGTAGTTAAGCCAATTCCCTAAAAGATCTAAAAAAATTGGGGCAAAATCTCTAAAAACAACATGAATATAAGAGTGTAGAACTTGTTAGAACTATTTTTTAAGAAGTGAAAAACTACTTACTACCCATCCCGAATCCCTGCGCTGGAGGCATGGGTGCACCCACGCCATGTCCTCCCATGCCATGTCCTCCAATTCCTAAACCGTCATCTAAAACAAATCAGAATAAACTGTCAATTAGAAATCAAGAAAATAGTTATTATACGTATTTTAAATGGAAAGCAACGTATCTTTGCCGCGCATCCACTACGGAAGTGTATTTTCCTTAGGTGAAAAATGCTCAAAACTGAGTTTACAACTTTTGAGGTCATGCTCGACTTCTAAGCCCTGCCCACTAAAACCCCGTGAACAGATTTAGACTTAATAAATTGAGATTTTGACTTTTTTATTAGTTATTTGTAGTTAGACAGATGCCCTGAAAGATTTAAAAAAAACTTTGGCAAAAATCTCTAAAAACGCCTTGAATGTATGAGTGTGAAGATTTTTTTCCTATCTTCACACTCAGATATTCAATGAGTGGAATGTATGTATGTATGTATGTATATATATATATATATATGGCCAAAAGTATCCGGACACCCCTCTGGAGAAGTGGATAGACAATGAGTAAGTCAGCAGAGCTGAGTGATTTCGAACATTGCATGATGTACAATAGAGCAGTGGAAACAAATACTTTGGAATGATGAATCCCGCAACACAATCTCGCAATTCCGATGGACGCGTCTGGGTTTGGCGGATCCTAGGAGAACGCTTCCTACCCGAGTATATTGTGCCAACCGTCGAGTTTGTTAGCGGCGGCATCATGGTTTGGGGCTGTTTCTCGAGGTTCAGCCTGAGTCCCTAGTTCATTTGACCGTAAACATGAACGTTGAGATGAATGTCGACATTCTTGACAACTCTGCACTTCTCACTCTCAGGCAACAGTTCGGGGAAGGACCGTTTTTGTATCAACAGGATAACTGTTCTGTCTACAGAGCGAAGGCTGTGCTGCCGGATTGGTGAACACTACTGGATTGGCCTTCACAGAGCCCCGATCTGAATCTCTGGGAACAATTGGAATGAAGTTTACGCATCAGGCCCAAACGCACTTCTTCAGTGATCGGACTCACTGCAGCTCTCATGGACGAATGGAACATATTTGCTCACATATTTCAAAATCTGGTGGAAAGTCTTCGCAGATGAGTGCAGGCTGTGACTAATTTAAAGGTGGCCCGACATACTATTAATATGTCCAACATGGATTTCTGATTGTACAACGTGGCCATTATGGCAACCATTTTTTATTTGCCAAACATGCGGCACCACTGAAATTCCAGAATACACATCTGAAAGCTTGTTGGATATGCTTTTGATTGGAACCACTAACGTGGTCTGGGTCAGTGAAGGAACGTCATGAGGGGCAAGTAGAAAAACACGTATTTGGAATTCATTGTTCAATTAGGTGATGCAGTGTAGCCAAGGAACATAGAGCAAAGCAACACAATTCAACACACATTGTTGATACCCCTCGAATTAATCTCCACGATTGTCCACCTTAAGTTGCCAGCATTTGGGACCTGATCTCCAACGCTGTCATTCCTCACGATACATGTCACATGGCAGCTCCTGCAGGCCTTGTTATCCCGACAGGGTTGGTAAGTCTTGGAACACCCTTCGTATACGCCAGATCTGAGTCCATACGGCTTTGATTTGATTTAAATCTTAAGCTGCAGTTGCGTGAGAAACGCTTGCGAACATAAGATAAAATTTTGACGGCGTTTCGGCGAGAGGTCCAATACTTTATTGACCCACATGCAGTCAATAATATTCTCCGTCTTTCCAAACGCTGGCTACGTACGGTGGATAATCATGAAGATTACTTTGACAGGTGTTAGAAATGTATTGAGCATTCCTGTGTTCCTTTTTCTTCTTTGGCTTCACTGCATTGCCTTATTAAACGGTGATTTCCAAATACAATGTTTTCCACATGTCTCCAAGACGTTTTTCTACTGACCCACAGCAGTGGTGCCAATAGATGGACATCAAATAGGCTTTCAAACGTATATTCTGGAATTAGTGTAACCGCAAATTTGGCAGATAAAAAAATGACTGCCATGACTTCCTTAACGGCCCACGTATATATCGTGAGAAAAAGCATTCGAATGGCATATATTTTAGTGACCTAAGACTCCTGATTGGCGCTTATCAAAAGGTCCCCAGTTCAAGTGTTCAGATAGAGGAGACTGCAATAGTATATTTTTCCTTAGACTAACAGTACATAGTAACACGTTTCTCTGTTAGTACTTGTGACGTCATTTCTTTCTACGTATGTGATAGAATATATATAAATACATAAGATATATAATATTGATGTAAGGATAAATTGACCGTATCTTCACAGAAACAATGATATGGTTTTTTGCATTAGCTTTTTTCAAATTCCACATCACTATTAGGCTTTATATAGTTTAGTAATACGAGTTATAAGTTTAAGTGTAAGTCAATTTTGTTCTTATATTCTATACTATTCTAAATTAGAAAAGATTGATTGAAATGTTTGGTCTGCAAAACTCAAAGCTGGCCTTTCTTTTGCCAGTTCGATATACAAGCCTAATGTTGAAGTTAATATATCATTGCTTCTTATTAAGGTATTTATTTATTTTTCTTTTGTAATTTATAAGCTTTAACTCAATATTGTAATCAACCTTACGATGTTCTTTACCTGGGAGCTTCCAACTTTCCCCGTCAGTTGTGCTTCTGCAGCGTCGTATGCAAATTCTCAGCTGTTCTACGGGATTTCCACCAGCCAATCCATGTCTTAGTTTGTTTTTCTACTTATATATAAAGTAATCCGACAGTTTGTATCATTCGCCTGGAAAAATAGTTCCTCTATCTGGAACTGAAACCATGGTCGTGTAATTTTGTTAATTTTTGTAATTAAATTTTTTGGAGTCATTAATCAGGTGTGTAGGCTTCGTTTTTGACACACACACAGTGATATGATTTTTGTATTGGCTTTTTTCAAATTCCACTTCACTATCCGGCTATATATATTTGTATGTATGTATGTACACACACACTGCCTGCTCAATTGAAAGTGGACACCTGTGGTATGGAACAGACGCTTTATTTACAGCATATCTAATAACGACTACTGTGGTCTTGTGCCATAAGTAGAGCACCCACATGCAGTGGCAGGCTCTCCATCAGTTTCTGATAGCAAGCAACCAGTATTTTTCCTCACTCCTCCTTCTTCACTCCTCCAATTCATCCCACAGATGTTCAATAGGGTGGAGGTCCGGACTCTGGGCGGCCACTGAATTTGCTGAATATTATTCTCCGGAAACCAGGCGCTGACAGTACGGGCCTTATGGCACGGCGCATTGTCGTGCTGGAACACAAATGGCCTTCACCGAACTGCGACCACAACGTAAGAAGCATAGAATTGTCTAGAACGTCCAGATACTGTGTGGATGCCAAGTTCCCCTCGATCACAACCAACGGACCACATCCAAACCAGGAGAAACACGATCATATCATCACACCATCACCGCCAAACTTCACTGTTGGGATGACACACTCAGGTAGCAGCCGCTCCCCTGGCAAACGCCACACCCTGGTGCGCCCATCCGATCGTTAGAGTGTGAAGCGTGATTCGTCGCTCTATATAATGCTCTTCCAGCAGTCCATCGAATAAGACCGTCGCTCTTTACACCAGGCCACACGAAGCTGAGCGTTTACGGGGGTGATGTTAAGCTTATGGGCAGCAGTCCGCCCAGTGTACCCCAAGGCATGGAGCTCCCGACGAATCGTCCTGGTCCTGACAGTTGTTCTCGTTGCCTGCTGGAAGTCCTGCCGCCGTTGTTCCGCTGGAACACCCTGTCCTGTCATAGCAACCACTTCAGGGCCCTCCGGTCTCCATCGATCAGCATGTGGGCTCGGCCACCTCCATGACGTCGTGTTTCCATTCCTTCACGTTTCCACTTCGTGATAATAGCAACCACGGTCGACTTTGGCAGGTTCAGTGTCACTCGTATGGCTCGCGCACACTGGCCACTAATGGCAGCCGTGTGGCAGCCTATGACTACACGTTGAAAATCGCTCAGCTGCTTTGATGGTGGCATTTTACCTCAGCACGTGGTTAGACATCAAATGACTCCAAATACACATGATCGTGTTGTTTTATAACGAATATATTCAAATTACTGCCCGAATTTGCAGGGATTGTTCACTACGGTAGGTGTCTACTTTCAATTGAGCAGTCAGTGTATATCTAAACAAATAAAATTGATTCCAGAAGTGGTAATTTTGTGAATTACGATACTGTACAACCGTAAAGAAATCATAAATCGTATATTTCTAAAATAGAATAAGTAATTTATTTATGTAATGAAAACCACAAAGGAAGTTGGAATCGGCTGTTGCAAGGAAAATCTAAACGAGGGTGGTTTAGAGAATAACAAACTGTCAAGAAATAAAAGGAAAAACGAATGCAGCAAAGTTCTTGAATGGAGCCAACACACAAGTCTAAATAAAATTAAGTTAAAAGCTTAAAAAAACATAAATATTTACAATTAAAACAAACTAGTTAACTATTTTAATTGTAAATATTTATGTTTTTTAAAACTTTTAACTTAATTTTATTTAGACTTGGCTCCATTCAAGAACTTTAAAAAATTTTAACACACGTAAAAAACGAATGCAGCAGTTTCAAATATACTATGCTGTCCAGAAAAGATTTCAATGTATTTAAATTCCAGTAATTTTTTTACCATGCATTTTTTTCAAAACATCGAATTAGCAAATAGATTTTACTAAAATTCTGAATAAAGGAGTAAGGTTTGTCTAAATCTTTACTTACCAGCATGCACAGGCAGCACATTGATGGGATTACCATTGGGATCTAGGAGATAATAGCAATCAGTTTATTTGGTATTTTTATTTAGAGGAGGGAATTAAGTTATAAAGTCGATATCATACTATACAAAAATAAATAAATAAATAAATAAATTTTAGAAAAATTGTTATTCAAAGAAAGTTAGCTTTACAGCAAAGGACTCCTTTGCGGATTCGTTTCCTTCAGAAAGTAAGTTAAGGCCATTTTAGATGTGCCACTAAAGTAAAGAACGTGTATACCATCACTTTTCCATCGACTGATGGCTAAGAGATTGCCGTAATCTTTGTTCTAGTACAGAACTTACTCTGTTTTCAAAGCAGCTTGCCATTCTTGTGTGGTAGCTGTCTGACATCAACGCACCTGGAATCGAACATATACAAATGCGATTGCAGTCGATTTGAATATGTTTAATTAAAATTACTGATTACGAATTGATTTTCATGAAGAGCGGTTATCCTTTCACTTTATTCTCTTGGAGGCTTCTAGAAACACTACATCATAACAGAGCATCATAACACATCATATTCTTAACAAAATTCCGGCGTGCAAATCTGAAGCAGCAGGCGAAACGAATTCTCGAAAAACATATCGTCGCTGGTCGAGATTTAACGAGAAAGGTTGAAACCGAAATGGATAGAATAAACAAAAATGAAAAATGCTTCTTGTTTTAATTAATCAAAAATATTCTCTCGCCTATTCTGATGCACTGATTAAATGACATTTAGACAAATCAATGCTTGTTTTCGTAAGTAAAACGTAAAATTAGCGGCATTAATTAAAAAATGACCCCAACGTCTTCTTCGGCAATTGCTTATAAATTTCCCTGATGAAAGTCACTCTGAAACGTGCAAAAATCAAGTCTCTTAAAGCTTTTTATTCTTTCTCAATAGCATTGCTTACTTAATGGCAAATGGCTAAAATGGCCTTTAAAATCTTACAGTCACAGATCTAAACAGAATTTAGCTCTTAACTACAACACTACTGTTGTATTTATCTCTCTCTCTCTCTCTCTCTCTCTCTCCTTAATTCTTTCTAATATTTTATGAGATGGACCTTTTAAGGGATGTCGTCACAACCTACGTCACAGTTCAAAGGGGCTGTTGCTAGCCTCGGTTCCTAAGGTTTTAGCATTGAAATTAGTTACGACCAAGCAGGTGTTTATCTTGGATTTTTTTTTTTAAGAAAAGACCAAAAAAAAAATAATAAAAATATTATCAGAATGCATTTTTAAGACTTTCTGAAAGCCCACCTTAGGCAACTCTTATATTTGTGAATTTAGGGGAAATATTAAGACAAGAAGAGCTGTATTATGCATATTTTTGAGTTTCGGACTGCCATAGATCCTATGTCGAGAGCTTCTGATTGGTTAACTCAAAAGCCACTCTCCAATATTTAAATGTAGGATTATAGAAGAATAAATAATTTTGTAATTGTTGGCGAATATAAAATTATTATATTGTTTCTTCAACTATCAATGGAAACCGAAACCTAAGTAAAGGTTACAGTGAATGCTGCGATCTGCGATGACAGCGTTCCAGAATGGAAGTCGTACATTTGGAAATGAAATGGCGTTCCCAACTCTTCGGTTTTGTATTTATAATAGATGTGTACAACGAGTAGTAAAACAATAATTAAAGTTTAAAACTCAAATTATCAGTGAAATTTTATTTTATTTTATTTTAAAGTGGAAATGGCTTGCTACAACATCTGAAAGTTGTTTTGAGTTGGCGTATGTGTGTTATTACGAAATAGCAATTTGAACCACTGAAATCAAATAAGATCTCAATATATTTATATAACTTAAGTCCATAATTCTTCCTTATAACTTCTCTTATCATAAGATCCAAAACATCTTCAATACCAAATATATAAAATATATATATATATATATATATATATTAACGAATTTCGGAAAGAGTTCTTCTTTCCTTTGTCAAGTTTCAAATAATATAAACAATTTACAGATGTTAAATACCATGCCAGGTCACACATCCTGGACATTGTTACAAAATAACCATCAAAACAGTACTCCTTTCATATAAAAACGAACCTAAACTTTCCATTACAATATAATTTCAACAAATTTATTGATTCTTTAAATAACCAATTCTTCAAATTTTACAATTTTGTGTTTCTTATTTATACTTGATAATATTACATCTCTCGTGTTTTACTGATTCTTTATTTTTAACCCTTCATTTCTATTTATATTTTCATTCTTTGTATTTCCTATAAACAAACTTACAATAATTTTAATTGTTTTCTTATCTTTTTCACCATACAGTATTTTCACTTCTGTACTCATTTAAATTACATCTGTAAATTGTTTACATTATTTAAAACTTAAGGAAAGAAGAACTTTCCGAAAATAGGTTAATAACTACAGTATTACCTCCGAATAGCGGACAGTCACGGGACCGGAAGTTTCGTCCGTTATTGGGAGGTGTCCGCTATTTGGGAGGACTATCTTTTTTTCATTTTTAAGCTTATAACATGTCATTTAATGAAAAATTACGTACAATCTTAATTAAATTTCTACAATTACCATTGCGATATGAGATAATATGAACAATTGCAAATTATTTACTATATTCCTTTTTAAATGAGTGCTAATTCGTTTGTCTTACTTAAAATAATGATAAAATTAATTACAGTATGTAGAAAATTAATTTCTAGCCATCCATTAAACAGGTCCAAACGTAAAGTTTGACCGAATTCTCTGGCTTTTTCTTGAAGCAAAACATCGCTTATAGAAATGTTCTTTGCATGGACAGAGCGGCACCATTTTATCACCTCTTCGTCGATTTTTCTTGTTTCAGTTTTACGAGACTTCAAATTCTTCGAATTTTCGTTTGAATTCACCATCCACATTTTTCAAATCTCATCTATGTCCTTCATAAGTTCACTTATCTGATTTTTTCCCACTTTAAAACGTTCAGCTAGACAACGCACACTCAGCTTTTCTTTTTCAGCAATTTCAAGAACATCAATTTTTTCTTTCAATGCCAATCTCTTCCTTTTTGACGCAATTTTAATTCGCACTAAATTTAATCAAGACGTTTACAGGATAGCTTTACGAGGGATTGATATTTACAAAGCAATAGCAGTGAAAAAAAGGGCCTCAGATTCGTGCATTGAATCATGGGACACCGATACAATGTATGGGACGCCGATGTAAATACAACCATGATGTGTTTGTCGAAATGTTAATCGAAAAAAAAAAAATTTACAGCTAAAATAACTGTCCGCTATTCAGAGTGTCCGCTATTCGGAGTGGATAACATGGAATGTCCTATTTTAAGGGACTGGGACCCGCAATAATGTCCGCTAATTAGAGGTGTCCGTTATTCGGAGTGTCCGTTAAAGGAGGTTACACTGTATATATATTTGGTGTTGAAGATGTTTTGAATCATAAGATCTCAATATCTTAGAGTCCATAAATGAAATATTTTATCTTTTCTATCCTCATCAGCCATTCCGTCATTAACTTCATGCTACATCTAGTCATCACCATTGGAATACTGAAGTTGGTTGTGTAACCCTCTATTGCTCCCGAAAATGGAAGCCAATCCACTTTTCGACCTTTCTTTTTGGTTGGTGAGCCATCGTTTCACTTGTAAACTCCCTAATCCCATCGACAAAAAAAAAAGAAAGAATTTTTTTTTGGCTGAATGACTGGGTGCATTATAACATTTCCCATTTCAAATTTTACGCATGTGTTTATTCTTATCCGTGTGCTTATTTTATTTACTGTTTTTTAATATATAATTTTTTTTTTCCATTTACTAAAAAGACAATGTTAGTATTACAGATTTATCAAGAGAAAAAAACTGCAATCCAGTTTCAATGCACTTGATGATGTTAGGCGAGCAAATACGGTAATAAAATTGTTGAAACGTCGAATGCTTTTGCAAATTAGTATAATAACGGCCTGATTATTCAAAACCACTTATTAACTATAATCTAAAAGCTAAATTTAAGTGGATCGTAAAGTTTTAATGGGTTTTAATCATCGGAAGATGATAAAAAAGTACTAACAGTTTTGAAATTTTAGTAAATCGGTTATGTGGGAAGTAATTTGATTTGAAAGATTGCTTCGAGTCAAGAATCCCGGATCTGTTGATCACTTATTATCTGTCATTAAATATAAACAAATCCGTAAAGCTTAATTAATTTTGGGAAAACTCGCAGGTGATGTACTTAGGAGGGCATTTATCTGAGAAAGGATAAAAAAAAAGCAAAAAAAAAAAAAAAAAATTTCCAAAAAAAGAAGAAATAAAAGTAGGACAAATGTAATATTTTTTTCAATTTTAACGGGTGCCTATCAATTGCAAGTAAGATCGGCAAACATATTGAATTAAATTTAAAACTGTTTGTGTGCATTTAAAAATGGTTACAAC
>JAFIDM010008419.1:50226896-50243260 GCA_023159025.1 Thereuonema tuberculata | reverse complement strand
CGCCTTGCTACAAGGATTCTAGAACACACTGAATTAAATTTAAAACTGTTTGTGTGCATTTAAGAATGGTTACAACCAGTATCAAGACGAAACCGGTTGTAACTATTTTTAAATGCACGCAAGCTTTTTTAAATTTAATTCAGTGTGTTGACCTATCTTATCTGCAATTGGTAACATCTTTTGCTTTTAGATTGAATATTGTTTAGTTTAAATGACACTTACCTAAGTTTATTTTGTAGAAATCGACTTCCGCCGTCGAATGTTGTAATATACAGAAGAGAATGAAATCAGAAAGCAGAAAAACCAGCCAATTCGAGTTCCTCATTGCTTCTATAGAATTAAAAAAAACGAATGGATTTGATTTTGTAATATCTTTATAGAATGAATTTTTAATTTTGTTTAAAGCAATATATAAAGTATAAATTAACACAAAAAGTATGTGTACGCTCAGTCAGTGTGCGATTTGTGATTTTACCAGAGGGGCGGGATGGCTAAAGGGTTCACTACCGGAATTGAAGTTTTAAATATGTTTACCATGTCTTCCCTGAAAACTGACTTACAGGTACACAGAAACTTATGTATTACATAGGGATAGGCCTAACAGATTATTAATTTATTAAATCATGATTTCTCAAAATATACTTTATAACAGTGATAATGTTGATTTCTTTGATTCACTAACTAATTTAGAATATTTAGAGGATAAATCAAAGATATAAGTTATATGTATGTGTGTGGAATGACTGGGTTCTGGCCACCACACACAGTTCTAATAAAATACATAAATATAAATACAATAAATGCGAGCGCTTTCGAGGTGATCTACACCTCGTTCTCAAGCGGAGAAATGAATAACATATTTCGAAAATAAGAAATGAGGTCCAACGTCCAGCTCAAACGTCCGTTGAACCTCATTTCTTATTTTCGAAATATGTTATTCATTTCTCCGCTTGAGAACGAGGTGTAGATCACCTCGAAAGCGCTCGCATTTATTGTATTTATATTTATGTATTTTATTAGAACTGTGTGTGGTGGCCAGATCCCAGTCACTCCATGTTAACGTAAAACACACGTAAAACACCTTCCATGTATTTAAACAATTTAACGTGCCGTTAAGAATAAAACAAATACTCAACTAATTCGGCACAAATGTATAAAATTATAAATTCAATAAAATGACGTTTCGAAATTCGACAGTTAAAATTTCATTCTCAAATTACTAAAAAAAAAAAAAAAAAATTAAATAAAAATAAATGGAAATCCCCCCTACTTTAAAAGGGTTAATACGTCCTCCCTTATCGAGAGTCGTCAGTCAAATGAGAAGGAGTGTTACATGGAATCTTGGGAACTAAGGAGAAGGAAGGCCTCCTGGCGGGATACATAAGAGTAAGCACCGGAAGTAGGTGTCTGCTGAAACTAACATCGCTTCAAGCAAGGGATTAGTGCAGTGTGTGTTACAAGCCATATTCCAAAACATTAGTGGTGGATAAATCCTGGTTGTAACTCCTCAATGTTCGAATCATTCCGGATTCAAAGAACTCTCTTAGATATCTGTTCTTTCTTTCTCCAAGGATAGTAATATTTTGAGTATCCAATAAATGGCATTTACTAAGGCAATGGGCCGCGGTATTGTATTTTAAATTACCTTGTTTTACAGCGTTCACGTGTTCATTAACTCGTACCTCCAGTTTTCTTTTTGTATTGCCTATATATAGGCACTTATTATCCTTTTTATCTTGTCCTTGGCAACGTAAGCCATATATAACGCCCCGTTTTTCCAAGATACTCTTTTTGTTGTTGGAATCGATGTTTTTATACTGACTAAGAATGTTTCCTAAAGTATTTTTTGGTTTGCATGAGATACCAATTCCCGCTGCGTTTAGAATGGGTTTTATGCGTCTTATTAAGTTCTTGTCATACCTTCCATGTATGTTTGTGCTTCTAACAAAATCTTCTATTTATAACAGTAACTATTATTATGAGATATTCAGTTATACTTACATCGGACAATCTATTTTTAGTAATTGTAATTCAAATATTTTATCAATATTTTAATTAATCTATTCAAACAAACTCTGTTGATGAAAACACGACACAGACCTAAAGAAATAAAGACAGACAAGCTGTTCCGGCCTAGCCGAGCGGTCTAGACGGCGGTGGCCGATATGTCGGAACCTGGGTTCGAATCCCGGTGTTGGCATGGCTGTTTCTTTCTTCTTCTGTGTTTCGTCCGTTTCTCTGTGGGACTTACTATCTCAGGGTTATCCTAGACGGGATGTGAATCTCGTCCCCCTTTCTTGAATATCACTAGCTTCAGGTTGAGCTTCGTTGTCAGGTTGAGTTCTGTGGTCCCTAGTTGGCCAAATTCGATAAAGGAAGGAAAGAATGACAAATTCCTATCCAAAAAATACAAATTCCCCACCAATAAATCGCTCTCAGCTATCATGGCTTACAAATAAGATAACGGAGAAAGCGGACATAAAAAGGAACATTTATGTAAATCATTCGATGGCTGTCTGTAGCTCTATCCAAAAATGTCGAGATATTTTGATCGACTTCACGAGGCAAAACGATAAAACTGAATTGGCTATTCCCATTATTATCGGCTTATGGATCTATATAGTGGAACCATATATATATGTAATGGATCTATATAGTATCATGTCCCTCTCCTCCTTCAGAACCAAACTATCATCTATTGTTTATAGAAGAAAATAAAAAAAAAAAACCTGATAATTAAAAGAGGTTGTCAAGGCCACATTGATGAAGGAATCGTAAAACCGATGAAATGGGTAAAAAATCGTTGTCTTTTTATTTTAAGCTGAGCTGTAACTTAGCATCAAATCACATTTTGCAGAAATCGGTTCAGGTATTTCGGGAGTTATTTCTGAGGTTTGGGAGGGACCAAATTAAGTGGATCTATGTTTTAATTTGAACCTTAGTTAAGCTATGTGTAATTCTATGGAAATCCGTGGAGCAGTTTTAGCTTGATGAACAGACAAGCAGACACACAAAGAAAGAAAAATGTTCAAACGTTATTCTAAAGCTTTGCATACGCAGTGAATAACGCTTCCAATCTTTTAAAGGAGTCTTGAATAATTCAGCTGTAGCCGAGTGGTGTAGGTGGTAACTTGGGTGAGACGTCTGAACCTAGGGCGAGCGAGGATGTTTGCTTTGTTTCCTGTAATTGTCTCATTCTGTTTCTCTTCCCCTCTTTTCGAGCTGACTATTTCCATTTCTCTATTGTAGAGTCTATATAGTGTGGCCGGGAAGTTCCCATACCCCTTAATTAGTTGTCATATTTTAAGAAAATATTTACATATTAAATGTAATGCGTCTGTGTGTTCGCCGTCATGCTGTACACACACGTTCATACGCCGCCACGTCCTACTTGACATTTTTTGGAGCATGTCCGGACATGCAATTGTTGGTTCGAAATGCGTCCTCAACTGCATTGTGCAATTCTTCATTTGTAGCGTAATGACGTTCAGACACGTAGGCCTCGATGATTCCCCAGAGTGAATTATAGGCGTTGTGAGGTCAGGACTTCGTGGTGGCCATTTCAATGGAGCTGGCGATGCTGGAGTACCGCGACCAATCCAGTGTCCTGAAAAATGTTCATGCAGCAACCCGCGCACAGTAAGAGCGAAGTGAGAAGGCGCCCGTTCTGCTGTAGCCATACGCGTTCCATGATATCGTCTTAATGACGGTGAAACATGCCATGCTTCGCGTCTTTAAGCTATGGGATTAACCATGTTTGTAAACATGTATAAATAAGTTTCGCTATTAACATGATCATCCAAAAAAATATAGTCCAAACAAATAACGTGATGTAATCGCAGCCCATATCATAACGTGAGGCGGATTCCTCTCCAACTCCAGAGTGTAATGAGGGTTCTCTTTCCACATTTCTGTTGGGTGAACTCGATAAATCCCACATCCTTTTGAAAACAGCCTTTTTGCACGGGACATTGCATTAGCAGATACGGGAACTTCCAATAGGTCACACTGTTCAATAGGTCTAAAAGCAGCTGATATTAGTGGTGTGCTAGTGTGTACATTATGCTTGTGCTAGTGTGTACATGTATGTAAATCCCTTCAAATCAACGCAAATAAAATAAAGGAACCTTGAAGTATGTTTCATTGAAAACCATTTTTAAAGCCTATTATTGAGGATATAAATGTGCTATAGATGTGGTATAGGACTGAAAATGGCAGCGGTTTGCACAATTTAACTTTTTGAAACGGCTATCGATAATTCAGCTGTGGGGAGGAGCATTGTCTTTCTGCCGTGGCTGTTAGAGTTAGTAAGAGCTAGCGTTGTAGTTGAAAAACCGTTTTTGTTAGTATCTATACAGCAATGGATTCAGAAACGCATATTGTCTTTTCTCTTGGTTCTTCTACTAGTTAAAGAATTATGCAATAATGTTTACAGCAACAACCACGGAAGCATTTAAGGAACTTACGTATGTCCTAAGAATTCTTCCATTAATCTATAATGTCTTGGCGTTAACATGAATTACATTTTTTCTGTTAGGGTTACTTCTATTATCAACTTGGTGTCACGTGACAAATCTTCATTCTTTTATCAAAGTAGATTGTGGACGCATGATTCTTCAATGTCATCTATTTTTTTTTTTATTAATGTCATTGTGAAAAATTATCAACATATTCCTTTCATTCACAATATCTGATGATGAAACACATTTTCTATCTCTCTCAGCCTCTACATTATTCATCTTTGAATCAGTTACCATGTCAAGTAAATATCAGTAAATACAGGGTATACCTTAAATATGCTGCCAAATTTAAAGGTTGTAGTCAATCATGCAAAACAACGAATAAATGTCATATAAACAAGGGTCTGGAAATGCTTTATTTCCAAGATATGAACGATGCAACAATACATAGGTGTTGGCCGTAAAGTCGCTCAGTTTCACAGAAAGTGGTCGAAATGCCCTCCACCGGCCGCAATGCACGCAACACAACGTCGTTCCATCGACTGCCGAACACGGTCGAAGATGCCAGGTGCACACATGGTCGAATTGTGTTGTCCCCATCCACTATGCGATCATGCAGTGCGTGGGCGTCAGGAACCGGTGTTGTGTACACTAACGCTGTAAGATAACCCCATACGAAAAAGTCCAGAGGGTTTCAATCAAGAGAATGAGCAGGCCAGGCTGTTGGTCCCCCCCCCCCTCTTCCAATCCAACGGTTCAGAAGTCGTCGGGCCCTACGGCTGAAATGAGGTGGCGCACCATCATGCATGAACCACATGTGACGACGAGTGTGCAAAGAAACGTCCTCCAGGCATATAGACAACTCATTGAAGTAACAATTTACGTGTATTGCGTGATACTGAACACATTGATTGAGCCATACACCTGAATAAATTAAAAACTTTGTACATATAAAGAAGAGATACACGACTGTGTCGCCGTCGAGAGACAGCCTTTTCAAGTGAAGAATAATCATGAACAAAAGCCAATTTATACATAATATTAAACGAAAATTTCGGCAGTGGTTTGCGCATGTCTTCCGGCAAAACGTCATCAGAATCTGCTCGGCACGGCTGATTGGTAGACAACTCATTTTCTAGGAAATCCCTGTAAGCATCGAACACTTCCTCGAGTGAAACTGAGCGACTGTACGGACAACACCTCCATATTGTTGCATCGTTCACATCTTGGAAATAAAGCATTTCCAGACCCTTGTTTATTCGTTTGTTTTATTCGTTGTTTTTGCATGACTGAATACAATTTTTAAGTTTGGTAATACATTTCAAGTACATCCTGTAAAAGTTTGCGTTAAAACCATACCAGACGACCTTACCATCGCCGATTTTAATGAAATTCGGTATGCTCTCAGGATTTGATAAGAAACTATGTAAATTTTCTGTTCCCTAGGTCTTTTAGTTCGAGAGCTTTGAGTTTGGAAGTTTTTTACGAAAATTTGCCTATCCTCGGTTTAACATACAAAACGCAGCGTTCATTACAAAGGAAGGTTACTTGACGGGGCTCAACACACAGCTACCCTCATCCAACTACAGATAAAAGTAATAAAAGTAATATGTGTGGTCGGTTCGCACCGAAGTGCGAGCTTCGTTGCCGAAGCATCCGTGCTCCAGGGGGCGCTAGTGTTCCCAAGACGGCGAACCCCTAGCAGACTCCCTAGAATTACAAGGGAAAGATACTGGGGTGGTTTCCCGTGGCCTTCCCCAGGACGCCATTAAGGAATGACGTCAGACCGAAGAGAAAGTGAAGAAGAGGCTACAACACAGGAAAGGAAATTTTTGAAACATCCATGCTCGCTACCGGGATTTGAACCCGGGCGCTGGCACATTGATCTCACGACAGACCGACGCCTGAGGCCGCTCGACCACACCAGCGCGGCAAAAGTAATATAGGTATGACATTAACATATGAGGCCGTTAGTAGTAGCTTAGGCTGCTCAGGTCTAAAATCGTCACTGCCTTCACATTTTGCCACAGCAAAAAGCATGCCTCCTTCAATTTTCGTGAATTCTACAGGAAATAATGGCTTACTATTAACAAAGTTTCATGATTGTAGTCCACGTGATTATGATACAAGAACTTTTGAAACAAAAGTAGACTCAGGGATTTTTACTTTTTCCGATTGTCTAATACAGATATTTTATGGCAATTATAGCACTTTAACAGGCGTGTGTTGGTATTCCTACCTTCTTTCCTATTGGTCGAATATACTGTATATATGAAAATCGAGGATGTTCGTCGAAATAACATATTCCTAGCATGTGTTATGTATCTGTTAATATATACCTATCAGGACATGCATGTGCTTGTTATCATAGACGGACGAACAGGTGTATCTGAAGGTGAAATTGCATTTTAAAACTATTTTGTTTTCTAACCTTTGTTTTCTAACCTCTGGCTCATGTTAACCTTTACTTCAATGTCGGTATAAAAAGAATGAAACTAGAAGAATTTACAGCCTACTTTTAGCCTACATAAAATGTTGGTTTTTTGGGGGGTTTTTTTTAAAAAAAAAAAAAAGTCGTAAAAACGACGAATTCATCAATTTTTTATTTTTTGAAGAAAAATAAGTAAATAAATAAATCCACAATATTTAGATCTTAATTTGATGATAATGTGTACGGAACGCACCGAAATGCGAGCTTCGAATCGAAGCATCCGTGTTCCAGGGAGCGCTAGTGTTCCCAATATGGCGTACTCCAAGCCGACTCCCGAGAATTTCTAGGGAAAGACACTGAGGTGGTTTCCCGTTTCCCTTCTTCAGGACGCCATTAAGGAATGACGTCAGACCGAAGAGAAAGCGAAGAAGAGGCTAACAAACACGGGAAAGGAAATTTGATACATCCTTGCTCTCAACCGGGATTTGAACCCAGGTACATGCACACCGGCCTTACGGCAGACCGCCGCCTTAGACCGCATGACCACGCCGGCATGGCAGATCTTAATTTACCGTGTGAAAAATTTCCACTTTCACTTTTACTTTAAAAAGAACATACGTTTCAAAAAAATCTTTTTAACAATTACAAATTAACAAAATTTAAAAAAAAATATAGAAAGTTTCGATCTGCTTCATCCTGCGGTCATTCTCAGTTCTCAGGTGAAGCATGTTCGAAACTGTCTGTATTTTTCAAATATTTTTAATTTTTAATTGTTAAAAAGACTTCTTTTTAATGTGTACTAGCAGGTTAGTAAACCAGCCATATTTTCTTGTATATATATATATATATATATATATATATCAATCCGTACAATTTTTAGTGGCATCCTACCACCCACTCGGCTTCCCTGCTGACTTAGAAAAACGATCGCGGAATCCAAGGTCATGTGCCCGTCGTTTGTGTGTGGTGAGTGTGTGTGGCAGGAAACTCGATCGAAAATGAGCGGTTTAGCCTTTGACCTTATTTCACGTTACTTACACAATTCCATGAAAAATGAAATACAGGATGCTCAATAATATACATAACATTTGGCACCTTATTTTATTTCTGTATGCTGTGGCTTCGGAGGAATAGCGGACAGAAAAACTAATGTTTTATTTAATTTTATTTAATAAGCATGTAAATTCGCTTTATTTAGTTGTCGGCTAGACCGCAGAATACGGTACTGCCAATCACAGTCTTCGTAAGGATACATCCGAGCAGGGATACATGATGGTGCATACTCTTATCTCAAGATCGCAGTTAGCCAGAAGAGGGTTAGTTTTCTATTAAAAGATCGTACAAACCATTTTTAAACAAGCTTATCTGCAAACCTCATTCTACTTCTAACTAGTCAATAGAAAAACTAAAATTCATATCTTAAAATAGTGCCAAGGCGGCCATCTTGACCATAGTCCAAAACAGCCTAGTACAGTAATCACCGATTTCATCTAGTTGAAGTAATCCGATAAGCTAACTAATTGATTAGCTAAAAGGATATTAAAATTCTCTGTCTAAAACAATGAAGTATTAATAGAAATAGGATACAAAAAATTACTGTTTAGATTCCAATGCTTTTCTAACTGTCGATTTCTCCACATAGTCTTAAGCTAATCCTGGATTAAGTTCAATTGAATCCAATAGAGTTGTCGTAAGGGATTTTTCCAAATAAAAAAGTAAAGGCTTAAAATAATCAATATAAACAGAAGATCAGTATAAAAACATCAATATAATAATAATGGAAAAAAAAACTTCTATATTTTATTTTTGAGTTTCCACAAACCTTAAAATTGCAATTGCATTCTTGACTATCGTAATTAATTGGAATAAGAGAGGGTTTTTTTTTATTATTATTTATTCAGTACTAGTGCATGTAGAATATATTTTCAACAAAAAAATGTCTTCCGTTTTTTAACATTACCGGACGTAAAAAAAAAAAAAAAAAAAAAAAAAACTCAATTTCTTTACAAAATATGTAATAAAAATAGGCAATAGGAATACATACAAAAACATCTGACAGATGTAGGAGAATCATTGTACGATTGTAAAAAGGAGGTCGCATATTAACAATTTGACATTAGGTTTCACTACATCACAGTAACCATACAAGCAATATTTTAAAATTTTCATACAGTTGAATAAAAGTTGATATTTTTTGATTCAGCCGTAATTAAAAGCAAGCTTATGACGTTGCTATTATGTGATTGAGAGATTCTTATATTCGCATGGTAGCTAGCTATCACAGAATATTAAAGATTTGGCTTAACGCCCTTTGAACAAAATAAAAAAGTTTTGAATGTTAAATTGAAGAAGTTTTCGTCCATCAGTTACCCATGGGTCTGTGATTACTGTAACTTTACATTAACTTTGCATCCGATAAAGCTGGCATTCTAGAGGTGGGTTTAGGGTACTACAGGAAGAATCAAATTGATTTTGACTATTGACTAATACGTAAATAGCTACAAGTTTTCTTCGTAAAAGAAGCTACATTTAATGCTAATTATCGCTTGTTCTCTTCAGGTGCGAGGTTCGCCTTGCAGCGACTTGCTTGTTCCGACAGATCGCGACCGCATTTTGTTTCTGACTGTTTGTTTCTTGATTGTTTCTGATTGTTCCTGACTGCTCGGAGTTCAAGTTGATGACGTCATGAAAGGTGTCGTTTATTCCAGAAAAAAAAAAATCGATCGCTACGTAATGACCATATATGGCAAACCCTTCTTATTTGAAAAATACTATAGGTGAGAAAAACATCAAAATATCCTTTACATTAAAGCGCAGTAACCATGGGAATTTAAAATATACCGGTATTTGTTTGAAAATCGTAAAATTGCACTTTAGATCTTTTTTAGATTACATAGGAATTACACCCAGAGGATATCATAACATAAATTACATAAAATTGCTATAACTGTCATTAGGTAAAGTATTTCGATCTAACCATGAGATAGTTATTTTCCTACCCGAAAGTCGGCACGCCAATGTCTATCATATGATCAAACTTTAATACAACAACGTCACACCATCATTTCCTGCAAATTCCATAAAAACTGAAGGATGTCTGGTTTTTTTTCTTTGCTTGTTTTATACTTCAAAAGTCAAAGGTCATGTTTCATAATGAAATTTCTATGTCTGAATGACTTTCTTAGGTTTACTAAAGTCAAAAATTAATAAGTTTTTTATTCAATGTCAAAATTTCATGAAAATTGCAAACTCAGAGCGCTGTACCTCTCGAAGACCTAGTAAAGAAATTTATAGATTGTTGTTTCTTATTGACTACTAAAAGCATAACAAAATTTCATTAAAATCGTAGTTCTTATCAATTCTTATGATGATTTCATTTGGAATGACCCGTTTACAACAGTGTTTACAACTTTTACATGTAGTTAATCATATCTGTTTTTTTAAAAAAAAGTAGTTCGTGTTTATATTTAAATTTTCGTTGTTATTTAAAAATTAGAAGTTAAGTTTAAAACAATTGGACATTTACTTTGTTTTTACTAAAAACCTACTGTCCAAAACCTCCTATCCAAAAACCTACTATCCAAAAAAACAACTGTCGTTGCTATGACAACAATATTACTGATGTTTCAAAATTGTTTTCCGTACAACTAAAGCTATGGTCAGATATATTTGTGATTTACTGTACTTTATTCTTAAATATCATTAATAATAATAATAATAATAATAATAATACGATTTTTAATTCAAAAAAATAATTTCAGTTCCGGAATTCGATGAAATTTGATATGGGAAGCTTCTAACGCTTGACATGGAAAACTCTAAGCTTTCAAACAAACTTCATTAATTCAGATAATACAATGTACTGTGATTGACGATGTACTATTTCATTTTAGATCGTTTACTTTTTTAAAGTTACGAATGTTAACTGATCGTTATAAATTTTTGTTAGCGTTTCAATTCGTTATGCAAATCTTAACTGACAAATTGACTGAAATTAATGTAAGGTTCTGTTTATAATAATTCACTTAGCTTCATTATTTTTGAACATAAAATTAGAAATATGATTTGTTATTCAATAAACATAAAACTACTTGAGATGCTACAAAATACGAAAAATATATAAAAATTTAATAAACACAAAAATTATTTGAGAAGACGTGACGTGACGTACTTTTAATAATAATAGTAATAAAAACCACTCAAAAACCTTTACTTCAAAAATCACATCATTCCAAATTCCAGTCTTCGTATAATTTGACCCCGTCCTATTTTTTATAACCTAGGGACTATATATTAAGAAATTAGAGGAAGTACCGATTTTACAGACCTTTTCTGCTTGTTTCGCACGCTTTGATAACTTCGTCCCCAACGGCAGCTTCTCGTCAGGAATCGTCCAGTAAATCATTGGAGGAATTTATAGAAAGCTGAGCGCCTATTGGCTAATAAAAGAATATTATTTACTTATTTCTAATGATGGAACTTCAGTAATTTATCGGTTTTAATGAGACCATTTTGATTGAATCCACTTTCGTTAATTGTCCATTAAGTTCAAGATGGTGGCTTTAAAATGATTAATAAAAGAAAAGATATATTCACAATAGAAATAAATATGAAAACAAACGTAATTCATAAAGAAATTTAATAAATTAATTTGCTAAAGTAAATAAATTAACAGCTTAATTACGTAAATTTTCAAAATAATTATAACAGTAAAAAAAAAAAAAAGGTAATTTTTTTTTTTAAAAAGTTTTGTTTTAAATTTATAATTTTTAATTTTCGAATATCGTCATTGTACGAGAATAATGGAAATTCTCGAAAAATTCGATGTTGCAAGATAAAAAAAAATTGCAAAACAGACAGTTTTGCGGAATTCATATCCATAATAAATAACGGTATATCCCTTTTATAATTATCCCGTAAGTGTTCCGTAGAATTCAGATAGAAACTATTTCCGAAATATTCCAATTTGTGTATTTACATCCTTAAACACTTTAACAGCACTTGTTGTTATCGTTACCCTGTTGAAGTAAGGACTGTTTTGTATCGGAGATCCATAAAATCCTACGTTACACCAGTGATTCTCAAACCGTGTTCCGCAAATATTATGAAAGTATAGTTTAAAAATGAGATACCCACTTATATAGAGATGTATCATATCCATGATCTTTTAATAACATGAAATACTTTATTTATTTATTTATTTATTTATTTATTTATTTTTTTTTTTTTTTAATATTTAAGTTATTTTTTTAGTCATCGTGTGAAACATAAATAAATAACATTTTATGCTAAAAATATATATACTGTCCGGCCACTTCATTAGGTACACCTACCTAGTAACCTAGTTGGACTTCCTTTAGCCCTCAAAACAGCCTGAATTCGTCGAGGCATGGCTTCCACAAGATGCTGAAAATGTTGTTGAGGTATTGTGTACCATGTAGACATGAATGTGTCACGCAGTTCCTGAAGATTTGATGGAGGTGTAGGCCCGGAGCGAACAGCCCGTTCCAGCTCATCCCACAAATTTTCAATCGGGCTGAGATCCGGGGTCTGAGTAGGCCACTGCAGCAAGGAAAAGTCATCGTCATAATCTTCAAACCATTCCATAGTGATGCGGGCTTTGTGCACCAGCGCATTATCCTGCTGGAAGTAGCCATCTGCATGAGGATAAACTGTTAACCTATACGGTTGCACTTGGTCAGCTACGATGTTTAAGTACGCTCTAGCATCCTGACGTGCCTCCAGAGGTATCAATGGACCAACGTGTGCCAGGAAAACATCCCCCACACCGTGACACAGCCCTCACCGGCTTGAAGAGTTGTGCGCTCAGCAGAGATGTACCTAATAAAGTAGGCGTATTGTGTATATTGCGTTGGCCAAAAACTTCGTACGATTTTTTTTAAGTAAAAAATAAAAGATACATTTTTCATTGTCACCAATAATTGTACAGCATCTTCAACGGTTTGTTCAATTATCTTCTGCCATCTTTCAGGCAACTTTACAATTCCATCTTCCCGACACTTTTTATTATTTTGAGCAAAAACATCTGCCAGGTGTAAATGGCCTCTTCCAGGGAAGTGAATTTTTTTTCCATTAAGATAATTTTGGAAAGACCGAAATAAATGGAAATCCGAAGGTGCAATATCTGGTGAATAGGGCGGATGAATCACAACTTCCCAGCCAAGCTATCCTGGTCATCAAACAAACATGCGGTCTTGCGTGCTTATTTAATATTAAATTCAATTAAAGATGGAATATTAAAGTGACGACATAAAATTCACCAATTTTAATCAGTTATTTCTGATATGACAGCTGTCACAATACAATCTAACAAAATGGTGTCGAATGACGTTAAAGACACCTAAGATGTTAAAGACACCTTAAAGACGTTTTGGACGTTAAGGACTTAATGACGTTAAAGACACCTTTATGTAAAAAAAATCCGAATGAGCTTTTTGACCAACCCAATATATACATGTATTTATATAGTACTAACATATTTTTAATTGTGTACGCGAAGTTCGCCCCAGAAAGTTTTTGTATGTTTGTTCTTATAAGTTTGTTCGCGCCGCGAACCAAAGAAGTTTGAGAATCACTGGATTACACGATTTGTCTACAATGTTAAAGATAGACTTAAGTATTTATATTTCGCCAGTGCCGAATCGAAATTTCGGCAGGTCATTTCAGCAGAAACTGAAAACATATTCTGGTTTAGGATTAAACATAAGGTTTGAGAAATAGTCTGTTGGTCAACGGAAAATGATCTGTTTGTCAATCTGGAGGTCTGTTCGTCAAAACCATTCCGAATTGCAAATTTGGAACAGAATCAAATTCAAATATAAAATTAAAACTGAGCAAAATCTTGAATAAAAATCTATCAATTTTTGGACTAACTTTACGTGAAGACATACTATGTTCAAATACATAGCCCAGTCAAAAGACATTTATATATACAGGGTGATTCAAAATTCACTGTACAAACCTAAAAGTAGATTCTAATCAGTAAGACCAATAAAAAAAGTTCAAATAAACAGGAATGTCCAGAAATGAATAGTTTTCGCGAAAAACGTATTTTCATTATTCAATATATGGTATGACGCGATAAAACGTGTTTCAAAATGTTCATAAATTAAAACACATATATACAAAATAGGGAAAGAATGATTTAATAAACGGTGTTGGAAAAAAAAAATTAGTCAGCAATGAAAATCAAAGACAGCACATAAATGAACAAACAAATCACGTCTTTTGTCAACAGAGGAAATCGGAAAGGGCTGTTTCGTCTTCTTAGGGCCTCATCAGCCCGATTCACCCTCCCTTGATGGCAAACCCAGAAAGGAGTAAAAAATAAATGGAAGACACCGTCTTTTTAAAATTATAAAATTATTTTAAAAATTATAAAAAAATTGTAAAAAAAAGAGGTAAAGTGCACATGAAAAACCTTTGACCTAACAATCGTTAGGTTCAAAAGGCATTTAATTATAAGAAAACCCAAAACCAAAAAGACAATCTAATAACAAGAAATAAATTTAACCTGCAGAAAAATTATTAAGAAATGAAAATCAATGACTGCACATAAATAAACAAACAAATCGTACCTTTGAGTCTGTCCCCCGTCTGTCCCCGACCCCCCATCCTCAACTTTGTCCCGTAGGTTCTGAGCACTGGAGCCTACCCTCCAGCAGCACTGCGCAGTCCTCTGGGCTTGAGTCTGTCAACAGAGGGAATCGAGAACAGCCGTTTCGTCCTTTTTACGGACTCATCAGCCCAATCCACCCTCCCTTGATGGCAAACCCAGAAAGGCGTGAAAAATAAATGCTAGTCAACTTCGCTCCCGGAAGTGACTCCCGAACAAAATAAACAACAATTATAAAAAAAAAATGCTTAAGTGCATAAGGAAAACCCTTTGACCTAACAATCGACTCGCGAATCAATAAATTTCTTTGATCTAAAATGTATTTCTTTTTTAAAAAAAAAACAATTAATTGGGTCCGGAAAGGACTAACCAAGCATTGAATAATGTAAACTACGTTTTTCGCGAAAACTATGCATTTCCGGACACATGTTTATTTGAACTTTTTTTTATTCTTCTTACTGCGTATAACCTACTTTTAAAGTTTGTACAGGGGATTTTGAATCACCCTGTATATATATATATATCAGAACAAGTTTCAGTTTTGGCCCCTTTCACTTCGTAGACAAGACGTAGACCGGAATTCGTCTTTTTTCCCCATTTTACAAGTGAAAAGGTGTTCAATAAAATATGACTCATGTCTGTCCGACCTGTAGTTGGGACTCTAGAGATGGCGACGGATAGAACATTCTTAAAAACTCTGCCCCCCCCCTCCTCCCCTTACACTTTATGCATTGGGTCGTTAAAATGTTTTCTTACAGTTATTAAAAGTCAACGCGCAATTTGATGTAAAGTACACAATTTGTTAGGAAAAAAAAAACAAAAAACTAACATATAAAAAATACATTAAAACAAGTGAATATAATTTTGTGCTAAAGCATAAATTTAAAGGCGATCCAAAATAATAAAAAAAAAATTAAAACATAATAAAAAAAGGAAGTACATTATGTAAGAAAAAACAAAACAAACAAACAAACAAAAACCACGCGGGAAAAAAAATAAGATACACAGATTTGAACCGACAGTCATCAGTATATGAGTCTGAAACCTTAAGCATCAAGTTATAGCTGACAACTGAAATGAGATGGTTGCATTTCTAACATTTAAGTTAAGAGCGGAAATCCAATGAAAACAATTCCAAATATCTCCAACATGGGGGAGGGAGGGCGTTGGCCCCTGAAAATATCCCATCCCTACGTTATTTGGACCTCTGAACACGATGGTAAAATCCGTTTGTCGATCCGACCTTCCGTTCGGGTGCTGTTAGGGGTGGACAGACACGGATGGACAGGACAAACACAATAGCTACCGATTTTAGTCGCTATCACAATAGCTCCCAAATGGATTGCTAAAAATATGCTTAGTAATTGCTCGTAAAAATAGGACAGATTTTTTTTTAAGTGAAAATTATTGTTACTTTCCTTGTAACCCACACTATTAATTACTAAAAGAAATTAAAAATAGCGATGACAATGATATATTTTTAAATAGTTAAGAAGCATTGTTATTTTATTCATACAGGAATTATTTAATATTATGATTAACAAAATAAAATTAGTCTTAAATTAATATTAGCTCACACCTTCGAGTTCTTATTACTGAAAAGTTTCATAATTATGCTTAATTTTATTTGTTCATAAATTTTGGTGAAACACCTGCTTTATCGCGAGCGAGTGATATTTATAACAGATGAATCAATTTTCATATCCTGATTGGCATAATTAATATCTTCCACTAAATCCGTCTTTGACGGCTATTAAATCCATATTTCAAAATTTAATCAAACTACTTTCCACCCCTACATTTAGTTGAACAGCCCAAGAGTTCGTTCGGGTTTTTT
>JAFIDM010008419.1:50179865-50226886 GCA_023159025.1 Thereuonema tuberculata | reverse complement strand
CACCCCTACATTTAGTTGAACAGCCCAAGAGTTCGTTCGGGTTTTTTATTAAAGAATTGTTTTTTTTTCCCTAGTTATTGTCTTATAAAGATTATTTAATAAGAAAAAAAGTAGTTAGTGAAGCAAGTTTTGAATTTGGCACTGAAATACTGACAAATACTTTTTGTTTCTATTTTTTTAAAAAATTTTTTTAGTCCCATGCTTTTGTCTCCAATCTCAATTCCTTCATAAATCAATAACAAAAACTTACTCTTTTAACGTCCATTGTTAAGTAGTTTCTGCGATCGAGCGGTGCAAGTCTACAAATTCGGTTTTTTACATTTGTTCCTTTTCAATAGAGGGACATTTGTTTCATTACAGCTTACATCTTATAATTAAAATTGCTTTCAGAAAGATATTTCTAATTTCAGTTTGATTCAATGAAATTGGTTCAATCAAGTTCATCTATCTTACTTATTGGTAATTCTGGAATGTTCCTAAAAGAAAAGCCATGTTGTCAGCCGAGATCTTCGATATTTAATTTCCTGTTGTTCCTAGCTTACGTTGATAATTCGCTGTCCAACATAATAATTCTCAGAACATCCATAACTGTCGTTCGTTTCTACATGAACTAATAAACACGATTAAATACTGTTTTTTCTCTATGTATTTTTTTTTCGGTAAATTTTTCTAAATGAATGAGTTTAGAGAATACGCCAAAGTTAGGTCGTAATTAGTCCTGACACCAAATCGAGACATTCCCACAATTCCAGTGTTAAAACGGGAAAGATGAAAATCAATTTTGCTAAGGAAAAAAAAAAATCATTGATGCAAAGATTACGAAAAATCTGAAATCCTATGTAAATGAAGAAAACTTTTCTTAGAGCCACGTTTTAAAGTAGAAAGATCTATTAATTAAACATAGAGACCATGATGAAGTTCCATCTTCAACATTTTTGTATTCATTTTTGTTTTCTTTGAAGTTCGAATACTGGAACTTTGAAACATCGTCTAGTTTTCATTTTAATTATTAATATATGTGTAAAAGTGCATTATGGTCTCAATGTTTAATTTTTACCTGCACGTTAAAACAGTTTAATTAGAAAGATCTATCTTTAAACCTACCATAAAAATTCTCACAATTCACCACAGTTTTAAGTTTTATTCCCATCGCATTTATTTTGTGCCTAATATAATATGTCCCAATCACCTAAGGTAAAAGATAATAGAAACTAACATAGGAAAGACTTTCCACAGTTCGTTAAGTATCATTCTAAAAAAAAATACCCGAAAAACAAGGATATTAGTTTTAGATAAGAACTAATTTACTACCATACTTTTCTTTATTTATTCTTCTTTAACATATTGTAAAGGGTTTGTGAGAGAGTCTTGGGATCTAAAGACAACGAGTCAAGTTCTGGAACTGAACTGAATTAATTTCTTAAATGAAAAACAAGGGTTTTTTTATAGTATTTACAAAGCTTGATTTGATTGCCTAATTAGTTAAAAGTATACATAATGATTGGATAAAAATATAACGAATTTAAATTAATTAACTGCTTCAACGGCTACAACAGAGAGGAATTTAAAAATAAACAGAACATCAGTAATTAGGAAATGCAAAGGAATAAATATCGGTTAAGAATAAAAATGAATACAGATAAACAATTTCTACAAAAATACAGATAAATTAATGATTTCTAAAAATTTTAAATGCAAACTGTTACAATATCATGTAAATAATATTACCTTCCTAGAAAAACAACTTCTTTAATTTTCAATTTACTTCATCCTTCTTTGCGATGGAGGACAAGAAACTATTCTTCTTCCTTGACATTTCTTTAGAATTACAAATAAGAACTACAATAAGCATTTTCATATTCAAATTAACAAATAAAACATTATCGTTTTCAATAACATTGTTATTAATAATACTAACAATTCTCACATCATTAATAATGATGCTTCGTAAATACAGGACGGAAGGACACAACCCAGACCCAATTGTCAAGCTGAATGTGAAATTTCCGAAGAAAAAGAGAGACTCATAAACGAATCATGTTTGATCAATTGGAAAAAATATAGGCTTTTAATAAGGATAAGTTTCTTAAAATTAGTAGTGCATCATTTGGATATGTTAAGGAATTTATGAAAAAATAAGTTTTTTTTAATGTTAATGGTGTTAATTAGCATGAAATGTGAGAATTGTTATTATTGTTATTTACGAAGCATCATTATTAATAAGTGAGAATTGTTATCATTATTAATAACAATGATATTGAATACGATAATGTTCATTTGTTCACTTGAATACGAAAATGTTTACAGTCGGACCTCTATTTAACGAAGTCGCTAAATCCCGAAAAAAAGTTCGGTATAAGGAAAATTCGTTAAATAGAGATTCACCTTTTAAAATTACTTTAAACTACATAAAACAGATTTAAAATACATAAACAATAGATATTATTAAAAAAAGTAATAATTTTAATGACATAAAGCATCCATTACCACTTGCATACTAAAATTTTACTAATAAAGTCTGTTAATTTTGTCTTGAGTTTTTTGGGGTTTTATTTGAAAAAGTGTTTTTGCTCATAGTACGTCTCGCATCATTGCAATGCACCAAAAACTCCTTCAGTATTTTCTTCAAATTGTAATCCGCGTTGGATTGTTTGAAATGATATTTGCGTTTCATCATACGAAGGTTTTTTGATTTCTGCATCAAGATGATTTCCATTTTTATCATCTTCATCTTCATCGCAATTCATAGCTGTATTGTTTGTTTTTGTTTTTTTCACACTGTCCAAAATATCCGATTCAGTTAGTGTTGCCGAGGTCTCAACTTCAAAATCAAGTGAAAGATAATCATCAATCAGCACATCATCGTTAATTTCTTCTTTTCCTCTCAGCTGTATTCACATTTCTTTCATTTCCTCTAAGGCAGTGGTGCCCAACCTTAATATGGGGGCCAAAATTGACTTTGCTGTGAATCTCGCGGGCCACAATGTGGCGGAATCTCCTATTCAACAACCAAAAAAAAAAAAAAAAAACGAAATCTCCTATTTAACAACCAAAAAAAAATCGAATCTCCAGGTTCAACAACCAAAAAAAAAAAAAACCGGAATAAAACAGCGGGCCACATGTGACACCTTCGCGGGCCGGATATGGCCCGCGGGCCATAGGTTGGGCACTACTGCTCTAAGGGAATATTGATAATAAAAACATTTCAAGGAGAAAAAAAAAATAGATCCACGAAAATGCACTTCGGTATTTGGAGGTTTTTTTACGAAGAAATTAGCAAAATGTTCTTGGTTCAAAAGAAAAGTTCGCAAAATAGAGAAATTCGCAAAATAGAGGTTCGTTAAATAGAGGTCCGACTGTATTTTAGTACTTATTTGTAATCCTAAAGAAATGATGGCGGAAGAAGAATAGTTTCTTGTCCTCTGTTATCACGTGAAGTCCCTCCCATAGAAATGAAATATTGTGGAAATAAAAGAGGATGTTTTATTAAGAATTTCTAAGAGTATAATATTACTATCGTAGTTATTTGAGTTTGTATCAATAAATTAATATTTGACAGCCTTCTTTATTTTACAATGAAAGATTAATCAATGAGCACGGTGTTTTATAGAACTTTATATTTTCACACTACCATCAGTTCTTGTTTGTTGTCTCGCTTTATTCAAATTATCCAAAGGCGTGGTATATACTGCAGCTTAGGCATAAAATAAAAAAAAACCCTAATTGAAATACATTTTGATGCTTCTAACTCTTACCATTTTGCAACTCTCAAACAATTTTTGTCATAATTAAATAATTTGTGTAGTCATAGAATGAACTTTCTGAAGATGCAGACTTTCACGGCACGGCGTAAGGATTCAAAATCAATGATATACATCTGGTGATGCTTCTCTCTGCAGCCTCTACGTTAAACAGTGAAGTTATCATAATTCACTGTGAAACTCTCTCAGGAAGATCAGAATCCGGAGATTACTCTAAATACGCAAGCCAAGTTTCCCCCAGATTTCAAAGTTGCAAAATTCACAAAACAATTGCTCTGTAGGCCCGTAGCCAAAATTTTCTTTCGAGGAGAGCTCATTCCTCGAAAAAGTGCTGTATGGTGGTCGCCCAAAGTAAGAATATCACCACTCCCTGGATTCCTTAGATGCAGTTCCTTAACTTAGAGACTTAATAGGACTAGTTCCTTTGATTTCAACTCTGACAAGGTCAGGTCAGTGCGTGACCTCGAACGCTAAGAACCGACGAAAATGCACTTACAATATAAATCACTCATACCGAAAACAGTCGTACGAATCATTCCCATGCAAAACTGCACGTCTTACCTCGAGACACATTTGAATAATCACCTATTGAAGGTCCAAGAGAGGAACTTTGGTAACGCGAAGAATCAAAATATCGATATAATAGGACCAAAAACACACATATTTCAAAGCCGTGACTATATCGCTATAGTTCCCTCTACTTGGTCCTATTATATCGATATTTTTGTTTCTTCGCGTTTCCAAAGTTTCTCTCTTCGATCTTCAATAAGTGATCATTCAAATGTCTCTTGTGGTAAGACATGCAGTTTTGCATGAGAATGACACATACCACTGTTTTTGGGATGAGCGATTTATATTCTAAGCACATTTTTGTTCGGTTCTCAGAGCTCGAGGTCACGCACTTCCCTTCTGAGAGAGATTTTTCTTTTGTATTGATTTCGGGAGGGGCTTCAGCCCCTCGAGCCCCCTCCCTGTTTCTCTGTCATATGATAACGAATCCGATCAACTATTGTCATACCCTGGACTCATAACATATTAGGTTCTGGAGATTGTTCGTAAAAGTGGAAGTAATGTATTTTTAAAAAGATAAAAAAAACCAAGGCCTGCACATAAATAAGCTTTTACATCTTTGAGTTTATCTTCAGTCTTGGCTTTTTATTTCTTTAATGATTTCTTTGCACGTTAAATTTGTTTTCATATGATTATTATTACTTTTTTGTTGTTTTTTTTTTTTTTTCTATTTAAATTAAAGGCCTTTTATACATAACGATTGTTGGTTATGATTCCCTCTGATAATAGACCAGAAAGGCATTTTTGTTTATTCATTGTGCAGCTCTTGGCTTATATTTTTCAATACAGTCTCTTATTCATATTTTTTTATAAGTCTGTATAAGTTTTCAACACATTTCACATCTCGTGGTTTGCAGTAAAAGTTCTATAAAAAATATAATTCTCCTTCAAATTACACAGCAATGAACTATTATGAAATACCTTAAAAATTTGTTTGGTGGAATTACAAGTAAGGTTAATTTCATACAAGAAAAGTACCGTATAATTTTTAAAGAGGTCTTACGTCATAAAGGATGGGAACTTCTCAGTATAGAGGAAACTTTCTTTAGGACAACGGCAATACTTCACCTTTCTGGGTCATTTTATACATCTTGCTAGAGTTCAAGGAATTTTCCTTCTCATCCGATATCATAGGGGGTCGTCCATTAATTATGTGAGGTCAAAAGAGGGAGGGGGGGATCCGGTAAAATCTCACCAAAACACGCCAAGGGGGAGAGGGGGGGGTCAACGAAAATCTCACCTCAACTTTTTCATTCAGAGAATGTAAATATTATAATAGATTACAACATTTTGTAATATTGACTTTTTGAATTTTTTTGATTTTTTGACAATTTTGAAATCTCATGTGAGGGAGGGGGAGGGGTCCCACCATATCTCACCAAATCTCACCAAGGGGGAGAGGGGTCCAAATTTTTTTAAAAACACCTCACGTAATTAATGGACGGCCCTAGGTTCACCTTGGTTTTTTGTTGGGTTTTTTTTAAATATATAACAGAACAAACAAGTAAATATAAGTTTTGTACTAAAGCATAAATTTAAGGCCATGATAATAAAAAATTTAAAAATAAGAATTAAAAAAAAGGAAGTACATTAACGGAAGGAAAAATAAAAAAGTTAGGAAAAAAAATTTAAAAAAATAAGAAAAACCAATGTCTACGATTAAGAGAAGGGTAAAAGGAAAAAAAAGAAAATATACAGATTCGAATCGACAGCCTTCAGTATATGAGTCCGAGACCTTACACATCAAGCTACCAGCTGAAATGAGATGGTTGCATTTCTAACATTTAAGCTAATAGCGGAAATCCAATGAAAACAATGCCAAATATCTCGAACACGAGGGGACGTTGTCCCTGAAAATACCCTATTGCTACAGTGTTTTGGCTTCTGAACACGATGGTGAAGTTCATTTGTCGATCCGACCATCCGTTCGGGAGTTGTTAGAGGAGGACAGACACGGACGGACAGGACAAACGCAATAGCTACCAATTTTGGTCGCTATTACAATAGTTCCCAAATGGGTCGCTAATGATCAACATGCCATGTCAAGCATCTTGTTTCCAGCGCAAAAAAGTTCTTTAATTTCTTTAAATACAAGTCGTACGTCTAGTAAATAAGTAAAAAAAAAAAAAGAGTCGAACTCCTATTGCAGTTCCACTTTTGTCTGCCCTGATACTCCACCAACAATCTTGGATGCTGCTCGAACTATCTACCACTGGTAATTTTCCTCTTATTTTACCAATTTCATCTGTAGATTTTGTAAGCATCAATATCATTTATCCATAGGGGTATCTAGAATTTTGAAATGGTAGGGGTTAGGATGGTCATTGCCATTGCGTCCTTTTAGAATGAGGAGGTGGTTACAAACGAAACAATGTTTTCCAATTTAACCAAAAACAGATACAGAAACCTAGATTTTTTTTCCATTTTCGGATGCAATGGGATTCCTTATCAACCCCCAAACTCATCATGTTGATACACTTATCAACTCGTCTACAGCTTTTCATCAACTAAGTGTCACTGTTATTGAATATATTTTAGTTCATTGTCTTTGTTCGAATCATTTTTTTTGTTTGGTAGGGAGGAACTGTCTGTTTTAGACTTTGAAAAAATATTAAGAATACAAGGAATTGGGTTGATGAATGTTTTGGGTTTCCATTGTCAGTTCTTATAATCATTATTATTATTATTCTTAACCAGCCGGGTGCCATCGCTTTGCAACCTTGCATATATAGCATATATATAGAGAGAGAGAGCAATTTAATATTGAGATCGGAGAATGTACGACTTCCCAGCCCGTTGTGGCCTTCTCCGCTTAACTTAGGTGTAATGCGGGTTGGCGCCACACACTTCATGGTCAGTTTGCCAGATTATTCCCTATCCGTGAGAATTTCGAAAAATCCGGCTGTATTCCTTGGCTACACCATAAAAGGAACCTCTGTGCACAATTTCAGCTTTCTAGGTCCAAGGGTTTGGGGTGGGCGTTGATGAGTCAGCCAGTGAGTGAGTCAGGACTTTTTAAATTTTGTTTTGGTAACCTCATTGATTAGTTCTTTATAGATTATATTTGGATCTGTTATTGTCTCATTTTCAACTCTTTATTATCCGAGATTCGTTCTTTACATGTTATTCCTGGTGTTTCGATATCATTATTTATGAAAATATGATCTATATTTGTTTTCGTAATTCCATGAATTGTACAGTTGTTTCTTGAAACCACTATTGCATATAAGTTTTAGGTATTTCTGTACTGCAATGTTTTTATTCATTTAGAAAAAATCTATATTTACGTCGCCAATTAGTATAGTTGGACAGTTGCTTAATATGTTTTCTTTTTTTAAGAATAGATTCTCTAATTCTTCAGTAAATTTACCTTTCTTTGTGTTTGGTGGTTTATATATGGCTAAAATGTTAATATTTTGTGTTTGATAACACAAACATATTTTTGATAATGAAACAAATTATTACAAAACTTCATGATATTTTGTGAAAATTCTTGAATCATTTTCCAAAAGATTTCCTTGCTCCGACGTTTCAGTAATTTGTAATTTAACATTATGCTTACAGAATGACAGACAAAATAACGTTTTTATAATATACAATGATATATTAAAAAACAACTATAATTCACACATAAATCAAGTCAAAATTATCCAACAATAACACAAAATTTTATTGTTCTAATCTTTTGTTGCAGAGAAAACTACATAAGCAGATCATAAAGGACCTAAAACAACACTGATAGTCTCCGAAAAATAGCGGAACATTTAAATATCCAACTTCCACATCTCTATAAAATAACTCTTCCATCTTGACGTCACAGATCAGAATTCACCACCTGGAAAACATCTTCCCTGCGGACTACGTCATTCCTGACAGAAACACGATATACGGACAACTTCATTCCTGACAACGTCATTCTTGACGGCAACATCAACATGAACATCGTCACAGTCAGTTCATCTCAATCTCCACGTTGATTGACGAGATCCTGAATACTCCACTTCCCTCACCATTGGCTGAACTTTTTTGAATATACTAAAAATTGCTTATTTAAACCTTTTCTTAAGACTTTGAAATTCATCTTGCTGATGATGGGGAATATGTTCCCCGAAACTGTCCTGTCCTAGGAACTTTTTAACGTATCGTATTTTTTAGCATGTTTTTATTTAAGTCATTTAAAAACTTGATTTATGTGTGAATTATAGTTGTTTTTTAATATAAAGTATAATATAACACACGTTTTTAATTTACAATAATAATAATAGCCGAGTATCGTCGCTTTGCTCCGGAACCCTTGCATATATAGCATTAAAAAAACAAACTATTTATATAGCAAATTAATATTGAGATCGTCGGAGAATATACGACTTCCCAGCCTGTTGTGGCTTCTCCGGATTACTAAGATGTATTGCGGGTTGGCGCCACACACCAAAAATTTAAAGCAAAAACATCACATTTTTGCATGTATCTTGTAAACGCAGAAACGTTTGCAAATGACTGACATATCGTTCGATAGAACTTTCAAATACCAACATTTTCTCAATGTAATGTTCTCTTCCGACTTTTATACTTTTCGTTTAAATTGAGAAAAGTCAAAATCTGACCCTTTAAAAGGCGCAATTTTGGAAACCATTTTGTTTGTCTTAAAAAATCTACATTTTATCCATTTGCATGACCAATCTATCTCTTATAGTTTGGTCACAAAATTGGAAAAACTTTAAGTCTTATGACAGACAAAATAACGTTTTTATAATATAAGATAATGCTAAATTTAGGATTTTTTTCAAATAAACCTAAAAATTTGCATCTAAAATAAAAAAATAATATTAAGTTCCAGATGCAGACATTTTTATGTCCAGGATCAAGGAGGCCCAACTGAAATTCAGTACAGATCAGTAAATGTCTGTGTTAACTGGAATTCTTATAAATACTGTGTACACAAGATTCATACAACAGAATGACCGACTCTCACTTAAAACTCAACCACAACTATGCTCAATTATATATGAACAGCAAACATTGCTTTTCTCTTTCACATATGTTCCTAGGCTAACTTAATATTTTTGTAAGTCTCCCTACCAGTGATACACCCAGGATTAAGGTTGTGGGGTGTGGGAGGGAGGGTGCTAAGGATACTGTAAAAAGTCTGTTCAGATGTAGGCCTATTTAAAAATAAATTGTTTCAATGATCACTTTCCAAAATAATAACATACAGAAACGTCACTGCTTTAATAAAGGTTTTCTTCTCGTTTTTTTTTTCCTTTCTTTATTTGGGTTGGGGGGGGGGGGGGGGCTTTAGCTAGGTCTCTACTTCGGGAAAACTAATTTAAAGGGTAAATGATTGACCTGGATACCAGGTTACAGTGTTCTTACTTTCTTTTATTCTTAATAATTTTTAAAACTTTTTCCTTTCAATGTCCCATGTATTCACTGCAGAGCTGTCCATCGCCCCGAATGGGGGCTAAATAATCAGGTGATTGTCTACAATGCTCTTACTTTATTTTCGTTTTGTTTTCCCAAGCAAAGCTCTGTCTTCCAGATACTCTTAAACATAATACGAAATAATCATTTTAATCCACTGCATTGTTTGATATGATTAACATTATTTCAATTTACACAATTTAAGTAGAACAGATTCTTTTTTTCTTCAGAAAATGGAAAATGTATACTCTTTGTACAAATTTGTTTTTGTATTGAGCAGATATTACAATTCAACGTAAACATTAGGCTTAAATCTATCTTGATAATGATTTAAAGGAAACAAGAAAATGCACAAGGTTGTTATCTTGAACTCATGAATTTTGTTCATAGCACGTTAAACAACCTAGACTGACTTCATAAGTTTTCACGATTTTATCTATTTTAAAGAAATTATGTTTTAGGAAATAAATTTTGAGGAGCGCAGGCTTTAAGCTGTCAAACTTCTTGTTTCTGATCATGTAAATCTATGGTAAATAACGTTGACAGTACTTGGTATAAATAATCATTCATAACATTATAAAATATGCAGTGTAAATATAGTTAGATTTCAAGTATTTGGATTCTGAAAGTTTCTGCACTCGAGCTGACAATTACGTTAAAAAATCAAAAATAAATAAGAGTACATAGCTTTTAAAGGTTAAAGCAAATCATTATAGGCAAACTATGGACCTTGGGGACAGAGTTGAGGTCAATTGGAAGAAGAAACCTGTACCAGTTCACGCACAGTTGGGTAAACCTATGACACATCTGGAGGGGAAAGAACGAAAGAGAGAAATCTCTGACAATCATCAGGGATTGAACTCCAGCCTGCAGTCTAATACACAGCTCTAGAATTCAAAAATAAAGCTGCAGGTTCAATGATATTCAGATTTTGTTGCAATATTCAAAAATTATTCACTTGATACTACAGCTTTTTCCTGTCAATCAGCCACATTCTGGAGGATGATACCGTACTCTGTCACTTGATGTTACTGGCTTTTCTTTACTGATTTTTATTCGTGTACGTTCATGTATAGTAACACACTACAATGAGACATGACAGACCCCCAACTTCTCTGCTGTCAAACCCCTCTCCCATCACAATAAACTATTCTTTTAATGTGTTTACTATTTTTTAGGCAATTAATTTGATGCCTACAGAAAATCCATTTGCGGCCAGCGGAGTCTGGTCCATGGTTTTCTATTCTTTTCTTTTTAATGTGTTTTTTTATTTCTTGTTTTTATGTTTGGAGGTTCCACTCTTGCTCCCTCATTAACCAATATCCACTTCCGTAATGAGACCTAGGGGTTTTATGCTCTGCTTCCCTCTGATGATCGCCATAATAGCGTGAAACAGCTGTTAGGGAATAGAGCTTGCACAAATAAGCACTAGGTCCTCTTTTAATATTCCACCGACTCCTAGCTGAATCTTTCTACACAATCCAGCTTAAAGCATACAACCCTAACACCGGCGGGCAAAATACCCGTCACTATTGCTAAACCTCCCTACTCCCTTCACTTCCCTCACTCCCACCTCATGTCGCCCTAAGTGTTTTGTGATGTCCTATATGTTTGCCATCCCTGATGATGGAATACACTCATTATTCCGAAACTGTTGGTTAATTACCATCCTTTTTTATCCTGTTTATTCTTTTTTTACAAGTACTGCATTTTATTTTCAATTCCACTTATTTTAATACACAAAATGTTAAGCCTTCTTGTTAATTTTTATTTATTGAAAATATTCATTTATATTCATTTATTCCTCTTCGGACAGGAATAGCTGGTTCACTCGAAGGCAGAAGTTGGAAACTTTTTTCTGATCATTTCTCTTCCAAATGGATTCCAAGATTTCCTCATTCCTCTGTCAAATGGTCACCAGTGTTTTTCTATCTGGTGATTAAAGGCGAGTGATCATCAGGCAATGCCCTCTGACCTCAACTTCATTATTTGACTGTTGATTACTGGAACCTTATCGTCTTCATGTCTACTCTTGAATGTCGATAACTACTACTGATTTTACTTTTAAGTAAAATATACATAGAAATTTACTATCTTTTCATGGGCCTTACAGTTAATGGCTTCTATCATCAAACTGATACTTTCACTGAAAAATAAATCATTCAATCCATACCCTAACTTATTCAATTTGACAGCTACGTTGACAAGATCATTAATAATAAAATCAAAGAAAGAAACAATTACAACAGTTTTTAAATGATGATGGCATTTATTTATTTATTTTCACTCAATGGAAATATTGCTTTATATAAAATTTCTGTTAAAAGCAAATTAATAATAAACCTTTAACATGAAATTATTAATTATTTAAAAAAAAAATGAAGAAAGTAGATGATGTATCACAAATTTCATAAAAAAATTCCTATAAAATATTTCCAAATGGTGTTTCTAATTCATTATATACAAAAATACAAATACATGAATATGTTTCTTTCCTATGATGAGATGAATGCCATGATGCCTTAATGAGTTACTGCATTTAGTGGTTCTGCTTTAATATTGACCAAATCCAATCTCGAGTCCAATTCTTCATCTAATTCGCCAATAACAGCACTGAAAAAATTGCAAAGAAAATAAAAATATTAGATATGTAAAGTCTATAAATTTCATTTTTTTGGCAATTTAAACCAGAATTGCCACATAGTTGCAGATGCTTATGACAAACAAATGAACAATTGGTTAAATTCAGAAATTATCTATGAACATTGTAAAAAAGGAAACAGTGTTGCCAACTCGAAAACCTGAAATCCCTCTACCACTCAGTCATTCGACTAAACAAAAACCATTTGTGCAATTTCTGATGGTGCACAAAATTAGAATTCCATTGATTAAAGGGTGGAATTCTAGTATTATTTTATATGTCTTAGTATTTTATTTTGTTTTGATGTTTATATTAAACAAACAATGGTCTATAATATGAAAAGTAACAAATGTAGATGAATATTTCAAGATTCTGTATCTCCGCACAACACATCAATTGTAGCTATGCCTTTTATGTAACACTTTTTCGTAATGTTCTTTTTGTCTTGTTTTCTCTTATAGAACCTCTTCATAGACATTTAATCAACATATCAAAACAAAAAAGCACTCTCATCAGCCAAAATCGCATCGTATTTCCATATAAAATTGAAAAGACGAAGTATAATATCAACTAGCATGAGAAATCTTGCGAATACAACTTTAAAACTTCTCATTTTCAAATTATAAACTTCTAGATCATTGTTTTCCAAAGTGGGCGATATCGAGGGGTTGCTAGAACGATCGGGAGGGGGGGGGGGGAGGGGGACGGGGGGGGGGGGGGTATTATACCCAGGTGTAATTGGGGGCCATTGAATAAAAAATAAGGGCGTGATGGAAACAAAGAAACAAAAGATAAGAAAATTTTGAAAAACCGTTCTTACACGTTTCATCTGTTATGTAACAAAGATAAAGTTGTAGCGATTACTTTGGAAAATAAAGTAAGTAAAATAAATAAGGTTATAATAAAATGCGAGTTATAACCAATTAGTGGTGAAGTCCACTGCCAAATCTTAACAAGCAAATGTTGGCATGCAAGCATGTCACGCATTGTCAGGAAATCCAGCATGCATCAGCAGGAATATGTGCATATAATGATTTGTTGTGAGTTAACAATAGTGCAACAGGTATTTAAAAATTTTAATTCATATTCGATGCCGATCTTTACAGATCACATCCAAAGCAGATTGCATTATTGTTGTTTCAATAAAACAGCAATTTACGAGTATTTGTTTATACATTTTCTTACATATCAACCATATGTTTCTGTGTCTTCTATTGCTTACTAATAATAAAATCGTAGCAGGCTTGTGTTAGTACAATACTATTTGGAGTGTACAGTCAACATATTTGTCATATTTTTTTTATTACAATATTAACGAAAACAGAGGAATGAAACCATAAAACAACTGTTAACCATTAGCATTTATTTATTTATAATTCATAATTTTTATTTTAATATTATCCTTTGTTATCTTAATTTTCTGTTTGTAATGTGAATGTTACCGTGGTTGATTTTAATAAATAATTTTATAATTTCAAGCTTCAAGGTGTCTTATTTACAAAAACATCTTTCTTTACTATATTGTAGGACGTAGATAGAAATAAAGATACATAAAAAAATGCAAAATTATCACTACATCTTTCTGTTGGTTCTCTTAAAGAATTTAGATTTCGAAGGGGGGGGGGGGGGGAATTTTTTTTTTTTTCCTGAAAAGGGGGGCAGTAGGCCAAATAAGTTTGGGAACCTATGCTCTAGACTTACATGAAAATGCTTCTGAATTGTAGTATCTATTGATAACTAACTAAATAACACAAAGTGACCAAAATTACAAAATTTGACCAAAGAGAAGACTCATGGCCAAATGTATTATAAAAACAGCAAAACTGTTAAATTTGGCCATGCAAAGGTCAAAATGACAACCCTGATTTAAACATCTTTGCGATTGAGATTTATTAAAAAGATAGAAGAAAACACGAAAGGAATGGAAAACTAATAAGCTGTGGTCTTGATAGTTTGGAACAGTGAGAATCAATAATACAGAAATAAATTTATCAGTACTGAAGCTACACACATACTGACTAAATATAAATTACAAACCTTATTAATGCTTGTTTTATTTTAAAAGTACGTAATTTTCTTTAGCCAGTATGTATAGATTACACGATGGTTATTTTTCCAGTTAGCAATGATAAGAGTAATCTGGAAGGAAAGGGGGATCTTGGGTCTGAATTTCAAGACTGTAGTCTGCTTTCTGATTTTGTATGAAGAGACTGGAAACAAGCACTTTTTCTATTTTAGGAACCACTCAATATATTTTTCAAATTATTTAATAGGACCATAAGTTTCCTGCTAATTATTGTAAGAAGACTTTTGCATAACATGCTTCTATTCCTAATCATTAGTCGCACAGATCAAATTTCAGCTACTTACTTTTCGTACTTAGAAGAATAAATTAAAACTGTGCTTAAAAAAGTTGAAAAATAAAAAATTAATGTAAAATAAAACCAGCAGTTTCGATAGCTGTCAAGTCATCATTTTCAAGATAATAACAATCAAACATAATAGTACTTACAGAAATTGCATTTCTTTCTTTAATACAAATTAAATAGAAATCTAATAAAATTGCAAAATGTTTAATATATTTACTAACAGTATATTAAACTGTAATGGGAAGACAAACGGAACCTCCAGAAATCTAAACTAAAAACAATAATACACGTTAAAAATAAAGAATAAAAAAATTCATGTGATGGGCTCAGCCAGCTTCAATGAATTTCTAAAGCGCATTTTTTTAGGTGCTTTTTTATTCATTTAAATGCGCATTAATAAATTCATTGAGGCTGGCTGAGCCCAGCACATAATTTTCGTTTTCTTCATTTTTAATGTGTATTATTGTTTTGAATTTAGATTTGTAGAGGTTCCATTTGTCTTCCCATTGCCACGTCAATTCACCTCCTTTATGAGACTTGCTTTGTTCATTCTGTCTACTCTCAACTGATGATCGCCAAGTTAGGGTGAAACAGGCTATCTTGAGATGTCAGAAATGAACATTAGTCAAATTTTAATGAGTATATTAAACTATATTGAGAATTAAAATACATTCAGACTGCATGGTATTGCAAGGTAATATTAGGAAGAGGATTCACGAGATTGTGACAAAGTGTGACAAGGAGGGGGTGGAGGTCAAAATAACAAAAATTAGCGTGACATAGTTTATGGACAGCCACTTTCATTGCAATGTTTCAACTAAAAGTTTTGTCTTCGCCACATTTCTAATGTTCTTGTTCTAAAGCCATGGTTCAAAGTAGTTTCTAAGTATTTTACAACTAAGGTTCGTTCAGGTGGAAAAGACGGAAGAAAAAACATGTATCACAAGGTTGACTGAAATCTAATGGATGAAAAACATGTCATTGCTTTGCAGATGGTATTTCCATCAATAACCCACAGTTTTTTTACATCAATTTATAGGAAATTATCTGCTCTTTCCAATGGTATAAGTCCCATCTTTGTATCTGGTCTGCAGTTTGAGATATTCATGATATTACATTTCAAGGTCAACAGCATTTTAGGAAATGTTTTTTTTTTAGCAATCATAAAGCACTAACTCAAAACATATGAGGTTCACCACAGGTTTGTTGATATATTTGAAATCTTCAGGGAATTTTACTTAAGAAACTCCCAAAATTTTCTCTCAGAAGTCATAAAACATTAAGTAAAAACATAAAAACTCACATAGACCTGTCTCTACAAAGTATCGATTATGACAACATTTGTAGAAAAACATGCTAACTTTGAAGCACTGCTACCATGGATCCAGGTGGCCTAGAAACCTGTAACTTTTAATTTGAACTAAGAACCTTAACAAGAACAAATGTACCAAACTGCATTCAAATCGGAGACTATGGGTTACATGGTCTGTGTGATGTGGCATGGAACGACCAATATAGGAGGATATTTATAGATTATCTTAATTTAAATAAACTGAATACCTACTTGTCTGACCCAGGCATACTTTCCTATGCCCTTTGATCTATCCCCAATTAAATTTTTCTATAGTAATTGCTGATGGTTGTCCTCAGATACATGCTCCTTTGATTTTTTTTTCATTTAAGGGATGCTTTTAACTCACCCCTCCCATCTCAAAGACATAGACAATACTTAAATGGATAATGCATATAGAGGAAGGTTAATCAGCAGTGTATAGCATTCATGTAAACTTTTAATGAAAAGGATATTATTCCATTCAAACAATGTAAAAAATAACTTATACTTACATATTATCTCCTCTGATTATATATAGTCCTAACACAACTTGTTCCACTCCTTGTGTTGTGCTGTAAACTCTCTCGTGGCTTTCATCGAGTATCACATTGATCGTCTGATCAAAGCCTTTCAACGTCCCCTGAAATTCATCAAATAATTTTAAATTTTACAATAATTAAGTATAAATTATTATAACTATGACCCACATTTTTATATCCTAAAAATGTTAAATATGCACTTACAACTTAAAATTTTTAAAAATGACCAAACCTTATCTATCCAAGCAAAAAAAAAATTAAATTGATATCGTTATCAAAACAAAAAAACCTTTTATATGACAAAAAAATATTCTTCAGTATGCTCTAAAATTAGAAATTGTCAAAATATGCTTAAATGTAAAATAAAAATAGTATTAGTTATATCTGGTTAAGAACAGGAAAAATCCCATATGTCATGAAATACCATGCTCTAATATTACAGCATGTTACGGTGAAAACTGGATTAATCGTCACCATTGGGACCAGGACTGTGACGGATAACCGAATAGACGGATAACAGAAATTTCGCAATAAACATGTACACTAATGAAATTTCAATGCTAGTTTGGGACGAAAGGCAAACAATAAATTAATACAAAGAAAAATCTATCGGTAACAAATAGATATCGCCAAACACCAAACAAATAATAATAATAGAAACATAAAACAGTACTAGATAATACGGTTTATATGTTAAAGCTGTAATCAGTCATCATCTTCTGTTTCTTCGAGGCTCGAGCTTTTTTTGCAGCAATGTCCCGTATTTTACGGAGAAGAATAGCAAAATAGGTTTTGCGAATGATGACGGATAACAGAGAGTGATGGTTAATCGAGTTTTCACTGTATTTCTTTCAATTCTTCTATTTTTGTTAAGATACTATTCTATTTTCTTTTGGGGCATATAAATCTGTTGAGCTATTGTAAGAATATTTCTTTATATTTAATACTGTTATTATGCATAAAGATTTTAATTTTAATGCACAAGAGTATTATCAGTTAAAACGTTGTTTTGATTTTTCCATTATTCTTCTTCTTTGAATACACTAGCCCATATTTTACATTAACACAGGAGCACTGATTTATTTCTTATTTTCTTTACATATATTAATTGAAATGATGAGTTCAAAACTTTTATCCAGAAACAAAACTAGATAAGCAAAAAAAGCAGATTACTGAAAAATATCTTTTATAACAAGGAAAAAAGTAATTATCCTCAATATTAAAGTCTATTCTGTGAATGCAATTTTCGGCATCGTTTCACAACGAAATGCTGGTTTTCGAGAAACATTGACTGTTTTTCAAACCCCCATTTCAATTACAGAGCTTGATTAGATGTCGTCAGTATTCAAGGCTAACTATATAGCAGTAACCACATTTATTTTATTATTATTTATTTATTTACCTACAACTCAAAAGTTTAGTGAATTTTAATGCTTGGAATTATTTTTGCTTTTAACTCGATATATTCTTTTACTACTGGTAAATTTCTTAACTAATAATTACTCAACGTTGACGTTCAGATAACATCCTTGACATTAATTATAGTCTTTAGAAGTAATAAACATAATACAACAGTATTTCCGTTGATATGCTTATATTTATTTATTGTTCTCAGTGCATTTAATCCCAGTTACAATTATTTATGTTATTTGTTATTAAATAAAACCCCAAATTATTTTATTGAAATCCCTGTAAGTTATAAGTAAAAACTCAAAACCCAACATCTCTTAAAATATTTTTGAATTACGATTTTAAGTTGAATTCACCACATTTAATAACTGGGCAATCTTTAAATACTTTGACTTTCAATAGCCATTTTAATTTTTATTAAAACATTATTTCTGTTTTTAATTATTATTTATTTCGAAAATAATTATCAAGATTTACCTTCGTAACTTTTTTTTATTTGTATTCCTTGTAAGTTATATCGTATTGATGTTGAACTAAAATCTTACGAAAATTTATACTCACTACTATATTTCTTCCATCTGCTGTAATTACTGAAACAGTATCTGATCAACGATTAAGGATAAACATAGAAAATTTCAAAATATTCGAAAAATAATAAAAAAAATAACAAACACGATTTGTGAAGAAAGCTTTCAATTCTTAATAGATTAAAAAATATATATTTAAAAGATAACAATAACTTTAACAGCTAATAATGAAGGATAATAGAATACTTTCTAGGTATAAAGATTAAACACTAAAGTTAAAGTGAATAAAAATAAAGGATACGATTAACGTAAGACTCCAGCGCGGCAGCCATTATGGACAACTGTAGAAAAATCGGTTGAAATTCAGCAACTTCCGGCTCGTTGCTTGAACGTAGCCTCGTTTTGAAAATAAAAAAAAATCCCGGAGAAACTAATCGAAAAGAAAAACATGGCGGTGTGAGGAGAAAACGTGCATAAGGAGGATTTTTGAAGAAATTATTTATTAGGTTTTATTTTACATTTCAGAAAAAAATAAAAGTATTGTATAGTAATGAAAGTGTTAGGCATCTCCTAATTTTATTTTAGTAATAAGTGATTATAATTTCTTAAACTTTTAAGTATAAATTTTATTGAAATCGTTGTAGATCATTATAAAATTAAATTTAAAATATAATAACCACTTATTATTAAACAAAATTAGGAAGTGTTTAACATTTTCATTATTACATGTTGCAAAAATATTAATTCATTATTAAAATATAATTTTATCAAATTGAAGTCTGAATAATGTTAGAAATGGTTTTAATGAAATTACAAATTTTATTTTAAATGTTAAGACTTTTCCAAAGTAATTCATTTGTTCATCATAGTAATTAATAAAGAAACGTTAATTTAGTTATCATTTTCACTTATTCTGGAATCCTGCCTCTGTTTTATTTATTTATTTATTTATTTTTTTGGAGATAAAAGTTTTGACTTACTAGATATAAATATAATTTACTCTGTGTTTTTATTTATTATTTTTTTTTTAATTTTAACCAAATGATTGTAGGACTATATGACTTGCTTTTTTTATAGTTATTTGTTTTCTCTCTCTATTTTTAGGATGATGAGGTTTATTTAATTTGAAACTGAGAACGAAAATGTCATTAAGTGGAATAATTCAAGGTTTAAGGCAGTTAACCTTATATACTGCAAGTCAGCAGCGGCCTTTACTATCTATTATATGTTTACAACATCAGCAGACTGCAAATTATGAAAAAATACATCGATTCAAGTATCCACCATATAATTTAAGACGAACGGTAAAATTTCCAGAAAAATATACAACTGATCCGCTTCCAGTGCGGCGGTTAGGTGGACGAGATCCAGTAACTGGTAAATAAGATTTTTGTTGAGCTTATTGTATGGAAAGAGAGTGACCTACAGTGTGGCCGGGAAGTGCCCCCTATTATCACGTCATTTGTTTGGACCATATTTTTTTGATGGTCATGTTAATGACAAAACTTATTTACACATGTTACAAACATGTTAATCCCACAGCTTGAAGATGCGGGTATCATGGAACACATATTGCTACAGCAGGATGGGGCACCTACCTACTTCGCTGTTACTGTGTGCGGGGTTTTTCATGAACATTTTCGAGAATGCTGGATCGGTTACAATACTCCAGCATTGCCAGCTCCATTGAAATGGCCACCACGAAGTCCTGACCTCACTATGCCTGACAACTCATTGTGGGGAATTATCAAGGCCTACGAGTCTGAACGTCGTTATGCTACAAATGAAGAATTGCGCAATGCAGTTGAATACGTATTTCGAACCATCACAACGGACATGCTCCAAAAAATGTCATGTAGGACTTGGAGGCGTATGAACGTGTGTGTACAGCATGATGGCGAACATACACATGCATTTGACACTTAGTGTTTAAATATTTTCTTAAATATGATTACCAATTAAGGGATGTGGGAACTTCCTGGCTACACTGTACAAAATGGAGGGAATATCTTTTCATTGTATTAGCTATATGTCCAGTTGAATATTTAGAATGCTTGCTTGGCAGAAGCATGCCCAATAATTTTAGGTGAGGAAGGAATTGGGGGCTGTGATAAACGTTGCGTTTTTAGAGGAAGGGCAAAATGCTGAATTTCTTCTTTTTTTTTGGGAATGCAGTGGGGTGAACGGAGTTACAGCCCCTTCAAACTTGCATCATTTGATCATTTTGCAATCTAGTTCCAAAACATTGTTTATTAATTTTCATGCAAGGAACTGAAATTTTTGAAAGGATATTTTTGTTTCAGTTTCTTTTCATTTTAAATAATTGGTATTTCCTTATCTCCCATTAAAATTTGCGCAGAGTTTTGATACACCCTGTATAGTTGAATTTCATTCATCGTTTGAAATGTGACGTTATTTTTCCTCTTTATCTAGTTTCTTCACTTTTTGATCAAGTTTGCTAAGACAATAAATAATCAATGAAAAGCACTAAATAAAGAAACCATTAAAAGTTTATATAATATGAAATATAATAAAATTAACATATTATTTTCAATAAACTTATTAATATTGAAATAAAAGTGAACAGAATAATGCACATATTTACAACAAGATAAGGTAATACTGCAGCTATTTCAGAGTATTGTGCAGAAGGAGATTGAGAGACTAGTTTTAACAGTAATTTAAATCCATATGTTTTGTGTTGTCCTCCACATTTGTGCCATCCCCTACCTTATTCCGTGGAGATGGAGTTCCCACAGCTCTAAGAAACTCCTGAAATAACCACTTTATTTTGCTGTGTTTATTTTTTATTTCACTTTCAAATTTACCAACACGCATTAACCCTAACTACTACTATTAAAATATTTATATGCTATATTTTCTTTTTTAGTATTCATAAAAATATTGAAATTTAAATGTTGCACGAAGTTGTTAGTACAATTAGCATTGACTGAAAAATACCTTCTATAGAATAAAAGGCTAATTCACAGATTATTTTTATTATTGTTCCAAATGCTTCTATGGCACTACAAGAATTCTTAATCCTAGATCAAACAATTAGTGGATTTCTATGGTATATTCTTCAGCAAGATGGTGTGAAGTAATACAAAGGAATATCGTTTTTTATCTTTTTTAGGCCGTGTCGTTGTGAAGACTATTGGTGGAGGACTGAAGCATAAGTTTTACTGGGTAGATTTTAAGAGAGAACGTCTTACTCAAGGAGGTTCTTTGACCGAGAAAGTGGCTTTTGTCAAATCAGATTTCTGTCGAACTGGACACATTGCTCTGGTTGCTTCAGGTGACCAAAAGCGTTGGATTTTGGCTTCAGAAAATATGAAAGCTGGTGATTTAATAAACACTTCCACTGAAATCCCTCGAATTCCAGGTAATTTCCTTCTTGACATAAAAACCTACAATCGTTGGAATGAATATGGAACCTGTAAGACTAAAAAAAACAATAAATATAAAATAAAGAATAAATTATGAAATTCGTGTGCTGGCATTCTGCTGGCCTCAAATGAATTTCTTACTTTATTTTTTATTTATTGTTTCTAGTTTTGGATGTTTCGTTCCAATGATTATTCCTTTCGACCTTTATATTGAGACTTCGCTGTTTACTGGCGACTAATCCTAGCTGATGATCACCCAACAAACAGCTGTTCTGGGATGTCACTTAGTAAATACTTAAGTCTCACCCATTGTTGTTTATAAAAATCTCCAGTTCTTAGCCACAGTGTTTTTTTTTTATTTAATTTTTAATAGGTTATTGTCATCTTATCACAGAAAAATCTATGTTTGTATTTAAATGTAGTTTAAAAAGAAAAAACAAGCAATAAGAAATACTTCATAATTTTAATTGAACATAATCATCATTTATTCCTGTTGCATTGCTAAAATTTAAAATTAAAATGAATGTGAATAACTAAATAATAATAGAAAACTTTAAAAATATTTATATTATATAAACACCGCAATTCATTCCTGAGACACCTTTTATTCATAATTCCATTGTCCTAAATACAAATTGTTAATGTTTATTTAAATCAGAAGTAAGAAATTCTTCTTTCTATGTATATGAATTTTAAGAAGAGGAATAAGATATTCCTTTCTTTTCATCTGATGAAGTCGAACTCGCTAAGAGACGACTAAATATTATGAATAAAAGATGTCTCAGGAGTGAATTGCAGTGTTTATGTAATATAACTAAAACACGTTTTTGAAGATGTCGATATCTTATTTACAATCTTAATTATTACAAGGTTGTTTGCATTTGTGAAATAAGAATGTTGTACTATGTTAAGCTTTGTTTTCACTTTTGTTTGCCACAGTGATTCTATTCACTTGAATATTAATCAAAGGAACACAATTGCTTGAATTCAGATAACGTAAAACTTTTGATTTGTTTTTCAGTCAGAGCAAAGGAAGGTGATTCCCATCCGTTAGGAGCTCTTCCTGTTGGCACGATGGTTCACTGTGTCGAAAAATTTGAAAAAGAAGGAGGGAAGTTAATCAGAGCAGCTGGAACCTGTGGACAGATTTTGAGGAAAGTTAAAGGAAAAGTAATCGTGCAACTGCCGTCCAAAAGAGAGGTTTGCGTCAGTGAACGCTGTATGGCCACTGTAGGTAAGAAAATTTTGAAAAAAAAAGTAGTGAAAAAGGTATTCATGCGAGGTTTTTTTTAATCCAATCCACACTCATTTAAGAGAAAATTAAACTTACATTGTATTGAGATGAAACAGAAGTGAGATTTAGATTAGATTTAGCTGGACAGTGATGTGAAATTTGAAAAATCCCAAAATTCAAATCACTGTTTCTATGATGATACAGTCAATCCATCTTCATGTCATCAGCAGCATAAGTGGGAAAAGTAGAAATTACAATTTAGAAAAACAAAAACACAATATTTTAAGACCTTGCTCTTTTTATCTTAGGTATTCTTTTCTTATTTCTTTTGTTTTTTTATCTTTATTTCCTTTTTTTATTTATTTAAATTATTTCAATATATTTAGTTATTTAAATTAATTTATATAAAAAAAAAAACAGGATGATTCCAAAAGGTGGGTCAAAAATTTAGCTTTAGGTTCTCCTCAAGAAACCAAACAAAAAAGTTCCTATAAACATGGGTCTGGAAATGAATAGTTTTCGAGAAAAATGTCTTGTATCATTATTCAATGTAGGTTTTTGTTGCTTGTTATTAAATCATTCGTTTCCTATTTTGCTTATTTGTGATTCATTTTATGAATATTTGTAATACGTTTTCTTGCATCGTACTGTGCCAACAAAAGAAAACAAAAACCAACACACCTACATTGAATAACGATACAATACGTTTTTTTCAATAATTATTCATGTCCACACCCATGTTTATAGGAACTTTTTTTGCTTGTTTTCATGAGTAGAACCGCCGGCTGAAGAGTTTTGTATTATTTCTGCCTGATAAAATTTTTAAATATACAAATAACTTAAGATTTGATTAGAGATTTTCCTACTCCAAAGTGAAATTTGTTCAGTATCTGGAGCCCTTGCCATGAAATATTTGAGATTTCCATCACAAAAAATCCTGTGCTGTTACTTGGTTACAAAATCATTCACTCAAAAACATTGAAGGCTCAAGGATGAGTAGGAAAAATCTCTCATTGGAGCTTATACCGGGTGATTCATAAAGTACTGGAAAGTACTGGTTGTTTTCACCTCCCCATATCTTTTAAACTACTGCTCATAAAAATCTGAAACTTTTTATAGAAAATCATGAAACATATAAGAGTTACATTTTCTTGTTATTATTTATTCATTATTATTGAAATTCATTTTATTTGCGTTCAAGCACCCCCAATCTATCATATATTTAAATAACTGTTGTGATGTTGTTTAAACTCTTAAAAGTCTGGATCCAATATTCAAATGATACAGAAACCTAATTAGGAAAATTTAATCTAAACACTTTTGTCATTAATTCCTTTGTTTAATTTAAAAAAAGAAAATGCATTCTGACAAATGACTTTTTTGGGAGATAGTCGAATAATTTTTTTGGATAATAATTTCGATATATTTGGTGTGTTTGAATGAAAATAAAATGAATTTCAATAATAATGAATAAATAATAACATGAAACTATAACTTAAATGTTTGACGATTGTATATAAAAAGTTTCAGATTTTTATGAGCAGTAGTTTAAAAGATATGGGGCAGTGAAAACCACGCATTCTGACAAATGACTTTTTTGGGAGACAGTCGAATAATTTTTTGGGATAATAATTTCGATATATTCGGTGTGTTTGAATGAAAATAAAATGAATTTCAATAATAATGAATAAATAATAACATGAAACTATAACTCTTAAATGTTTGACGATTGTATATAAAAAGTTTCAGATTTTTATGAGCAGTAGTTTAAAAGATATGGGGCAGTGAAAACCACCAGTACTTTATGAATCACCTGGTATTATTTTTATATTTAATTAACATGGCCTACCTATTTGCAAAATAGGTTTCTTAACAAGAGCTTTCATCAGGAATATTTCATTAGTTTATATTCTTCTGCAAATGTATTTCAGTTGTTCCTGCGGAACTTCTGATTACCTTCCTTGCCTTTGATATATTTTGTATTCATTAAGAAAAATAAAAGCATCTTCCGATTGAACTTCACAACAATTCATCGGTTGATTGTAGGTGGCATAAGAAGAATTATTCCTACAGCTCTTCTGAAGAATGCAGTTAAGATCCCTAATAATTTTCCAATTTTAACGGAATGTGAAATTTGCTCACCTGCAGACAAATCGCTAATCAGCTGAATGAATAGTCTCCAGATCTGGGTTCGTTCATTTTCAGCTTAATACATTAACTTAGATTAAAAATTGTAAAAGGCAACATCGAGGACAACTATTTAGTAACTGAACAGTTAATGATAAAGAAAAAAAATTGAGAAGCCACTAATTTGGCGGATCATTAAGAGACATATTAAATTATGTAAATGAGAAAAATTGTTTGATATGTCAAAATTGATGTTTTCTGTTCTTTTCCATAACTTAAAATATACACTGACTGCTCAATTGAAAGTGGACACCTGGGATATGGAACAGCTGCTTTATTTACAGCGTGTCTAATAGTGCGTACTGTGGCCTTTTGCCCTAAACACAGCATCTACACGTCACGACATGCTCTCCACCAGTTTCTGATAGCAAGCAACTGGTATTTTTGCCCTCTCCTCCTTCAAAGCCTGCACAAGTTGGATACATGTTTGCGGTCACATCAGACTCGCACAAATCCAGAGCTCCAATTCATCCCACAGATGTTCAATAGGGTAAAGGTCCCTACTCTGGGCGGGCCACTGAAGTTCCTGAATATTATTCTCCGGAAACCAGGCACTGACAACACGGGCCTTATGGCACGACGCATTGTCGTGCTGGAACACAAATGGCCCTTCACCAAACTGCGACCACAACATAGGAAGCATGGAATTGTCTAGAATGTTCAGATACTGTGTGGATTTAATGTTCCCCTTGATCATAACCACAGACCATGTCCAAACCAGCAGAAACAGGACCACACCATCACACCACCACCGCCAAACTTCACTGCTGGGATGACACACTCGGGTGTCCACTTTCAACTGAGTAGTCAATGTAATTTTGTAGTAATCAAAGAAATGTAATTCTGTAATGTTTTCTAGGACGTGTTTCCAATCCCGATCATGGGATAACACCAATAGGAAGTGCTCAAGCCAATCGCTGGCTTGGAAGGAGACCCCGGAGTGGGCTGTGGCATCGCAAGGATGGATATTGTGGACGGAAAATCAGACCAATTCCCCCCATGAGAGTTTATGAAGAACGAAAGAAAACAAATGTTGAGTTCTATCAATTAACTCAGTAGTTTATAGCAAAGAATAAATAAATAAGTAAATATTTAAGTCTACCCACAATCATAGAAATATAAACTCCAACTTGTAAGTAAATCAATAAATTTCTTTTCTTTTTTGAACAGAGATTTTGGAATTTGTATTTCTTTTATTTTTCCTTTAGTGGAGTTTATAGAACTATCAGAATCAGAAATTCTTTTCTGATATCTCCTAAGCTAGTACAGAATTTTATGGTCAAATCTCGAAATAAACATCAGAGAAATCAATGGATAAGTTCCTCTAAATATGGAGATTAACAAATGAAGATAGCTAGTTTTCTATTGTAAATGTAACATCATCAACTTAAAATTCCAATTAAAAAAATGTAGTTTCATCTTTCTTCCAAATTGCATCCTGAACAGTTTCAAGTTCCCATCAAAAGTTTATATAATTATACCTCATTTGAATTTAATTATATAATAATAAATTCTTAAGATGGTACGTGTAAGAACATTTTACATTAAAGATTTTTTTTTTTTTTACAAGCAACAATTCTTCATCTCTTTCAACTCATTGAGATCTCAACATAGATTTTGATCCACAGACCTCCCAGCCTAACTTCAACTGTGACCTTGAACAATGTTGACTTATTAGTTAATTATTTCTGTTGTTTGTCTTCCAGTTTCCATCATGGCGGCCAATGCAAAGCTTTACAAAGGCAAACAAAAGAAGTAATTGTTAATGTAAAATCATATTTTTTGAGAAGGAGAAATTGGAGAAGAGAGTATTACTGCCATTCGAAAAAGTTATGGAAAGAATATCAGCTGCCACGGTGATAGAACTAGCATCGGTGCTGTTGTTTGCCATGCTTGCCATAATATTTTTCAGTATTTTTCACATTATCAGCATACAGTAAGTAAATAGAAATAAATACTACAAATCCTATCAATATACTGTTCGTTTTCGAAAGCGAGAACCACCACTGGCAGACGATTCTACTCCACAAAGGGGTGATACGCTGAGGTGGGCACTTTCCTAAGACCTGCTTTTCTTTTAGTAGCTGTTATTTTCACAGTAGTATTTATTTTTTCCATAATTCTTTCCCGAAAAGTGCAAATAGAATGCAGCTACTAGTAAACTAACACTATAAAAAGTAAACATCCCATCTTTGTTTCTCCTCACACCTATTTTGATGAAATCGAAGGAGACCTGACGCATGTGCAAAAGCATTGAAGGCTCTCATAAACCAAACCGAACAGAAACTGATACTTAATAGTAAATAATAAAAATGGAAAAAGTAAATGAATATTTAAGTAAACATGAAGCTAAATCAGTTAGGTTTTTTGTTTTCAAACAAATTCGCCTAAATTTAAACTTTCCTGCATTATAGGATAGAATAAACAATCGATTCTAATTCTACCAGGATGCCATCTGGTGCCCAAAGCTGATGTTACGCTGGGTGTATTATAGTTCTAGTTGAAATACTGTTGAATATTTGTTTCTTTGATGAATAAATGTATGGTCAGCTGTCAATCACATAACGAGGACTGATCGTGCAGGGTTGGGGGATCCATTTTGAGAATGGGAGACTACATAATTAGGCTATTTTAAGTTGGATCATAAATATGCATCAAACCAAATTTTAAATTTAAATCTGGCCAGCTTGTTTAGTGACGCATTTCAGGGATCACTTTTGAATTGTGGAAAGGGTGAACTTTATCAAAGTGAATGTGCTTATATTGAACCATAAAACAAGCTAGGTAACAAATGTTATGGAAATCCATTCAGTCATTTTTAATATTATACACCTACAAGCAGACAAATGGACAAATAGAAGAAAAATGTTTGAGAGGAATAGTAGAATTTGCATGCTCAGTTACTTTTGACCATTTGACAAAGCTCTTTGTTTCAAAACTTCCTAATTATGAAATTCTTTAATAGTGATATAATTAGTAGAGGTAACACAATCAAGGTAGTCCAATGGTTTTCGGGGCTGGACTACAGACTGGAGGAGCCCAGAGTGGTATTCCTCGTAGCTACAGTAGCGCTACGTAGTGGAGTACACACTCGCGAAAACGTATTCCTCATAGATTGTAGTGCACTACTTCCGTGTTCCTCATAAACCGTAGTGCGCTACTGTAGTCGAGAGTAGTATTTCAAGGTGGAGCGCCTGCAAGGCTACAGAAATGAAATGGTGGACATGTAAACAGCAACAAAGCAATAACCAACGTTTTCTTCTAAAATCAAACGAAAACATATATGACGAAGATATTTCAATTTACTTTCTTAATTATAAATGTTAATTAAAATTATAATTTATGCATTCATTGGTTTTAATGATTATAAGAGACGAATTTTCTATGTTTTTCTCGCAATGAAAAAATAAACGTGATACACTTATAAAAAATCCGTCATTAAAACGGTAAATAACTAACTTTAATTATTTTTTATTAAGGCGTTCTTTTTTTTTTTATTATTGTAATTAATTCGCTTTTTTTGAGACAATAATACAAGTTTATTAATTTTGCTTATTTTGAAATTGTTGAAAAGAAAATTCAACATTTAAACTGAAACACACATTTGTCGGTGAACTTCAAAGCCCATACAAACTGTTCCTAATAGCTACAGACTACACCACTACAGTGACGTCATATCCTGTATTACATTCCCGCTACATAAAACTTCATAGCACCACTACTATAGCTACGAGGAATACCACTCAGATTCAATTCCGGTGGTGGTCACGGATTTTTCAACGGTTATTAGTCTAGACTAGGAGCCAGGTTCTATCGGCAGCAGAATTCGTGGATTTTGTTTTCTTAGGTTATGTCTCCTCCAAGTGTATCGTTGAGTTCACCTATCCTCTCTCAAATGGGTACGGGTTTCTTAATCGTGGGGGTTAAAGTAGGCTTCCATCCAATCTCAGCTAGTTCCGTTGGTCGAGAATCGCTGGGAGCCTAAACCTCTCGTGCACCCAGGGCCAGCACGGACAGTTGTGATACAGTCAATCTTTATAACAATCAAGAAACAGGTCAAGTTACAGTGTTTGACCTAAAGAGTGTTTGTTATAATAGTTGTTTAATACAGCAGATTGGGAAGAATGGTAAAAGAATAGTTGAGAAGTAGTATAATCTTCTTTACGTAACTGTTGCACAACTTTATTGTCCTTCAACACAATATGAAGCAAAATGCACAGGATGAAGGATGCAATCGACAGAATTTCATCACTGTCAGTAGCAAAACTAAAAAAAAAATATCTAAATAAGATGAATATTATAAGGTGAAATATCAATTTTCATAAAAAGAAAAAAAAAAAAAAAAGAGCCGATTTGGTTTTTCTCATAAAAAAAAAAAGAATATTGGCTTCTTTTCTTTTTTTAATATATACCAATTAAGTAAAAATTAACATCAGCAAGAAGCTTAAATGAACTTAAAGCCTACTTTCCATAATCTTTTATCAAGCCATGAAAACAACAAAAACAAAATGCTACATTTATATTTTAATATATATGAAATACGAACAGAATAAATTTTCCATTTTCTGAATAAAAAACAATTAAATCCACATTATTTAACTTGAATTGTATGAATGGAATTAGTTTAATCTGATCAAATCATTCGAATGGCTTATCTAAGATTTAGTCAGAGATGGCAGACGAAAAACAAAATGATCCATTACTTTTTTCATTTCAGGCAAAAAAAAGGGATTTATTTCTCCATTATGTTTAAGAAAACTAACCCATGGTAATATTTACTATAAATACTTTTCTTAAAAATTATATACAAATTTTCATTAGATATATTTCTACGTATATATTATATTTATGAATTAAAATTAATTTTATTAAAATTGTTTGTTTAATTATTTATTATAATAATAAATTAGTAGTAGTATTGTCATGATTGGGATGAGGAAATAATTATATTAATTATTCAATAATACTAATATTTCTATTGCAGTAAGATTAATTAATATCGACTATTCATAAATAATATATTTAAATTATCTTTTTTTTGTGTGAGACCCTAACTTCCAAAAATTGTAGAAAAAAACGACATTTCACGAAAAGGTGATAAAACACATAGGAGAGGGAGAGGTTAAGCTACATTACTTTGAAACACTGTCACTCAAACTGAAACAACGCACCATCTTTTTAATGAAAAAAAAAAAAAAGAAATTATTATTATTATTTTTTATTTTATTTGTTTTTTATTAGCTGTTTCTACTTGAAAAAAAAATCATTAATATTTTTTGTTAATCAAAAGTTATGAGTAATATTTTTCCAATACTGAAGACAGCATTAGCAATCACAATAATAATAATACTGAACTAATTTTTAATTACAGCATTTTACATTTCTGAAATAGAAACCACATAAGAACTGATACAGTTTGAAAAATGTACAAAAATATATGAACTTCAAAAATATTACACAAAATATTGAAAATATTCAATAAACACCCAGTTTGTCTTTTTTTATCATAATTGTTAATTTAGAATCATGATCTATTCTAATTTTATCACAAACAATTATTTTTATACAGTATTATAAAAACATTCATTTGCACAATACTTAGTAAAAGAACCTTAATTTAAATCAAAGATCTATGCACCATATAGCTTAATGTACCTTGACTTGTTTCTCGAATTCAGCTGAAATTTACACGAGATCTTTTTGAATACAAGATTTTTACATTAGTTTTAACTGACAGTATCACAGTGACATTACTTGTAAATGGGCACAAAAAACATTACAAAGCTATTCACAGTGAGCAATTATTAATATTTAAATTATTAATACAGGTCGACCATCACTAATCCGGCACTAATTTCGGCTAGCGTAATTTCAAATTTCCTATGTCGCTGCACCAACCTGCTGCTACTGTGTGGTGGCATCACTTGCATACACAGGTAAACCATTTCAATGGTTTATTACATTAACCTTATTGTTAAAACCTGCTCACTTTTATCCCAAGACATGGTTCCATTAATAAAGGAAATGCCTCTTCACTTTGGAAGCAGAAGTGTTGAACTTTCTTGTGTAAGTCAACCGAATTACCTGTACCCTTTATTTTACCTGCTATTTATTAAAATTTCACTTAATTTTCATTTAATGTTTCTTCCATCTTTATTAACAAACTTGTACTGATTTCCGGAGTATTTTAAAGTTAGGATGAGATGGTTAATTGTTGTTTTAAAGGTGTATTCCTACCTATCCTTCTGTGACCCGGCACCCTACCGGTCCCCAATGTTGCCGGATTAGTGATGGTCAACCTGTATTAATTTTATGAATATTAACTTTAATAAATAAGTATTTAAAAAACATAAAGTCAAGCATAGAAAAACAAACCAAAATTTATATGCTATTGATTTCTACTCAAAACTATAATAAACAACAACAAAAACATAGCATCTTCATAATTGCAACAAGGAAATAATTATTAAAAAAATGAAAATAATTCAATCTGAATCTAACTGAAAAGACAGTTCACTCCTTTATCCATGAATTTACATTTCTTGTTAAGCATATATAAAACCAGATATCAATAAAGAATTGCTTGCAACGACAATAAGTTGGCAGCATTCACATGGCAAGCTTCCAAGACAATTCAACATTATATTTAAAGGTTCGGAAAGCTATTGATAATCCAATGGCTAAATGCTTTTATAGACAAACAATATAACACTAATCCAAAATTATTGTATTATGAGATTTATATCGACTACTTAATAATATCAAGATACTTAATAATATCAATAATAATATCAATGTACATCAAGACCATAAAACATAAAAAATTCGATCTGCGCATAATTTTCAAAAATTAATATTCAGGACAACATGGACCCATTCTGCAATCAACAAATGGATTAGCCCTGTACTTCTTATCTCCCTATTGCAAATATGGATATACTTCATTCACATCCAAATGTTCATTGGTTTGGAACTGTGTCTTCACCTATAAAGACTGGAGCATGTGTTATTTTCTTCACCAGATGATATTTGGTAAGTCTGGACGAAATAGATTGTGATTTATTAATATTTTTTTTTCTTCATCATGTGTGTTGGCAGCATAAGCGGAATTTCAGCATTTTGATTGGGGGGGGGAATAAAAAAATCTAATCACTCGCAAACCTTAAAGTATTTTAAATTACCACTGAAGGTAATTTGTAGATAATTTAATTCATGAGAAATTTGTAAGTTAAAAGTGAATAATGCTTGTTGACTTATATTTTTTTTTCCTCAAAATATTGGGGGGGGGGGGCAGAACCCCCCCAATTCCGCCTATGGTTGGCAGAACTTTTACCCAATCAAAATTACTGTTATCATAACATTCCTCTACATCGAACAAAAGTTAAAATTGATTCACAGCTAGTTTGCAAGCAGAACTAAAGGTGAGGTTTTTCTATCAATATTTTCATCTTATTCCCATTATTATACAATTCTGCAATTCAGAAAGAAACTGAAATTTCACACTAAACTATATAAACAGTTCAAGTTTCATTAAAAATCATTATTTACTCAGTAATCTGTATTTTTCTACCATTACAACAGTAACAAATACACTATTGTACATTATTAGACTTGATTTAAGAATTCTGGGAAAATAAAGCATTCAGGATATACAATTGCTAATTTCTGAGATCAAAAGAAAAATAATATATTTTTTCTTTTTTTTATTTAATACTGGTTATTCTGCTGACTTCGTATAGTGCAACGTTAAAGATTACATTAATTCTTGAATAAAGGGATTTTGTTTTCCTATAGTGCTGTCTAAACTGGACATTTACTGTAAAGTTTTTCAAAAATTAAACATAACACAGGCTGACTATCACTAATCATTACTGGTATCCGAGATCTTCTGAGTTTTATTGGGTACCAATTGTTTGCTGAAAGATGTTTATATAACCATCTGCAATTCTTTACTACAGGTGCAACTATTCTTCGCGTGTGTCCGTGTTATTACCCACTGTAAAAGAGCCATTGTTATATAAACCACATCAGTGTTTCCTCTCAAGTCTTGAAAGCTCAACCTTTTCATTATAGACAATGTAAATAGTGTTTGCATTTTTTGTAATGAAAAAGCACTACTTTGTTCAATGAAGAAATGAATGTGACTAAGTAAATATATAAATAAAATGTGTGCTAATGTCTGTTGCTACAAAATAAAAAATGAAAAATCGAGGGACAGCCTTGATAAGTCTGAATGGTAATGATGTAGGAAATTTTATATTATGCTAGTCGAATTACATCAGATTAGTGATGGTCAACATGAATGTAGCTTTTATATTATAGGCAAATATCTGTAATTGCCTAACCTGTATAAGTAAACAGACGACATAAAATTGCTGCTAAGTTTTTGCCATTTGTCTTATGTCATTACATCTATAAACATTACAACGTTATAATTTCAATATAGCTTTTTACAAGCATTATCTGACTTAAATTCAGATTTTTTTTTGCAAAAATTCACACATTAAAAATAATGAAATAAAATTTATTGAAACTCAGGCATAAAGAAATTCTGTTTTTTAAACATTTAAAACAAAATAATATGGGCCCGGTGGCCAAGTGGTTAGGGCGCTTGGCTGCAAGGTTGGAGTAGGCAGGTTCGATTCCTGGCCTTGGCGGAAGGGGGAATTTTTCCACACACTTTCTCCTCCAAACGGGTCCTAGGGTCTACCCAACCCTCTTTAAAAAATGGGTACAGGGTTTCTTTTTCGGGAGTTAAAGGCGGGAGGGCGTTGGGCCGGCCCCTCGACCCCAACTTCGTCCCGTAGGCTGTAAGTCGGGAGCCTAACCTCCCAGGCCCCAAAGACCAGTTGAATGGGGGCACTTTAACTTTTAACTTAAAACAAAATAATCATCTTTGAAAAGTTTCTTTCTCTACTTACAACTAAAGGTAATTGCAGTTTAAGCAGTTGCAACAACATTGTCATACATTTGAAAAATACTTACAAGTGAAATTTATAATTTTTAAACAAAATACTTCTCTTTGGCAGGGATAAATAGCAATTTGTTTGTAAAGTAATTCCTTTCAAAAATGATTTCGTTTAATGACCAATTACATGGTTATAAATTAATCTGGAATACATAAAGTCACAAAAAAATTCTTTCAAAAATACATCTCTTAATGAAAAACAATTACAGATTTCTTTTCTTTTATAAAGGCACAAATATTGACTTTTTAGAAACAAATTAGGATTCACAATCCACAAAATCAAAGAAACTAACAAAAAAGTCAAGAATTCATTGAACTCCACATAAAACATCAAAACTAAGAAAATCTTCTTACACTGATTTTGATCTCAAGAAAATGATGAAAAACTGTCTAAGAAAAGATTCCTGATTAAATCACAAAACAGTGTCTTAGTATTATCATCGACTGACTAAAATTCTTTAATCTGTCCAATGTTATTTTAATATCTTTAATGTATCACAAAGTTACCATGTCACGAAATAAAAAAAACCTATTATACACTTGATCATTACATCTTCAGTTGAGAAAATGTAAATTCTTGAAACCAAACCAATTATCAACACTATGGGTTATTGTTACAGAAAATATTGAAACCAAACTTGTAACTGATATTTAACCCTAGATTCACAAAAATAGTTACTTTTTATTTTTTTTATTATCTTTTAATACTGCTATTTCCTCAATTCTTATTAGGAGAAAAGAAAACATGCTTCAATAATTCATCTGAAGCATGTTTTGTTTTTTGTTTTTTTTATTTCGGTCCACCGAATACTGTACTGTACTATTATTAATATATGTAATCCACATGAATGCATTGTGCAGTTGTCTCTCATACAATAGATTCCAGCAAGATCTGGGAAATTAATATGATACTCGTTAGTCTTATAGTGCCAAACAGAATACTTGTTTCTGGAAGAATCTTTTAGAACATTCTTTTTGTTTACACATCATCATAAACATCCTTATCTATTGAGAACTGTTCACTTTATTACATCTTGAATGCATTAATAAATTATCCAATATGGTTAAGTAATGTAAGCTGCTGGTCATTATCGTGGCTACCATGGGATGTGGATTAAATTTGCAGCGCTGCCATGAAAATTTCTCTTTCTTGGGTGTAATTGTAGATTACTTCTCTTATAGCAGTACTTACAGTTGTTGTTATGCAGACACCAACCTCCCATCTGTTGCCATTGTCGCAAGCTCTTTTTTCAAAATGAATTCACCTTAAGTCCTCTGATTATAATTTCAAGATAAGATTATTAATGCATTATTTTTTTTTAAGATAGCTACGTAGATTGCCTACATACAAGTTTTTTTTTGTTCTGAATTCTTGGGATGCCACATATGCTTTGCAAATAGGTATCGATTCACCACATGACAGCTCTTTCCATCACAGTACACTTTATAGTTGGAAACATTACACAGCACTCCAGACATTGTTCCTACAGTCTTCGCAGCCAGAGTTGAAACTCCCAGAATGCAACACAGATTATAGATTTTCCTTTCCTGGCCAATCGCGCACATTCAAATAGAAGAGACAATGGCAGTCGCTGCTTCACATTCAACATTTCGACGAGGAAAAGTTCTCAACAGTCAAACTAGGGAAATTATTCTTAATGTTGCTCATCGATTTCAAGAAGATATATGTGAAATTTTTGATAATTGAGATTGATATTTCCTGCAGAGCTCATGGCATTGATACTGGAGAAATTAGTCAATGATAATGTGTTTCCAGTTTCAACAATCGCCGCAACAACTTTAATATCTTGGGACACACCACTTTTTCGTTGTTTTACTACATATAACAGAATCCTTAGTATGATTTTCACATTAATGACTATCTATTTTATACTTTCCTATCTATTAATAACTACATAATTATTTTATAACTTAAAAAATTAGTCTGAAATGAAGAGGAAAGAAGCCTGTTTAAGCCGATCTGAATGTGAAGTAATACTTCATTAATATTCATTGTTAAGATGACGCAGAATGTAATTTAGTTTCTGTTTGCCTAGATTTTTTGATGTCAAGAATTTAGTCTATATTAGTGTACTTGACTATCTACAAAACTAAATGTTTATTACAAATACCTGTTTCAGAATTTTCTTGCAAAACATATCAAGAAGCTATGCCTTTTGGAATCCCAGGAAATATATAATAAAGAAACCATTCTCCAACACATTCCCATGATTAGCCTGAGGACACAAGCCAAGACAAGATAAAAATATACACATGCAGAGAGAAAAACAAATAAACAAACAAACAAACAAAACGACTATTTTGTAGGTCCATTCCACATGAATCTGCATATGTATACTACTTGCCTTCATCAGTGTGATGCTTAGCGTGACCTCAGCAACTATTGTAAACTTTACTGATGTAATTGCACGAATGACAAATGATTAAAATCAAAGGAAATGGAAAAAAAAAAAACATTGTCAATGACAAGATTCATGGAAATTTGAGAAAAATCAAACTTCAATAGCAGATGCTTAAAAAAAAATATGTAATAAAGTTGTGCCCTTAAAAAAAAAAGCATTATGAAAATAAATATAATACAAAAATAAAAAAAGTTTTTCAACAAAGTTGAGTTCTTGAGCTTTTCTGGCATGACCGAGCGGTCTAGAGGGCGGTCTGCCGTTCGGCCATTATGTTGGAACCTGGATTTGAATCCTGGCATCGGCATGGCTTTTCTTTCTTCTTCTGTGTTTCATCCATTTCTACCTGGGACTTATCGATGTAAAGAAGAAGAAAGTAAGGTCTTGATTAGAATCAGCAGATTTATCAAACAAAGAAATAGAAATCCAAAAAATAATTTGGCACATTATATTTCAAAAAAAATTATTTTTCAGGCTTAAAAAATAAATTGAAATGAAGAATTAAAGATAAAAAAAAAAGATAACATTTAGTCATTGTTTAACTGCTGTTGAAGATTTTTTTTTCTCAAAAATATATGACTTTTTTTTAATTATTTGTTTTTCCCAAAAGAATGGAAAGATATCATATTGCAACACGTCATCCCAATGATACACGAAAAAAGTTAAAATAAAATATCACTGTCTAATAGTCCTGGATTAAAATGGCAATTTATGATGGAGAGATCTTACTGTAAAACGAGCTTTCTGGTTTCTACCAGCACTAGTATAATGCACACTAGAAACTCACCATGAGTTGCACAGTAGATGAGTTCCCATGTAATTGTTTTTGGAACCATATATCTATTTTGTGTGCGTGAGAATTCTGTTTGGATTAACAAATGCTGGTTCAATAGCAATTCTAATCTTTTCAATTGCCTTAAAAATAGCCTAATTGCAATTCTTTTTTTTCCTGCAAGTGTATTTTGAATTTCCTTACAAACTGATTTAGTCAGAACACTGACTAAAACTGAATTTCACAAAGGGATTTATAAAACCCATCTTCCTGTTTCTCTTTAAGAAGACACAAATGTAAATTGTTCACGCTTTGATTACCAAAATATGTCTGATCAAACGACTTATATAAAAAAGGGCTTATCAGTTTACAGTTTTTCTCTCGGGGAATTCTTATTAAGGTCATGTGTGGTGTGTAATCAGCAAAGTCTTTGATAATGTTAATGCCCCCTTCCCTCAGAGTCTCTACGATTGTTTTGACGAATAATAGGAAGTTAGGCTCGTAACTGACTTTGGCGTAAAGGACTTGGTCTTTGAAATTATCCAGACCATCGATAAGTAGTTCAACCGGTGGCCATAAGCATGAACTGAATTCATTCCTGTGATTCTGTAGAATTTCTTTGGTCTTCGTTAGCTCGAATTCATTTTCAAGCCGAAGCATGAAAATGGTTACATGGAGTTGCTTCTCAGAGATGAAGCAGTCGCTGTAGGTTGAATCAAGCTGCTCCATTTGGTCCAGCAGAAGCCCAACAGTCTCTTTGATTTCAGGATTAGTGATACGAATGCAGAGAAAATAGTTGGGTTTACTTTCACGATGTTGGTTTGGGTTCTTGAAATGAATGGATTCCAACTGGCAATCTTCAATATGATGTGTTTCGGTTCTGTTGTCGTCCTCACTGTAAGTAGCGTCAATTTTCTTCATGAAGTCATAAATATTCATTTCGTAACCAGTTGAACCAAATACAATGTCAAGCCTTTCGTTCTTATCCCACACTTTGTGCTTCTTATATCTGAAATACTGAATCCGGTGACGAGGAATAGCAAGAACGTTGTAATCTATGGACGCAATATTCTCCCAAGAGAAAGCAGAGAAAGGTTTTTCAACGATTCCTGCAAAACGATCCAAATAGCCGATGACGAAATGTTCCATTGGCAGATCGTCATCCCACAAGATTCTTGAAATAACATTCTCTGCCGTCTTCATGGATGGCTTTTTAGGACTGTCAGGTACTTCCTCGACCATTTTAGTCTTCGTTGGGGTTCTGTGGTTAGATTTACCACACCTGTTGTGTCTTTCATCCATTTTCCCCTTTGCGAGTTTTCCATTTTTCTCCTGAGGGCAGTCAACAGGGTGCAAATTAAAACATTTATCGGCAAATCGACATTTCCCCTCCAAGAAGAATTTGCAAAGTTCGCCTTCTCCATTCACCTGTGGTTTTTCTTCTGGTAAGACATTAGTCAAACTTTCCGAATTCTGAGTTCTAGAGAAAGCATTCGATTCTATACTTTCATCCTTACAACTTTCATCAGATGTCAACCTTTCCTTACTGCAGTGATTCTTTGTAGAGTCAGGGAAACTATGGGAATCCATTCGGGTGTTCTGAACTGAAAACAAAACAAAAATCAAGAATTAAATAAAAATTTACAATAAAAGTTGTAGTTTTAAGACAATGGATTTTGTTGAAAAACAGAAAAATTTTTCAAAAGAAAACCATTTTGTTTTAATTTCTTACTAATTTGAAGTAGTATTATAATTTAATGCATCAAACACATTATTTATTTTGAATTTTTATTATTATTTTTTATTAATCCTATACTTGTATAAATACTTCCTTTTCCTTCTAATTAGAAAGATATTAAATTTTATTTAATGTCCCTTTAAAAAAAATTAATTTTTATTAATTTTATTCAAATGTTTATGAATCAAATTAATTTCAAATTTAATTTATGTTTTGAAGGATCTTATATATGCAGAGATATTTTAGTTTTGAAAAAGGAATACATACTTAATATTTTTTAAAGAATTTTTATATTTTTTTTTTATGATTTTATGTTTGTTTATTTGTTAACAAACTGAGTTTTAATGGCGCAAAAGCATCTGAGGCTAAGCTGCGCCAAGAAAGGTAAACAATAGAATGGGAAAATAAAGAGCAATAAATAAAATAAAGAAAATTGTGTAAAAAATTTATGATAAAACATAAAGCCTTTATATAACAAGATTATAATTTAGTAATTTTTATAACACACTTGATAACAATCTATAATATTTTAAATATACCATTTACAAACCTTATATTTAACACCAATGAAAGAATGAATCTTTTTCTCCCTGATTAAGCTTCATTTTAATATAAATATAATTTAGTACATTAACATAAAAACTGTATTTAAGAAAAATTATTCAACATATACTGCAGTATCTAACATACTTTGAATATACCCAAACATTATCTTCCGCTAAAACAGTAATAATAGTAACACATACATTTTATCAGAACAAACATACTTATAAATATTAGAATGAATAACTGAATTGAATACATACCTAAATTTAGAAATACAGTGCTTAATAAGTGTCCATTATTTTATAACGATTTATATTTTTTTAATACATTTAAAAAACAATGTTAACTAAACTCGTTTATCTTTAATTGTACAATAGTTGCTTCGTTTAGAAATCGCGATTTCTTTTTATGAAAATATAAAACGCCAATTTTCGAAATTAGCATAATTTGGGGTTTTCGGGGTTATTGACCGTTTTAGTGCAGAGTTCTCCGAAAAGCAAACATGAAAATCAATTTTATAATCAAAAGATGAATGATTTATATGAAAAAGAAATCAATTAAAAGATTTAAAATGAAGTAAAAAAATTATCTGATCCTAAGCTGTAATTCTTCCGTTAATGGCGAGGTGAAAGGGATTTTTTCTAATCCCTGTGAATTTGTTTTTACGGAAAACAGTAGCTTATGAAGATCAGCTCCGAGTATCTGATAGTCATTACTATCCCACAATGCACATGGAAACAAAACAAAGATAACTTCCGGTAAGTGACTTCCGGTTTCGTTGTTTTTTGAGTTTCGGTTGCAAATCATCTGTTGACAATGCAAAGGACGTCTCTTAAACGAAAACAAAAATAGAAGAGACTATAGAATAATATGATTGTTTGGGTAAAAGTGATTCCTTCTTTTTTAGGATAGATTCCTACTTTTTTCTAGTTGTTTGCTTTTTGGAAAAAAAAACGATAAAAGTAAATGCTATTACACCAAAAACTCATTTATCCAAAAATCTGATTTATCGAAACGGTTTTTTGGAATATTCGGAATATTTTAAAAATATACAAAAGCATTTTGCAGTCGCTATATTCCATATTTAATAGCGATTTTTCGAAATTTTCGAATTTTTTTTTAAAGCAAAACTTTTTCAATTGCAAAAAAAATTACATACGTTCAGAGATTAAGAAAATGTAATCCTCATCTTGCCATCAAGGCGGCGGCCTGTCAGAAGGCTGATATTTCTGAATCTAGGTTCGAATGTCGGAACCGGCACGGATGTTTCCTTCCTTTCCTGTGTTTGTCTGCTTCCGCAGTCCACGGCATTTCTAAATTTGTATAATAGGCCTAAAGCTCCGGTACTAAAAGGTTGTACCCAAGATAGGCCTACTAACACAGTAAAAATAATAAAAAGTAAATAAATAAATAAAATAAATCTCAGAATTGCTGAAAATTAAATATACAACAACACAACAGCTGACAATGAAACTACGATAGCATGTTCTGAATTCATTAATGGCTGCGCCATCTCCACGACATCCAAGGTAAATTGGTTGTAATTTAGCTTGTAGTATCTCGCCCAATCAAAACATTCCCATTTATTTATTGTATTTTAGAATCAAACGATTAGAAAATACTCTGACAAAGACAAATCGCTGGAAAATCATTATTTCTTTTCCAATGAATAAAAAAATAAAAACTGAATATCCCATCTCCCAAAATAATTAGGAGAAAAAACGAACTAGGAAATCGTTTGGAGATAATAAAGATCGTGCAATATTTGGAAGCAGGAAAGAAATATCTTGGGAGACTTCTTTAAATAATTTCTAATATAGAAATATTTAAAAAACAATAATTATACGGTTGCCTGCACCAATGAATGTTTGACTTAAGCCCATTGCACATGGATCCGAAAATCGGACGGTCGGATCCACGAATCGGACGTATTCTCTTTCACATGGCCACGAAACTCTCTCCGACGTCGTCTATACGTCATGTAACATTCAAATCGTTCATATAGGCGACGTTTCGTGGCCATGTGAAAGAGAATACGTCCGATTCGTGGATCCGACCATCCGATTTTCGGATCCATGTGCAATGGGCTTTACTCTTAACACTTATTTATGCCCAGATGCTTATGTGACAGTAGTTCTTGAAAATATAATAAAAACAGCTGAATTGAAGTAATGTTACCAATTTAAAAACATATTTAAATTTGAAGTAACAATATGCTACAATGACATAATAATTAACAAAATCGTTTTTACTTTTGTTCATGAACAGTTCACATTTTCGGCAGTAGATGGCGCTGAGATACTTGGATGATTCTCCATTATCAATTGCGAAGGCCTTTTAACGAAGGTCTTTTAGTGGAATCAACTATAACAACCTTTTCCTAGTATTTATAAAAAGTATGACATTAGAACTTTCTCATCATTAAAAAAATAACAGAAATACTTATTTTTAAAATAGGCCTTTTAGCACGCAACTTGCAGAACGTTATTTAGAAAATGTTTTAACTTAGATGAAACAGTGGTCTGTGATTTTTATTATATACCTCTATATCGATTACATACCAGGCGAAGAAAAAGGTAAGATCGACGCACAGACATTTGCTTTTATATACACATATTCAAGAATATATATAAAAGCAAATGTCTGTCTGTCGGTCCTATTTCTTGCTTCGCCTGGTGTGTCGCCGCAAAATACATGACAAGAAATGTTTATTTCTTAGAATTTGATGATTAGTATTGATTTGTCATACCTGGACATTATCAAGTACAATCTGTTTATCCCAAACGGTGAATCGTAGCAAAAAAACTATTATAAGATATACCAAATAAACTTCAACATCTCCAACAGTAGATTCCAATATTTCGTTTTATTTCTAAAACTTTCTCAAGTTCCGAAGAATGTAGAACAAGCCAAAATAACAATAAAATGTATAAAATAAGCAGAAAGAGAAATCTTTTCTCTAACTAAAAGAATGAAATAAACAATAATGAAAGTATATCACAAAAACCAATCAAAAAGATATAATACATGTAATAATAATAACATAATCAAATAATTATGTGAGATTTAAAAATTCTTTCAATCTCATATTGTTCATCAAAGATTTTCTGTACATAGATAATGACATCTCATTCACTTTTAAGCTCTGTTCTTGTTGAAACAACTGCAACAATTAATTAGACAAGATTCTAACATAAATCTTTTTTGTTCATCTTGGATGTTATAAACAATCTTTATAAGTTGATCTGGATTGTGTCCGTTCAGCAAACAATGGTCGGCCCAATCAGATATATTCTTATTCTTGTTGTTGCAATTGTTTCAACAAGAACAGAGCTCTAAAAGTGAACGAGATGTCATTATCTATGTACAGAAAATCTTTGATGAACAATATGAGATTGAAAGAATTTTTAAATCTCACATAATTATTTGTTAGTCACCGATTATGTTATTATTATTACATGTATTATATCTTTTGATTGTTTTTTGTGATATACTTTCATTATTGTTTATTTCATTCTTTTAGTTAGAGAAAAGATTTCTCTTTCTGCTTATTTTATACTTTTTATTTTATTTTGAATCGTTCTATATTCTTCGGAACCTTGAGAAAGTTTTAGAAATAAAACGAAATATTGGAATCTACTGTTGAAGATGTTGAAGTTTATTTGGTATATTTTATTTTGAAGATGACGTTTAACGATATACGTTTTTGAAAAATCTATTATGTTTGAATTGTTTATTTTCAACCCGGAGAAAATTGGTCATTCTCTCATGATGCACAAAATGACTTAAAACTTACTGATAATTAAGGTTAAGGCATCTCCATTAGTGAGAGGAAACAAAATTATAGAAATTATATGAGAATTGCATTTTCTTTTAAAGAAATTATACTTTGAATGTAGGGTATTACTCATTTCTAAACAATTCAAACAATAGGATAGGGTACAATTCATTCAATGTTCTGACTTCGTATGTCACGTGACGTGGGGTGTGACGACACACGAATGTGATCCATTAAAAAAAAAAGAACAACAACAAAATAAAATGCATCTATCTCATCTTACTAGGAAGCATGTACTACTTAATTGGTGATTAGCGAATCAAAACCCAGCAACTAATGGACGTTTAAGAAGTTAATGGATTTGTTACTGATAAAGTAATTGGAATTGGCACGAAAGATGTGGTTGGCGGAGTTGCTATGGAAACCAGTGACGTAACATATGTGCACATATCTTTAAAACTTTTGGCTATATTATATAAAAACAAAAAAAACCTTTTATCATAAGAGCAGTTTTCTTTGCTTTATTTTTTTAATTGAGAAAAGGATCGTGACGTTTCATACAAAAAAAAAAAAATACTGAATTTCTTGACAAAATGGCGAAGCAATTACAGTGGATGGAATGACATTACGGTCAATATTTAGAAGAAAACTTTATAAATTTAAAACAGCAAAATTGAATGTTCTTCGTATTGTAGATTTTTGTCGTTGGTGTTTCGAAAGTATAAGTCTGTTTCATGTTTTCTCCTTCAGGTTTTTGTTTATGTTCGCTTTCGGCAGCAGAAGAATGTGGTCTGATTCGAGAGTGGAGGCGTTTGTCTGTTGTAAGGCGTTGTTGTCTCCTAATTGCATCTTAATTCGTTGAAAGTTTTCGGCATTTTTTCCAGAGATCACTTTCCATCAACTGTGGAGAAGAATACAGACTGGAACCGAACAAAATGGAAGAAAAACAGTTTTAAAAGTACTTTGAAAACTGTATTATTTGAAGGTATTGTTTACTTTTTATTTCACTTTCTCCTTTAATACTTAGTAACAAAGTAATAATCCTAAAGTATTATGAATAATTATTAACTTTATTCATTATCTCCATTATTTAAGTAGAATGATAATAAAATGAACATTTTTGAAATTAAAATACACACTTAAAGGATTTTGAATGAGTTTTACTAATTTTCGACTAATATTTTTTATAACAGCCATTATTAATATTTATCAATCTATCATGTTGTGGTCGGATAATAGGGGGAGGGGACAAAGAGATGAAAGGTTCTTCCCAAAATTTGAGGCAAATCTCAATTTTTTTTAATTGGATTATGGCTAAAGAAGACGAAAAAGAAATTTAGCCAATTTTGCCTAAATATTATATTATTTTACATTATGGAAGGCGTTTAGACACATTTCCTGGGTTAGTGTCTTTATTTAGTAATAATAAATAACTAATTGAGTGAAAACTTTTGTATAATCACTCATTATTAATCAGGCAATTGATGTAGGGAGATAGCATTCAATTTTAATATTAAAAGTTTCCGAACATTTTTGTAATTCATTTCGGATAACCCATTGTCTTTCTTTTAAAAACGCCTTTGAAGACAGAAAACGTCTTGGGGGGTCAGGGAGTGGTCCTAGAGATCTGACTTTTATACGTGATCACCTACTTTTTGATGCTGAACACAATGGTGAAGGTTTCATTCTAATTTCTCTAACCATTTGGCCGCTACAGAGTGTGACTTCCAGACAGAATAAAAGCAAGAGGGTCCCCTAGCGGTTTTACAGGCAAGCTGTAACCTTGGGGCCGCTAAAAAGCAAAAATGCAATTTAAAAAAATATGGTTAACAATTCAAATCCACAAATCCTTTTTTTTCTGTTAATTATTATTATTATTATTATTATTATTATTATTATTATTATTATTATTATTATTATTATTATTATTACGATTATTAATATGAAGCGAGCTAGCGGAATATTTATTCTTTTTTCGTTGTCGTTGTTGTTACTTATCTGTTTTTGTTTCGTTTTTTTAAACAAATTCACTGAATATCCGGGTTTTTTTTTTTAAAGTTCAAGTCCGAAATCGATAGCAAAATAAAAATCATCCAAATATACGTTCGTTGGTGTTCATAAATCTATTTTACCGGAAGTTTTGCTTAGCGATGAAAACCACATGTCACAGCAATTGAAGGTATCGGATCTCCTCCCCAGCTGTCGCCACTTTATAACGTTTTTTTTGCCGTTTGATGTCACACTGCGAAGAAAATCGATACAATGCAACCTTCGTCTTCATAACTGCTTATTATACGTACGTAAGATTGCAAAAAAACATGTTTGTTCAGACAGAATTCGTTATAAACAAAATGACAATGACAAATAACCTTGCAGCAGTTTTCTCCTGGAACTGCGATCGCTTATTCCGTTCTCCGGTCGCTTGAACGCGACTTTATCTCACCCTTTAGTAAACTTTATCTAATAACTACACAATTAATTTTGAGGAGTAAGAATTCTCATTAAAAGGGAAAGGATGATTGGGCAATTAATACAATGAAGACCATCTTGAAGAAAAATCAAATATAGAAACGACTACCTTATTGGTGTAAATCTTAATATATACAAATGAATGTATGTTTGTTTGTTCTGTATGCGTTCCTATACCATTCATCAGATTGCGATGAAACTTTGGTGAGTTGTTTGCGCGCGCCCGCGAACATGTTTCTGAATTAGTAGAACCATTTTACAATATCTGGTGCGCGAGTCGTTGCAACAAATAAGTGTATTTCCGGTTTCAACGTTTGCAGTTTCCGGTGCGACTTGCATTTGCAATGACCATCATCAAAGCACAGGGACAATCGCTACAAGTATGTGGACTAAATTTTGAAAATCAATGCCTCACACACATGGACAGCTGTGTGTGGCCTGCTCACGAGTCGGAAAACCTTCTGATTTATTCGTATATGCACCAGACGGAAAAACAAAAAATACTGTGTATCCAAAAGCACTTCAATAAACAGAATTAAAGCACATAGACTTTCTTTCTTTGAGTGGAATTGCAACGATGCTGGATACAGCTAGTAACTAATAAAAATTAATTAAATAAAAGCTTAATGTGTGTTAAAATTGCATTTATTGAATAAGAACTCACCAAACACATCAAAAATTGTTAAAAGTCCTTTTAATAAAAATTTAAAAATGCATTACTGAAACCAATAGGAGAGCTTTCGGAATCTTCTGCGATTCCCTTGTCAATCAAAATATAATGAAGTGATTCCGTTTAAAATAGGAAAAACAGTAAAGGTCTGTCCAATCAGAATGTTTTTCGAGGGAATGAAGGCGTGACCAATGACAAGGAAGGTGCTAGTTGAAACAATCGATCAGGAACATTGGTGAAAAGTTGATGGGAGAACTTCTGTGATTGGTAGTGTTGGTT